>JANAVB010032820.1:6481039-6826039 GCA_029216955.1 Iris pallida
TGATCTCACATCTTATAACATTTACTTGCTTGCTTGAGATTGAGATACTAGGTTTGTTCTTGGCCATAAGAGACTGATGGCTTGTAGATAAACTCTCATACATCTAGACAGCAGTGATCATATTGCAAGGTAGGTTTCAATTGAATATATGTAGCTGGCTGTATCTGTCCTCCGCTCTCTAGTATTCTGGTTTCGGGACATGACAGACTAATTCATTGGTACCGACTTACTTTGAGACTTGACCCCTATCTATTTTGGAAGTTAGCGTAGGCCAGCGTGGGCGGGTCCCAACTCAACTGACTCAGGGGACATGTTTATTCATATGCCTCCAGTCCTTCTTGATTGTAGTTGTGTTATTACTTACGCATTTACTTATATTACTGTTGTCTTTATCATGCCACGCTTTGTTTTGATTGTCATAATTTTTCAGCTTTTTGGTTTGGTTTCATGCTTGACTAGATTTAAAAAAATTGAGGACAAAATTTTTTTAAGTATGGGAGACTTGTGAGACTCGTCCCACAGTATCGATATTTATATACGGATACATATTTTGTAGTATATTTCGTATTTTTTTGGTTTTTGGAACGCTTTAAAATTTCCCAAAATTATAGATTTTCTTTCTGACCGGCATACCGCCAATGTATCGGTATGTACCGACGGTATACCGCCGAGGGATATTTTTCTCTTTTATATATTTTTGATTTCAGATATTTTTATGAATATTGTTTTCGATATTACGTGAATAGTATTTTGGATATGTTGATGAATAGTATTTAGATATTTTTGTGAATATTGTAGATGCATCTTATTATCCAATGGATACTTGGTTTTCTTTGGATGGCTAGGATTGATCTATATTGTGACATGGATCACAATCCGACGGTCACGATTAATTTCCCCTTCTCTATATATATATACTTTTACTTTCTCGCTCCTCTCACTTTTTGTTCTCTTCACTCTCTCTTCATTTATTCTTATCTTCTCTCCCCCGTGGAGCTTGCCAAGAGCTTGGCCATGAGGCCTTGGGTGTGGTGTCTAACCCCCCTAGGAGGAGGAGTTGAAGATTAGGCTTGGAGCTTAACCTAGGAAAGTACATCTTGCCAAATTCTTGAACCATATTATTTTGTTGTCATTTTTATTTTCCTCGGTATTAAATGCTTAGCATTGTCCTAAACTCATTTTGTCAAATATGTTTTCCTTATGATTCTCGCCTATATGCATGTTTCTAAATTTGGTTTGAACTAGGTTTTGATTTTCTGTTAAAATCCAATATTGACTTAGTAGGAAAACTTTGTATCGAGAGTGATACTAGTGTTACCATCATGGATCTTGGTCACATATACTATATGAGGCCCTCATCTAGTTTGTATCCCATGGATTTTAAGTTTGGCATAAATTGGAACACGTTTCGGTATCCCGAGAACCTATTTTTAGAGTATTTTGTGGTACTGATCTATCAAATATTTTAATTTGTGAAAACTAATACTTTCATATTGTAGAGAATTTAATTCTATACGATTTTGACTTTTAAAAATTTAAATTTCGATTTAAAATGAAGTTTTTATAACCGAAACAAGTTTTGGCAAAATTTCGAAATTTATTGTTGTTTGGAAAAATGAATTCCGACGGAATACCGATTTTTTACCCAGAGAATCGTTGTCTTTAGCCGGAATACCGCCGGTATACCAATTTTGGCTATTTTTTGCTGTTTTTATCCGTTTTTGTCCATTTTTGCCCTTTTTGAGATTTTCTTTGACTGTAATGAATTCATAACATAATTAGATGATCTTGTATAGTTAGAGAATGATTATACACGCTATATACACTTGACACTAGCACATGTTCAATTAGTATTCTATGTCATGTTCTTACATTTATTTATTCTTTCTTACATGCCATGATATGTCTTTCCTATCGATTCTTTCTTACATGCTATGATAATTATTGTCATGGCTTCTTTGCTTACTAGATAGTGGCCCGTCATGGCGTACTCATGTTATATGTATTTTCCTTCCTTACATGATAGTGGCCTATCATGACGCACTCCCGATTTCTTTATAGTGGCTCGTCGTAGCGCACTCCTAGCTTCTAATTTATTATATTTTCTTGTTATGGCTTGTTATAGTGCACTCTCTTATATTGTGCAGTCTTGCATATCATGTCTAGGATGGATTCTGCGGAATGCCACACCCAGAATTCAGCAAGAAAATGTTAAGGACTAAACAGCTAGCTTGATTACCTAGATGCATTGGGAAGGGAGAATTTTTCGGTTGCCTGCAAGCCCTTTGTTTCGGTCCTTACATGATGGATTTGGGGCTATCTGTCATGATGAGCACACTTTCAGTGCACCGTCGATTGTTGCACCTTTTATATGTCTATAGGATACATTTGTCTCCTGGATGATATATCCTCTATGCACCTACACTTAGGGTACATTTGTCTTCTGGGTGATGTACCCACTATTATATGTCTTAGGGTACATTTTTCTCCCGGGCGATGTACCCACTATTAGATCTTAGGATACATTTTCTCCCGGGCGATGTATCCACCATTACTTTTTTTTTCTTTTGGCCTGGATAAGTGGGGTAGTCTGCAGGGCAAGCAATTGGATCAGATTTTTCAAACTTGCATATGTTAGTAATTATGATTATGATAACCCTAGTTAGCTAATGTATCAAGCCATACTCATTGCTTGTCCTTGATTAATGGATGGAGTCTAGTCTTGTCTTTTCTTATTTAGTCTAGCTTCTGTCTATGCCTTACTTTTGCCGATAAATAATTAGAGACTAAGTTCTGTTCAGGAGAAGGGTTACAAACCCGGTCCTTGTTTAGTTTACAGGTTGTAACTTGGGTTCCAAAATAGTTCCTAAGTCATTTTATCATTTGTCATTCTATATAGTTCTAACATGCTCTCATGTCTCAGTTATCTAACATGCTCACATGTTCCAGTTATCATACATGCTCACATGTTCTAGTTATCTAACATGCTCACATGTCCCAGTTATCTTACATGCTCATATGTACCATTTTTCTTACATTGTTCAGTTTATCTCACATGTTCACATGCTTTCGTTTAATTCACATGTCCACAGTTTACATTATGTCACATATCAATCTTTATGCTCCACTTTGCTTTGCTTATTATCTTTTCTATTCTCGGGATAAGTGCATTGGTAGTGCACGAGTCTCGATCTGCATTTACTTATTTCTGTCTATATTCGTTGCTATGTTAGTTATTGCTGGTTTTAGTTCATAGTTTGGCTTCCTTTGTGGTACTTGCTATTGGGGGTCTGATCCTATGGTTTTATTTGGCCAGATCTGATAGAGGAATCCGAAGGATCTTCTGTACCATCTACTCGATGGTGACTACCCAGAGCACGAGAGTACCTTAGTGGGTTTCCTATTTCATTCTTCCACTAGTTATATACATTATTCTTTTATGGCGTTTAGCCTCCGAGCACGTGTTTAGCTCGTATTTTGGAATTGACACTTAGCCTACGGGCCTAAACATGATTTATGTTATTCTAAACTATAGCTAGGACTAATCATGTATGACTATTACTCTTGCTAGTTCTTCACTTTGTATTACTAGTTTCATGATCATCCATGTATATATAGTTTGGGACGCTTTACTATTTCATGTCTGATGATCATACTTCTTGTACTTTACATATTTTCTTCTGATTAAGATACCTAGGATTCTTGACCTAGGATTGCCTGTTGGATTGTAGTAGTAACCCCCATGTCTATATAGCTTATATGTTATTTCGGGGTACTGGAGTACTTTGGCATACGTAGCTGGCCTGGTCCGTCCTTACTTGCCAGTATTCTGGCTCTGGGACGTGATACTAGCAGGGCTTTGCATCAAGATGTTATGGAACCTCTTGATGAAGTCTCCAACAGGTTCTTCTTTTTGTATTTTAGAGATTAGAGTTGACATTGTGACCTCTGTTTCACCTTCATAGAACTAGTATAGCAAAGCTATTTTTAAGTTATTCCACGTTTGACGAATCCAGAAGGTAGGTCTATGAACCAAACGAAAGCAACACCTCACACAGTTCCCAAAAACATAGTGATCATCAAAGCATGATTCTCGATAGTATGTCGAGCTTACGACCGGAAGTAGTATATATGCTGGCTTGGAGAAGTCAAACCATCATAATGTTGTAGAGACTGAGGTTTGAACCTTGGTGGGCACGGAACATCATCCAACTCAATTGGGTATGGACGAGTGATACTGACTTTTGCAGATTATCCCTGTTAGTAAGGGATTCAACTTTGGTCGCCATATTTCTGAGAGCATCTAGTTGTGGCCTAGAATTATTTAGTTGCATCACCATGACTTCTGGTTGATGTCTACCCCCAATAACTACTACAATGGAAGGTGTGGGTGCAAAAGTTTGGTTATTTTCAACTTCAACAGGTGGATGAGCAACTGTCATTGTTATGGCGATTCTTTGGAATGCCATCATTTCTTGCATCATATCTCGAAGTTCTTGGATTGCTTTATCTATTACTTCAAGGCGATTGACTATTCAATTACTACTGTATTCGCCTTCTCCAACCATGTAAGAGGTTAGCATACACCTATCAATTGACTAGATTGTCGATGTATATGCGTATACAGATCCATGATGTCCGCTTATGACGCTTGTCCCGAAGGAGGAATACTCCCATCTGGTTGTACAAAGTTTTATTGAGGATAATTTACTGCCCACTGACTTAGACTTGAATCCCGACTTGTCGTGTTGACAGAAGTAACTGATCTATTAGCTTGCTCTTGAGCTATGTTGCAAGTTAAAGTCCTACGAAAACGATTGTACACAATAGTTTGTTAGAAAGCATATTTAGCAACGACTTCATGAGATGGCCACAACTCGTTTTTCGAAGAGGAAGGGGGTAACATAACCCAACCCACTATCAGTTTTGCCATAGTAGTTGTCAGGCTTTCCTTATGGTGCGAAAGGTCACAATGGAATACATCGTCCTTTACCGAAGTTTAGACCTCTTGCTTGTTGGAAGTCAACCCATCTTCGCCATGAGGTAGTGCGTTTGATGTCCATATGATAGAACTGAGGACATTTATCATCATAATATCACTAGACGTTGCTACTGATAACTCAGACATCTGTCTTCCAAACAAGATCGGGGCTTGATCCTCTCTTCTTGTTGATACAATGGAAAATAAGGCATTTGAAGGATGCGTATTAATTTCTAGGTCGAACTAACCTAATTTAGTCAAAATCTAATTGGACTCGACACGTGATACATGCTTACTTTAACTCCATGTCATCTGTCGTACAAGGTTGTACGTACGTAGTAATATTCTCGACATTTAACCTTACTTTATTTAAACTTATATGCTTCTAGGTCTCAAAATAATTAAAGGCTAAGGTTTAGCCCGAACTCGGGTAATGATGGCACTAAGTGTCAGGCCCTGGCTTTACAAAATAAAAAGTTGCCTATGCGTGATACCGTACAAGCCTAAATTATACTTGTACAAGGCAACAACCAAACACGTTCGATAGAATATCTCAAAAAACAAAGTTATAACAGCAAAAAAAAAAGTAAATAGACACAAGATATATGAAAACTGGTTCTCTTTATTGATAATTATAGGAATACAATGGCTTTTAGACCAAAAGAACAACTGATTGCAAACATAAGAACTTTTTACAATGAACAATGTCACAAAACTTGCAACTCGTAAAACTAATACAATCAACATTGTTTCATACGTTATGCCCCTCATAAAAAAAATATCTTTCAACTGAACAACTTCAAGTTGCCAACCAGGCTCCAATAGAAAACTTTACTTATGTATTTTGTTGCTCATAACAAAACCAACTTAACATAATATATATTTGCGATAAATAAAATTTTATATTTGGTGATAGTAAATCATATTATGACTCTACAAGTAGTACACTAAATTCCTGTTTTACTAAATTTTCCATATCTACTATTAGAGCAGAAGATGTTAAATTTTTGAGAAAAAAAAAACAGCTTTGAAAGAAAGCTTTGTAGATATTATTAAAATTTCTTTAATTATGATATATGGACTGGTAAACAAAATTACTAATTTGTTTGTATCACGACACATTATTTAGATGCAAAATTGGTTTTACAAAATAAATTCTTCGTCTAAGACGGTTGGAATTCGTATATTGGATTTGCAATCGATGAATCCAATTAGAAGTAATACGTGAAATGATGTTGATAATATTTTTTTCCAATTTCTTTTGATAATAGTAGTAATATAATATTGTTGGGAACAACAACGCCGATATCGCAGTCTGATCCATGCATTTAGAATTGACTACAGCAGAAACTACACCAGACAACCCAAAAAGAACCATTGTCTAACAAGAATGTCAAGCCATATCAAACAAATATATGGTTCAGTAACTGTATCACCTTGAAAAATTCTAACCTTTGTAATTGCTCAAAAGATTACAAGATTGAATAAACTATGTTGAACATTTTGTCCAAAGGTTTAACCCTACACCAAACTCAAGAAGAAAACAGAAGAGTACAATTGATATCACCAACTGAACCCCATAGCAATCTTCTGAACGAAATAGACGATTCCCCAAAAAAATCTTCTCTTTATGTTGTCTTTAACGGCGAGCCTGAAGAGCAAAGTACAGACTTTGTCTCAGCTTCCTGTAGATGAACACCCTGAATCTCTCATATCGAGCCTCATTTGTGTTCTACCTTGTGCCTCCACCCTCAACATATATTTATAGTTTGAGAAACCTATTTTAGGGTTTAGAAAACCCCTAAATAGCCCACCATCAGATCCAGCACCCAACGGTGCTGATTAAACCAAGAATTCATCCAGCCCAGACTGAACCGAATTCGGTTGGTGCCTGCTAGAAAGGTTTTTTTCTAAAATACTATAAATTCAGACCGAACTAGGCAGGACGAATTCGGACTGAGTTCCTGTCTTGGCAGATCCTTTCTACTTCAATGCCTTCACATGGTTTGGGAACTCCACCCAACTCTACTGAATCCAGACTGTCTACCTCGAATCAAGGCTAAACCCCAACAAATAATACTTCTTGTATCAATATATAATTTATGTTTGTATTAGAAGGAAGACTTTTTCATTTAGGATGTGCTTGTCACATTGTTAATTTAATTATATAAGAATGCCTTCAATTTTTTCAAACGAATTTAAAAAAATATTAGAACATGCCATATTAGTCTGAACACTTCTCCAAGTAAACAACAAGTGTTTAAAACGTTATGTGCACAATATGGTTTGACATTAGGATATTTATTAATTATGTACCACATTGATAAAATCTACGTATTTGATGAAATTTTGTATTAAATATAAAGATGTTATTAAACACTATAATAATACAAATACAAGTGTTTATTACCAAATAACTAAGAATGATTGATTAGCTGCTACGTTAATTTATAAATTTTAGAATTATTTTATAATATTACATATATTTTATTCCTAGTTTATTATCCGTCTTCTCCTTTAGTTTTAATAGAAATTATTAATATTTCTCGTTTATTTTTAAAATATAGAAATGCTCCTAGTTTTTATTATGAAGTTTCTAAAATGGAAACAAAATTCCTAAAATATTAGCTTAAACTATCTATTTTATATTGTTTAGCTGTGTTTTAGATACTAAAATTAAATTAGACAGTGTATTTATATTGTTAGATTTTTTATGATAATATAAATGTTGATGTAAGTAGCTTCAATTTGAAATTATAAAATGTTTAGATATTCTAGTTAGTTTATATGAAGAAAAATCGTACCAAACCAATCCGGTTGTCACGCCCCAGAACCAGAATACTGGAGAGCGGGGGACAGACACAGCCAGCTACGTACATTGAAGTGAATCTCACCTCGTAATACGGTCACGGCTGTCTAGATGCATGAGGGTTTATCTACAAGCCAACAGTCTTTTATGGTCATGAACAAGCCTAGTGTTTCAATCACAAGCAAGTAAGTAAATGTTACAAGATGTTAGATCATCAGACATACAAAGTAAGGCGTCCCAAACATTACAGATTCAGATGATCATGAAGCTAGTCGTACAAAATGCGAGGACTAGCAAGAGTTTAAGTCATAGATGATCAACCCTAGGATTTGTCAATCATGTTACAGCCCGTAGGCAGACAGTAAGTAAAGTTACAAACTAGCTAACACTTGCTCGGCAGCTAAACGTCTCAAAAGAATATTTTTACAAGGGAGTGGGAGAGCAAAATAAGAACCCACACGTTGCCAGGGTTGCGCCTAGTGGTCACCATCTGGCTGGAAGACAGGGAGATCCTCGGGAGCTACTCTGAAATCTGGCCACACAAAACCAGCTGGGTCAGACCCCAGAAGAGCAAGTGACACAAGGGAGGCTTCACTTAAGAACTAAAATCAGCATATTAGCACATGAGAACAATAATAAAGGCATGAGTTAAAGAAAACAAGGTGATAAACGATAGGACAACTAAGGGACTATTCCGGTAGCCAAGTTACAACCGTAAACCAAACAAGGACCCGGTTGTAACCCTTCAACTGAACATAGCTTAGTCTCCAACCAATTATCGACAAGAGTAAAATATAAGCAAGCATGTCCTGAGATAGCATATACTGGGGCTAGGCAAGACTAGACAGGATTGGACTCCATCCAACACTCACGGCCAAGCAAAGAGTACGGCTTGATACTTTAACTAACTAGGGTTATCACAAACCTAGTTACTAGCAAGATGCAATGAGATGTTCCAGCAGTCACAAGACCTGCAGCTATCCAGGTTATCCAAGCGAGATTTATTTAAGAGTTATCAAGAATTATTAGGTAACTTGGAGTGCAACACCTAACAGTGTGCTTAGAACTTGTTTCATGGAGTTCCCCTCATGACAGTGGGCTGGAAATGTGCTCTATTCGACGGCAGGCTACAAGTCCCTCAGGTGTGGCCGGGATAACGGGATCGCCTGTAACTAGAAACATCTCCCTATGTGAACTACTTGATCGATCTAGTCATTATCCTAGTCCGATTCAGTATGAATCCCTGACCGTAGGAAATCAAGGATTCATGTTCTAGATATGATGCAAGACGGGACATATAACTTGTATAGAGACAATCATGAGAAATCACCTACGGTGTCAAGACGAAAGTTACATATTACTTGTCAAGATTACTTGTCAGGAGTGCGTCACCCCGGGCCACTATTAAGATGGTACATGTCATGTTTACTTGTTACTTGTCAAGAGTACACCACGACGGTCCACTATCGAGGATGATCACCTCATGTTCATGTTAACAAGTTATCAAATGGGGTCGTCACAAGTTAGGCCAAGTACATGACACATGTGAGATCACAAGCATATATACAAGAACTAGGAGAAACATGCATGGGAGTTGTCATAACACAACAATTCTCAATATTCAAGAAAGTACGCGGAAATGTTCAAGCGTAAAATTAGAACATAACATCGTTGGCGTAAAACTGAACATAACTTCCTTATGAATCATTATCATTGGTAACAAGAAGCCTAGGTTATGCACATAGTTGGAGAGTCATTTATCACAAGGTCTAGTTCATATAAAGTCATAGCTCAACGCATGAAAACACAAGATCCAATGGTATTCCCCAAAATCCAAGGTTCAACACATCTCAGAAAAATAGGCATAACTTCCACATACGAACTCTAAAGGAGGTGCTCCCATTCGGAAAGGTAAGACAAAGATCTGAAACTTTCATGTTTTAAGTTTTTCGAAATTCTGGCTAGAAAATAGCTAAACTTGGCAAAAACAGTCATTATGTGCACTTTTTACGCCAAAAATTCAATTCTGCGTAAAATACGCAAAAGAGAAGGGTTCCAGCATAAAAATTACATTCAGGATACAATCCTGCGTAAAATACGCATGAACAGGGTTCCCTGCGTAAAATTTATATTCAGGATACAAACCTGCGTAAAATACGCATGAACAGGGTTCCCTGCGTAAAATTTACATTCAGCCAGCACTACATTCTTCAGCCGACATAAAAATTCAGAAAACTTGTTTTGGCCATAAAAACTTTATTTTAACTCGAAATGAGGTGAATCAAAAGCCAAATCCATACGAAATTTCGTGCTATTGCTCATGGAACTATTAGTTTTCGAAAATAACAAGTTTTAGTAGATCAAAACCAGGAAAACTCCATGAACTCATGAAACCCCAAAGTTACAATGTAGATCTAGAAGAATCTATCCATAAAAATCAAAAACTCCAAGTTCTAAAGAGGCTTATAATCATGTAAAGAAGAGAATGGAACAATAAAACTTGAGATCCATCATGAAGCAAGTTGTACTTGCCTAGGGCTCTTGGGTGTAGGTGGAGAGGAGTAAATGAAGAAGGAGAAGAAATAATGAAGAGAGAGAAAGGGTTGGTGAGTTATAAAGGATGGTTTATCATGATGAACCAAGGAGGGTCTAACCAAGTTAAACCAAAATAAACCAAACCAAGCCAATACATGCCATGATAAATCTAAACAATATTAAACCAAGATTAGCTAGCAAATGACAAGTCATGGTACGAATCAGAATCCCGTGCACGTATACTGGAAATACGTATAACGGAAAACAAAGGTGACAACTCTACCCACCTTAAAAAAATTCTGTCCTCAGAATTTAATCAAGAGGCTAGAGATATCAGGGCAAGCTAATCTAACACGGGTAATCTACGACTAGCAGTCAATCAAGCAATCATTCATGCAAGCAAGGAAGTAAAAGCATAAGGCATAAGAGAGATATTATACCTTATGAGTCAAACAGGTGTAGATATCGCGATCGGATATCATCCTCATGCTCCCACGTTGACTCACCTAAAGAGTGGTGACCCCAAGCAACACGGACAAAACTAATAGTCTTGTTCTTGAGTACCTTCTCTCTTCGGTCCAATATGGATACGGGCCTTTCCTCATACGAAAGGTTGGTACCCACAACCAATTCCGAATGATCAAGGACATGGCTCGGATCCGGGATGTACCGTCATAATTGGGATACATGGAACACGTCATGTACCTCACGTAACGACGGTAGAAGAACGGGACGATAGGACACACCACCTACTCGCTCAAGAATATCGAACGGCCCTATATAGCTAGGACTAAGCTTTCCCCGTACGCCGAAACGAATGACGCCACGGGTAGACGAGATCCTAAGGAATACGTGGTCGCTGACTGAAAACTCAAGGGGTCGCCGATGAGAATCAGCCCAATGGCGCTGGCAACCTTGGGCAAGTCGAAGATGATCTCTGACTTGTCTGACCACCTCGATTGTCTGCATAATCATCTCTGGACCAAGCATCTGCCTCTCGCCTATATCATCCCAGGCTAAAGGAGATCTAAACTTCATGCCATACAGTGCTTCAAAGGGTGTCATCTGGATACTGGCCTGGAAACTGTTGTTATAAGAGAACTCCACGAGATGCAGGTGATCTTCGCATGAACCACCGAAGTCGAGCATACAAGATCGCAACATATCTTCAAGAGTCTGTATTGTGCGTTCTGACTGACCATCTATCTGCGGATGATAAGCTGAACTGAACTTGTGATGAGTTCCCAAACTCTCTTGAAGAGTCCGCCAATAGTGTGATGTATATCTTGAATCTCTGTCTGACATGATACTAACTGGCACCCCATGCAATCTGACAATCTGCCTGAGGTACATCTTTGTAAGCTGATCCGTCGACTGACCAACTTTGAAGGGGAGAAAATAAGCTACCTTCGTGAGACGATCAACTATAACCCAGATAGCATCTCTTCCACCTGGGATTTAGGTAACCTAGTTACAAAATCTATGGTAATATGCTCCCATTTTCATTCTGGGATCGGTAAAGGTTGAAGAAGTCCAGCTGGCCTCTGATGTTCAGCTTTAACTTATTGGCAAACTAAACAACGAGAGACAAACCGGGCTATCTCCCTCTTCATGCCATTCTACCAGAAATGCTGGCGAATATCACGATACATCTTTGTACCGCCAGGATGAATTGAATACTGTAAACTGTGAGCTTCTGCCATGATCTTCTGTCTGATATCACCACTAGGTACACAAAGATGCCTTCTATGTCGGAGTGTACCATCTTCGTGATTGCATAACTCTGGTCTTCGTCCTGCTTCACACTCTGCTCTAAGTCGCTGAAGCTTAGAATCTGCTGACTGAGCCATCTTAATCCTCTCAACTATACTGGACTGAACTTGCATGCTGGCCATCAATACCCCATTGGTAGGAAGAACTACTTTAATACCCATCTTCTGAAGATCGGCTAACAATTCTGGCTGTGGTGTTAGGAAATAAACTCCAGCTCTCCTGCTCAATGCATCTGCTACTACGTTGGCCTTCCCAGGATGATACTGCAAGTTGATGTCATAATCGACAAGTAGCTCTAGCCATCTTCTCTGATGCATATTAATATCCTTCTGGGTAAACACATACTTTAGACTCTTGTGGTCAGTGAAAATCTCCACCCGATCTCCATATAAATAATGCCTCCAAAGCTTCAATGCAAAAACTACTGCCGCTAATTCCAAGTCATGGATAGGATAATTCCTCTCATGGTCGCGAAGCTGGCATAACGCATAAGCGACTACCTTACCATGCTGTATCAAGACGCATCCCAATCCTCTGCCAGAAGTATCACAAAAAACTGAAAATCCTCCAGTCCCATCTAGAAGCGTGAGAATGGGAGCCGTCATCAATCTCTGCTTCAACTTCTTAAATGAACTCTGACACTCTGTTGTCCAAGCAAACTGCACATCCTTGCGGGTTAATTGCGTCAGTGGTGCTGAAATTCGAGCAAAGTCTGAGACAAACCGTCGGTAATAGCCAGCCAATCCTAGGAAACTTCGAACTTCTGCGACGGTGCTGGAAACTGGCCATGTCTCTATAGCTACTATCTTCTGGGGGTCAACTTCCATCCCACCTCTGGTGATAATGTGACCTAAGTACGAGATACGATCAAGCCAAAACTCGTACTTACTTAACTTCGCGTACAACTGATGCTCTCTGAGAATCTGAAGGACTACACGGAGATGCTGCTCATGCTCTGCTTCACCCTTACTATAGACCAAGATGTCGTCTATAAACACTACCACGAACTGGTCCAAATAGGGCATAAAGATATAATTCATAAGGTCCATGAATACGGCTGGTGCATTGGTCGCTCCAAATGGCATAACAAGGAACTCCCAATATCCATATCTGGATCTGAATGCTGTCTTCGGGACGTCTTGCTCTCTAACTCTGATCTGATGGTATCCTAATCGCAAGTCAATCTTCGAGAATACTGCCGCTCCTCTGAGTTGATCAAATAAATCATCTATCCTTGGTAGAGGATATCTGTTCTTGATTGTTACAAAGTTCAAGGTACGATAATCAATACATAATCTTGACGTACCATCCTTCTTTTTCATATGAAGCATTGGGGCTCCCCAAGGCGATCCACTAGCACGAATGAATCCCTTGGTTCTGAGTTCTTCAATCATCTTGTACAAGATCTCCAACTATGATGGTGCCATCCTGTAGACTCTCTCTGACACTGGTGTCGTCCCTGAAAGCAAATCAATAGTGAACTCTATTTCTCTCTCTAGTGGCATGCCTGGAAGCTCTTCGAGAAATACATCAGAAAACTCTTCTACTACTCTAGGAAACTGAACTGCTGCTACTGCCATATGCAATACTAGGGAAGAAGGTTCTACTTCGCCTCTGGAAAATGAAAACTCCGGTTTACCTGGAATACCAAAAATAATTCTGCCGAGATAGCAGTCTATTCTTGAATACTGATCTTTTAACCAATCCATTCCTAGGACTACATCATAGTCGGCCATCAGAAATTCTATCAACCTAGTGGGAAACTCTCTACCGCTAACTACGATTCGACATGAGGAAAATACTCTATCTACTCCCACAAGACCATTACCAGTAAGTATATTGAGCCTTACAGATAAGGACTCGGGCTCCAGTCCTATCCGTGTAGCGAATCGAGTAGACATAAATGAATGCGATGCACCCGAATCAAATAATACTGATGCTGGAAAAGAGTTGACGAGAATGGTACCTGCCACCACCTCATATGATGCCAATTCTTCTGCAGCCGTCAGAACCATAGCCTGACCTTGCCTTCTTGGTGCTGGTCCCCTTTGCTGGTGACCTCTCTGCTGGTTTTGAATCTGAACTTGGGTAAACTGTTGAGCCTGAGGCGGCAATGGCCTCGAAGGCAGGTACTGCTGCTGCACTGGTGCTGGACCCCTAACCGATGGACTGGTTAGGTTTGACGATGATGAACTGGCTCTATGCGGGTAGGACCCAATCTTATGATCCGGTGCCCTACAAGACAAGCACAATCCCTGTGCTCTGCGACACTCAGATACTACGTGCCCTGGCTTCCCACAATGAGTGCAGCCCATTACGAAAGATTGCTTCTTCTTCTGTTGCTGAGGGTACGTCGGTGTTGAGTGCTAAACCGACAAAACTGAATTCGCCCTCCTAGGAACTCCAATAGTTAAAGCCCTAGCTGCCGGGGCTGGTGCCGAGGACAAACTCATCTGCCCATGGGACCTCTTCCTACTTTCGGTTCGGTCCACGATCCTCTGCGACATATACTCATGCCTCTTCGCTACTCGCAAGACGGCATCAAACGTCTGGTGCTCAAACTGTTCCATAGCTAAAATAATTTCTATGTGGAGCCCCTGCTGAAACCGCTGGGCTCGGTCCAATTCGGTCGCCACCAATATGGGAGCAAACCGACTTAGTCTTGAAAACTCGGCCGCATAACCGTCGACCGTTCTTCCCATCTGCCTAAGATTAGTAAATTTTGTCTGCAGGTCATACCGAGCTACAGCATCAAAATACATCGTCTAGAACTTGTCGCTGAATATCGCCCACAAAACAGGCGTCGCAAATCCAACTGCTAACATCGCCCACCAGGTACAGGCTAAGTCCAATAACTGAAGGCGCACCACGGCCACCTTCTCTCCCTCGAGAATCCTGGCTGCCTCCAGGATAATTTCTATGTCCTGAAACCATGCATCAGCAGTAATAGCATCTTCACTGCCGTCAAAGAAATGAGGGTTCAGACGCTTGAAGCTGTTGGCCGCGTTGTTCCCTTGGTAACCAACTCTGCCCATGGCATCTTGTACTGTTTGGTGCAGGGCATCGCCCCGACGATTTTGAGATACAAGCAATTCCCTGATGAGACCCACCAGGGTTCTATTGTCGGGCTCTGCAGGCTAGACGGGCTGAACTGGTGGCTCTTGACCCCCGGTAGGCATGACTCTGGAGTCTACTCCTGAATGCTAGGCTTGGTCTCCAGGTTACTGCTGGTCCACTAGAGATGCTCCGCCTTGCTGATCGGCAGGACCAGGAACAATGCGGCTGAAGAAACAACATGGGGAACAATAAGGAAGGACCATGATAGATCGAGGATATAAACATGTGATCAGGTCAAGATTTCAGAAGGATTAGAAGAAACGAGTAGAGATAAAGAGCGAGTGCTGATTGAGACATCTATTCAGTGAAACCCTCACACATCTTGATTTACAGGACCTGCGTGGGCCACCACTTAAACCGTGTCACGCCCCAGAACCAGAATACTGGAGAGCGGGGGACAGACACAGCCAGCTACGTACATTAAAGTGAATCTCACCTCGTAATACGGTCACGGCTGTCTAGAATCATGAGGGTTTATTTACAAGCCAACAGTCTCTTATGGTCATGAACAAGCCTAGTGTCTCAATCACAAGCAAGTAAGTAAATGTTACATGATGTTAGATCATCAGACATACAAAGTAAGGCGTCCCAAACATTACATATTCAGATGATCATGAAGCTAGTCGTACAAAATGCGAGGACTAGAAAGAGTTTAAGTCATACATAATCAACCCTAGGATTTGTCAATCATGTTACAGCCCGTAGGCAGACAGTAAGTAAAATTGCAAACGAGCTAACACTTGCTCGGCGGCTAAACGCCTCAAAAGAATATTATTACAAGGGAGTGGGAGAGCAAAATAAGAACCCACTCATTGCCAGGGTTGCGCCTAGTGGTCACCATCTGGCTGGAAGACAGGGAGATCCTCAGGAGCTACTCCGAAATCTGGCCACACAAAACCAGCTGGATCAAACCCCAGAAGAGCAAGTGCCACAAGGGAGGCTTTACTTAAGAACTAAAACTAGCATATTAGCACATGAGAACAATAATAAAGACATGAGTTAAAGAAAACAAGGTGATAAACGATAGGACAACTAAGGGACTATTCCAGTAGCCAAGTTACAACCGTAAACCAAACAAGGACCCGGTTGTAACCCTTCACCTGAACAGAGCTTAGTCTCCAACCAATTATCGACAAGAGTAAAACATAACCAAGCATGTCCTGAGATAGCATATACTGGGGCTAAGCAAGACTAGACAGGATTGGACTCCATCCAACACTCACGGCCAAGCAAAGAATACGGCTTGATACTTTAACTAACTAGGGTTATCACAAACCTAGTTACTAGCAAGATGCAATGAGATGTTCCAGCAGACACAAGCCCTGCAGCTATCCAAGTTATCCAGGCGAGATTTATTTAAGAGTTATCAAGAATTATTAGGTAACTTGGAGTGCAACACCTAACAGTGTGCTTAGAACTTGTTTCATGAAGTGCCCCACATGACAGTGGGCTAGAAATGTGTCCTATTCGACGGTAGGCTACAAGTTCCTCTGGTGTGGCCGGGATAACGGGATCGCCTGTAACTAGAAACATCTCCCTATATGAACTACTTGATCGATCTAGTCATTATCCTAGTCCGATTCAGTATGAATCCCTGACCGTGGGAAATCAAGGATTCATGTCCTAGACATGATGCAAGACGGGACATACAACTTGTATAGAGACAATCAAGAGAAATCATCCACGGTGTCAAGACGAAAGTTACATATTACTTGTCAAGATTGCTTGTCAGGAGTGCGCCACCCCGGGCCACTATTAAGCTGGTACATGTCATGTTTACTTGTTACTTGTCAAGAGTGCACCACGACGGTCCACTATCGAGGATGATCACCTCATGTTCATGTTATCAAGTCATACTATGCCTAAGGCCATCATGCTCCATATTAACAAGTTATCAAGTGGGGTCGTCACAAGTTAGGCCAAGTACAGGACACATGTGAGATCACAAGCATATATACAAGAACTTGGAGAAACATGCATGGGAGTTGTCATAACACAACAATTCTCAATATTCAAGAAAGTACGCGGAAATGTTCAGGCATAAAATTAGAACATAACATCGTTGGCGTAAAACTGAACATAACTTCCTTATGAATCATTATCATTAGTAACAAGAAGCCTATGTTATGCACATAGTTGGAGAGTCATTTATCACAAGGTCTAGTTCATATAAAGTCATAGCTCAACGCATGAAAACACAAGATCCAATGGTATTCCCCAAAATCCAAGGTTCAACACATCTCAGAAAAATAGGCATAACTTCCACATACGAACTCTAAAGGAGGTGCTCCAAAGATATTCGGAAAGGCAAGACAAAGATTTAAAACTTTCATGTTTTAAGTTTTTCGAAATTCTGGCAAGAAAATAGCTAAACTTGGCAAAAAAACAGTCATTCTGTGCACTTTTTACACCAAAAATTCAATTCTGCGTAAAATACACAAAAGGGAAGGGTTCCAGCGTAAAAATTACATTCAGGATACAATCCTGCATAAAATACGCATGAACAGGGTTCCCTGCGTAAAATTTACATTCAGGATACAATCCTGCATAAAATACGCATGAACAGGGTTTCCTGCGTAAAATTTACATTCAGGATACAATCCTGCGTAAAATACGCATGAACAGGGTTACCTGCGTAAAATTTACTTTTACGCCAACACTACATTCTTTAGCCGACATAAAAATTCAGAAAACTTGTTTTGGCCATAA
The DNA here is from genome assembly GCA_029216955.1 of Iris pallida. Taxonomy (NCBI): domain Eukaryota; kingdom Viridiplantae; phylum Streptophyta; class Magnoliopsida; order Asparagales; family Iridaceae; genus Iris; species Iris pallida. Next base: position 6,498,964 of record JANAVB010032820.1, read on the forward strand.
AAACTTTATTTTAACTCGAAATGAGGTGAATCAAAAACCAAATCCATACGAAATTCCGTGCTCTTGCTCATGGAACTATTAGTTTTCGATAATAACAAGTTTTAGTAGATCAAAACCAAGAAAACTCCATGAATTCATGAAACCCCAAAGTTACAATGTAGATCTAGAAGAATCTATCCATAAAAATAAAAAACTCAAAGTTCTAAAGAGGCTTATAATCATGTAAAGAAGAGAATGGAACAATAAAACTTGAGATCCATCATGAAGCAAGTTGCACTTGCCTAGGGCTCTTGGTGTAGGTAGAGAGGAGTAAATGAAGTAGAAGAAGAAGAAGAAGAAGAAGAAGAAGAAGAAGAAGAAGAAGAAGAAATAATGAAGAGAGAGAAAGGGTTGGTGAGTTATAAAGGATGGTTTATCATGATGAACCAAGGAGGGTCTAACCAAGTTAAACCAAAATAAACCAAACCAAGCCAATACATGCCACGATGAATCTAAACAAGATTAAACCAAGATTAGCTAGCAAATGACAAGTCATGGTACGGGTCAGAATCCCATACACGTATACTGGAAATACGTATAACGAAAAACGAAGGTGACACCGGTACAGCAAGTCAAGGTAGTAGTAGTAGCTCTAGTTTACTTTCTAAGTTTATCCCATGCTAAGAGTATACTTCAAAGGAAGAAACAAAAGTAATCTTCCCTCCCATATATCTCAACAATTGTCCTTGTATTTAAACTCATGTGATGAAGATGACAAGGATTCTGGATATTTTTTAATTTTAGAATGGTAAAAAAGACAAAAAAACTAATCATGTATTTTCTTCTTTGGCATGTGATCTTCTAATAGCCCAGATGTTTACGGTAGCATTGAGTTTTGTTTTAGTGCAGGTTCAATAATGCTAAAAAAGAAAAAGAAAAAAGTATGATGCTATCGGATATTTTAGAAGTCTGCATTTGCGTTCAAGAATGGGTTTGTGCAATAAAATTATTGAATTGTATCTTGTTTTTGGTTGAGCGCTAAAAAAGGGGGTGACAATGGAGTTGGTAAATTAATCTCACTTCGGGTAGGAGGTGGGATCATGAGGTGTAGATAATTGGAATTGGTTCAGGCCTTAAAGGAGAATTATCTTTTAAGGCATATGGGCCCATTTCAATATCGCACCTCATAGGCCAACTCTGATTTGGGTCACACCGTGTTTCGAACAAGTGGACAAAAACGAACTCAACACTTAAGATATGAAGGTGCGGTCATTAATGAAATGGACTTTCAATCTCTTACTATGGACAACCCTATTGGAGCTGAACAATGAAGTGATAACAAAGATTCAAAAACCTGGACATGAAGACCGAAAACTTAAAGATCAAATTATAAATAAAATATGTACTTTCACTTTTTTCATCTTTAAAAAATAGCATTAAATTTCTAGAAATAATAAAGTGAATAAAATTTCTTTATTTATATTATTTTTATAAGTCCAACTTTTATTTACTTTTATTTTTTAAGCCCAAAGTCGATTTTTGGTCCAACAAATTTTTTAGCGGGTCAATCCGCAACCGGTTCGGACCTAGTCCGGTAAAACTCAATCCGCAAATTCTCGAGCCGAATTAGATTTGGATTTTGGATTACTCGAGTCGGTCCGAACCGACTCCTAGTTGGACTGGCCGACCCGGCCCAGCCCATCCCAATACATACCATGACGTCAGCACGGACCGTTGCACGATTATCCACGCGTACACACAAGCATCGAAAAAAAGTTTGATACAGAAGGGGGTATCAAAGTTTTGATATCCCTATGTATGACAGGTGGGCCCCCTTCCTCTTCGTAAAACTTGTACACACACACACACACACACACACACACACACAGATATATATATATATATATATATATATATATATATATATATATATATATATATATATATATATATATCCCTTCCTTCCGAGTTCCCCCTCCCTTCCTCCCGGGGAAGCCCCTAGGGCTTCCCTTCTCCAGCTCTCCCCCGACGGTTTGTGCCAGCCTATGGCCCAGCCTTGGTCGGCCGAATGCGTGGAGTTGTTTCGACAACTCTACCTCTCTCTTGCTCCCCCTCTCTCCGAGCCCTCCCGTCCCCCCCCCCCTTCACTCCCCTTCTGCTCCTTCCCCACCTCCCCGTATACTTTCCATCTCCCAGGCTCCCGATCTTCAGGCCGCCCCCCGCAGCCCCTTCTCCGGCCCATATCCAGTCACTCAAAGCACTCCGCATTCCAGCGATCTCCCCGTCCCACCCCATGCGCCCGGGAGCGCAGTTCCAATGGCAGACCACCAGGCTCTCGAGCACGCCGGCAACTCCCACACTCCTCTTCAGCCACCCTCCGCCCATATTTCTCTCCCCGCCGCGGTTCAAAATTCAAACGGTCCAACCCTCTCCTCGGGGGGGTCACCCACCTGCGAAGCAGGCCTGGAAGACCGCCCCTTCAGGCACCACGTGATCGTGGCGGGCCACCCACAATTAATTGCAGGTGCACGTATTCGCCCTACGCCTGCAGCTCTATTCGGTGGGGCCCAATTCCACCCTACTTTATTCGTGCAAGGCTTAGCATCCCAGCCAGCTATTGATGCAACCTGCGGTGGGGCACACCCCAATCCTCATTTTAACGCTCCAGGCGCAGCCTCACAGTCAACTAGTGGTGCTTTCTTCGGTGGGGCCCACTATATTCCTAGTTTTTACGCAGCAGCGGTTGGGACTTCCCCCATCCAGCAGTTGGGACTCCCTCCATATCAGGATTTTACGCAGCCTAATCTCTCTAGTGGGCCCCTTCCTCCCATTCATTCCTTCGCGCGTGAGTCCTCCACGCCTGGCTATGCTGCTCACCACTCTAGTGGGCCCCCCTGCTGCTCACCATACTAGTGGGCCCCCTCTCATTAATTCCTACCCGCATGAGTCCTACACGCCTGGCTATGCAGCTCACCTCTCAGGCGGGGCCCTCCCCTCCACTGATTTTTACGCTCACGGCCTGTCCTCTACTGCTTAAGCGACTGAATATCAGCCAGCATATTCCCAATCCCTTAACTCCTATCCCTCAGGTTGGCCCACCCCAGGCTCTCAGGTTGCTTTTTACGCTCCAGCTTCTCTCAACGTGCATCCTCAACCCTTTTACTCCACCCCGCCTGCTGGGCCCACTCCCCATCCCGTGTTCCACGCTCAGTACCCCATCTACGCCAACCCTCCCCTCGCCCCTTCCACCGCGGCCCATGACCCCCACTTCGCCAACTCTCTCCCCGCCCCATCCTACATTCATCACCTCCAAGCCCGCTTTCCCGCCTCTCTTCCATCCCTACCCTCCACTGACCCCTCAGCCCCTGTACCCCTATCTGCGGCCCCCAACCCCCTCATTGATCCCCCCGCTATCCCTCCCTCCGCCCCCTTGGTTACGGAGGATCGACCCTCGGAGCTCAATCTCCCTGCTCCTAGCTCGATCGAGCCAAGGGTCCCCGTTGAGATCACCCAGGAAGCCCATTCTCCTCCTCTTCCTGTTACCGTCGGTTCGCTGGTGGCGCCCGCCCCAGCGAATGTAGCGCGCCCCTCCCCAGGGAGGTCCCCTGCGCCCGCCCCCCAATCAGTTTACATCCCCCAGATAGCCTCCCCAGTCACCGACCTCCGCCCCGAGCGGTCCACCCCCTCGACTGCCCTCCCTCATCCTTCCAGGGGCAATTACACGACTCCTTCTTCAGCCGCTCCCCCTCCGCTGACCTTCGCAGACAAGCTTTGCCCGGATCTCGCATCTGCCAAGGCGCCTCCTGTCCCTAACATCATTCTTTCAGACATTGAGTACTCTCAGGATTTTTCGGTGCCCTCGGTCCCATTCTCCGACATGGAGATGTCCTCTCTAGCGAACTCATTCCCCCATACCTTCAATCTCAAATTTTCAACCAGATGCCCCAAGCTCCCCAGGGTACAGGAGACAATAGCCAGCTGGAGACTCACAGCGGATTACCGTGTAGCCCTCCTTGATCCCAAACACATTCTCCTTTACCTCTTATCTGACTTAGACCATCAGACTGTCTAGTCCAAAGGCACGTATAGGATTGATTCCTATCAGATGAAGATCATCAAGTGGTCATCTAGCTTTAGTACTAAAGAAGACTCAGCGACAGTCGCCGCCTGGATCACTCTACCTAATCTGCCCCTCATTTGCTTTGTCCCAGCGGCTCTCAGGCGTATCGCCAACTCCTTCGGCACGTATGTGGCCTCAGCCCCCGAGACCAGCAATCTCACCAAAGCCTACTATGCCAAAATCTGTGTGGAACTCGACCTTACCACCGAACCACCCAACTTTATCAACATCGAGCTGGGCAACCGAACCCACACTCAACAAATCCGCTATGATAACCATATCATGTTCTGTAACCACTGCCACTTAAGAGGTTATCTTCCAAAGTACTGCCACCGTCTTCACCCAGAACTAAAGAAGAAACAACCCCGAAAAGACAGCGAGCCAGCAGAGGGGAGAGCACCCTTGCTACCTATCCTACGTTGCCCAAATTCGCACACCCGATTTGGCCCCGGCGATGACTCGCCCGACAAGAGCGATTCCCCAATCAAAGTATTAATCCTACACAGCACCTAAGCACTCACCCTATCCAACCAGTTCGACGCTCTTGATTCGAAAGACACGGAGGACCAAGCGGAGACAGCCTCTTCTCTTGCCGTCCGGGCGCTCACCGACAGTCTTCCCAATCTGGAAGGAGTAGAACAGCTCACCGACATAACTGTAGCCAATGAACAACTCACCACCGAAGACCCAGTGACCGAGGCCCTAGCCATTCTAGGGCCAAACTTGGTTCGGAGAGGGCTCCAGATCCAAGCCGCGGGCTTTCCACTTCAGCAAACCAGCCTCCTTACAGGGAACACCAGCGACTCAATTATCATCCCACCAGAGAATCCTATCCTGGACTCCGCTGGAGAATCGGTCAATCTCCAACCGGCCCCAAAGGAGGTATCATGTAACGATCCTCCCCATTAATAGAGGTAGGACCCTCCTCCTCGAGAAAGGCCAATGCCAACAGCGGTCCCACTGAAACCGCCACCATCCAAACCAGATCCGCCGCCAAGCGGAACAAACCCCTCCCCCCCACAATATTCTTAATGCTTAACATCCTATCCTGGAATATCCGCGGTCTGGCGAACAAACCGACGGTCAGAAGAATAACCAATCTGCAGAAAATCTACAAGATAGACATCCTCATCAACATCGAACCCAAAATTCCCCTAAAAGACTAAAATCCATCCAACTTCAGCTAGGCCTTCCTGTGGCCATTGCAGGCAGACACGATATCAGGATTCTCTACACGAAGGATGTCAAATTAGGAGTCATCCAGGACTCCCAGCAAGCCCTCTTTTGTTGGCTCGACCACCCCAAACTTCCTGAGCGCGCTATCCTGTCCGCAGTCCATGGCAGCTGCGACGTTGCGGAAAGGAAACAACTCTGGAACGATCTCCTTGACATCTATCCCCTCAACACCAACTCCCCTTGGCTTTGTATTGGGGACTTCAATACGATCACTTGTAGTGCAGAGAAATCTGGAGGTCGCCCTTCTTCTGCCCCGGCCATGCTAGACTTCAACAATTTCATCTTCAACGCCCACCTATCCTCTCTCCAGTTCTCTGGCAATGCGTTCACCTGGTGTAACATGCAAGAGGGCGACCGTCGCCAATACTCTAGACTTCACAGGGCCCTCACGAATGTCTTCTGGCATGGAATGGGGTTCACAACCAATCTGTCCCACCTCAACTCCACGGAATCAGACCACAACCCCCTTTTGGTCGAAATCAAAAACAAGACCACCTCATCCAAAAAGAGCTTCTAATTCCTCGACTTCTAGACAGGGCACCCCCAATTTCTGGGCATTGTCGCGGAAGCATGAAACAGTGAGGACCCCCCAACCCCCTCGTTCGGGTGAGCAACAAGCTCAAAGCCACTAGGAAAGCCCTATCCGGTTGGAGCAAGCTTGCCTACAGAGATATCTTTCAAGCCGTTCGAGTAGCCAAAGACGACATCACCCGCGCCGAAGCCCTGGTCGTCACGGATCGCTCGTCAGCGGCTAGAAGAGCCCTCAACCTCACCAAGGCGATGCTTAAATTCAGGATCAAAGTGGAGACTGATTTCTGGAAGCAAAAAGCGAGGCTGAAATGGGACATCGAGGGGGACAAAAACTCAAAGTACTTTCACGCCTGCGTTAACGGGCGCAGACAGAAGCTCTCGATTCACAGGACTGCTGACGAGAACGGGAAGATCATTACCGACCAAAAGGACATCCAAGTGGCAGCCATAGAATTCTATTCCAAACTTTTCGCCAAAGAGACTGTCCACATGGATAGATCATTCCTCGACCAAATACCCCTCCTCATCAACGACTCTGACAACGCCCAGTTGAACCGCACTCCCACGGTTCATAAAGTTACTGATGCAGTGTGGGCTCTGAACGTGTAACACCCAGTTTTTCCAAATGAGGGTAATTTTGAAATTTTATATTTTAATTTATTTAATTATGGTATTTAAAATTTTCTATGATTTTTATTGATTTTTATTGATTTTTAATCATTTTAAAACTATTTTAAATCATGACTTATGATTTGGTGTCTTGCTAGTGTAACCCTAGAGCCTAGCCATGTGATTAGGGTATTTCATTTATCATTTCTAGATTGAGGGGTATTTTAGTCATTTTTGTAATTTTGGGACTTATTTGGAATTATTATTTATTATTTAGATTTATTATAATTAATGTAATTTTTAGAGATTTTTAGTATAATTGATTTTGGGTCTATAGTTGACTTTGACTAGTGTTGACTAGGAGACTAACCTAGAGACTAACCTAGGTTATGGCCACTTGGTTAGGTTAAGTAACCTTGGTTTGACCTAAGTTAGTGAGGTTTAACTCATTGAAACTTGTTTGGAGAGATTAGAAATTGATTAGGCTAGAATGACTTATGATTTCATAAGTCATGACTAATGACTTGAGACTTAAAGCCCATAGGCCCACAGCATGTAGCTAACCCTAATTCTAATCAGCCCATGGCTGGTCATGATGATCTCCCCCATCCTATTTAATACCCCTCAAAGTTAGGGCTAGCCTCCATTAGGATTTTTGCCAAGTTTTAGAAAGAGGTAAGCCCCTATCTTCAATAAATCATAGTAAATCCATTTTAAAACCTTTTTCCCCCAAACCAATTGCATTGGGTTCTAATTTTTCTCCTCTTGCTGTTGGTTATGAGTATTCTCAGCTTGGGAGCACTTTGGAGGATTTTGGCTATCAAGAGGAGCACCTCTCTTTGAAGCTTTTTGAGGATTTTGATACACATAGGTATATTCCAATCCCCTCCATAGAATTCTGAATTTCTTGCATATTTAGGGAGCCCTAGACCTAACCTAACTGTAGGAATAGGAAGCCCCAAAATTTGTGTCCATTTTGTGTCCTAATTGGACACGTATCAGTGTCTAGTTGTAAGTGTTTGATGAAATGCCCCAATGGGCATTTCGTATGATTTTTGGGATTTTGTTTGAATAGAAATTAGTTTTAGGTCTCGCTTACACGTTTCTGTTGATTTTGTGTCATTTTAGTGTCGTGTCGAGTCCACACAGATACGCGAACACGTGGTCGCGCGCGCATGCACAGGCACTGTGCATACCCTGCTGCTCGGGCGCGATTGCGACACGGACACGGCTCCTCGATATGCCAAATTTGACATGTAGCACGGGACCGACACTGACACGGGGCTTCCCAATTTTTAGAGCCCCACGTGTCGTGTCGGACACGCACGAGCGTGTGCACTGATTCGTGCACTGTTTCAGCGGCTGTCATTTTGTCCACTGACACACGTGTCTTGTGTCGTGTACACATGACGTGGACACGTGGCAGGGTGTCCTATCCCTAGCCCTAGTCTAGGTCGACCCTTGGACACAACCACGTGGGTTGTGTCGCTTTGTGTCGAGTGCACGGACACCGTGAACACATGCACGCTGCTTACTATTGTCTGTGTCCAGTATTTTGCTATTTTTGGTTTTAGTTTGATTGGACACGTTTGTGTCCACTTTTGTGGAAACAAACACATCACGTAACACGTGTGCAATGTGTTCTCACATTACCAACCACTGATTTATCATTTTAATTTGATTTTGTAGATTAATTTTCCATTTTCTAATTAATTACTGATATCCTATTTGACAGTTCTTAATATCCTGTTTCCAGATTTTTGAATTGAGTTTTGACATCATTTTTAACCCTATATAAACTGCTATTTGCATGATATTAAGGCTCTAATATGTTCATCTACATGATTCCTAATAGTGTGTCGAAATTGGATTGATTTGGGACTGATTTATGGGTTAAAACTGAGAATGCAAGTAGGGGCTGAAAACTGAGTTTAATTTGGACTGTTAAACTGATTTTTGGGTCTCATTTGAATTGTATATGTTGTTCTTCAATATGTATTGACCTGGGCATTAGTGTGGACTGTTGCAAACTGATTTGGGGGTTTTCCTATCTGTAAACTGAGATTTAATGGGACTGCACACTGTTACACTGGGTTCCTCACTGATTTTTCACAGTTACACACTCTTCACTCATATCACACACACCCTCACTTCACTCATGACACCACACTTCTTGACACTAGTACACTCACACTCTCATCTCACTGATATCTCATTGTTTTCACACATATCTCATCCTCACTTATCTATCGCACTGTTCTTATATCTCCTCTACACACACACACACACTTGAACACTCTCACATTCACTGATTTTCACCCTCACACTCACTTTTTACATGTATCACTAACACACACACTCTAGCCTAACACACATGCTTATACACTCTCATGCCTCACTTCACTCACACACACACACACCTGTTACACTCATCCTCATGACACACACACACATACACTTGGACACATATTTATGTGTCCCCCTCTATATATATATATATATATATATATATATATATATATATATATATATATATATATATATATATATATATATAAACCTATACGCTTTATGTGTATACCATACAACATTATGTGTTAATATATATATATATATATATATATATATATATATATATATATATATATATATATATATATATATATATATATATATATATATATATATATATATATATATTAACACATAATGTTGTATGGTATACACATAAAGCGTATAGGTTTATATATTCTAGTTATATTATATAACACATCATGTGTTAATATATATATATATATATATATATATATATATATATATATATTGTCAAATAATGTATATATCTAATATGTGATTAGGAGCCTATATATATCAATATAGATATCCTATATTAGATTGTGTGGTATGTATATATATGCTTTGTTTTAGATATAGATATTGAATATGGTATTAGCCTATTGGCCCATGGCCTAGTCTCTTAGCCTATGGCCTATGGTTGTATCTGCTTAGCTAGAGAGCCTAGAATAGACTAGTGTAGTCTTGTTAGACTTAGATTAGCCTTGTTAGCCTAGTATAGACTAGTTTGACTTAGGTTTGACTTGGTTGACCTAGTTTGACTTCTAGGGTTGACCAGAGTTGACCAAGAGTTGACTTTGGTCTAGATTGACCTAGATTCATGTAGAACGCATTGTAGTGCATCTTAATATCATTTTAGACATATTGTGTGTTAGCACCCTGAATTTCGGGTTGATTTTTTTTCATTTTATTTTATTTCCTGATTGATTGGTTTTGATAAATAATTTATTTTGTTATTTTTCCTTAAGTGTACTTTCCCGTGCCATTGATATTTGGAGTATCAGGGATGTTCAACTCTGGAAATCTTCTTCACGAGTTTTGGAGTGGACACGATTACCTTCATGACGGTATATGGTGTCCCACCCAAACTTGTTCTCTTGTGCTCTTTTTGCTTCGCTGAACTTCGGGTCGAATTAGACCGTTTGATTATTAATTGATTTTCCCACTCTTTTTCTTGATCATTTTTAGCACGTTACCGTGACTTTTAATTTTGGAGCGCAAGACCAGTCAGTTTCTTGAAACCAACTTCTCATTGATGATCTACTCGAGACGCTCGTCACCCATGACCTTCGTGTCCCACTCAGACACGTCATTTTGTGCTCCATTTGATTCGCACAACTTTTCCGACACGTGACCCGATTTTATTTCACTCCACGGCGTCATATTCATCTTCCAACTTGATTTGTGGGTCCCCTGTCGACCAAAACCTGTCCGCCCCAACTATGGACATGGCCCACATTGAGCCTACTACCCGTCCGCCACTTGTGTCCCATTTATTGGAATCTCTATGTGCTACTTATTAACTCATGATCATCAACGTCTAATTTTAATTCGATTTTTGCATAATGCCCGATTTTGACCCAATCTGGCTCTACCGAGTCCAGTCCAGCCTTGTGTTGCTCTCCACCGTGACGCGCTCATATTTTCTTGTCCAAAAATATTAGTACTCATTTTGCCTATTTTCCTATATTTAATAGAAATTCCAATATTGATTTTTATCCCTAGGAATGGCATTCCCTACATATTAATTCCCAACCATTAGATCTCCCCATTTAATCCTACCCCTTTAAATCCTACATGGAAACTTTTTCCCTCACTCCCATATGTTGGCCGGCCCTAGGTTGGTTGGATAATATTTCACTCTCTCTTTCACTTTTCATTTATTGTTATCCTTATCTCTCTCTCTCTCTTTCACCTTTTTCCAACATATCAAAACCGACAACAACCCATCAGCCATGCAACACTCCACCTTCACCCGACCATGTCCCGACCTTCCCTGGCCGGCCTCCGCCGTACCACAGGGCGTCGGCCACCCTCCAGGCCGTCGGCCGAGCCACCTCCTCCTTCCTCCTATTCTTCTAACCACCATCGACTTCATCACCATCACTGCGACCATCACTCCCCGAGACAGCTAACCACCACCGTAGCAGCCCCGCCACCTCGCCGTCCTCACCGTAGCTCGCCGCCGCCGCGCCCAGCATGGCCAGCGTGCACAGCAGCGCCGCCCACGCTCCAGCGTGCACAGCGACGTGCGCGAGCGCGTGCGTACGAACGGCGTGGGCGCCGCCGTCGTCGCCGCCATGGCCCCGGCGACCCCCGCCATGGTGGCCCTCCTGGGCGAACTCAGGCCTGCTTTCCCCTGGCGGCCAACGTCCTCCGGGATGCGCCGTCGAGGCGATTCGTGGGTTTTGAACGACGTCCAGTCGTGACGCGCGCGGGATCGAGTTCGTTTTGACGCTCCGTCGCAGCGACTTCGTGCGCGTTTTCCCGGAGATCCGACCGTTGGATCGGCAATTTCTTCGCTCCGTCGCAATCTCGGTATATCCACCTTCATCCCTGTCAATTTTTGTCCGTTAATTTTTATCGTTTGATACATGAAAACCTGCCACCAAGTTGACCGTTTAAATTGTATTAAATTTGGACAGTTTTGTGGGGCCAAATTCGTCAGCTTGTATCTCCTCCACCGCAGCTCCGTTTGGCGTGCTTCTAGTTCCGGTGCGAAGCTGGTATAACCCTCTTGCTACCCCTTCAGTTTCGTTTCATTGTGAGCTTGTTTGATTGGTTGAATTCGACGCCAAAGTTGGCCGTCCGAATTCGTAATTTCCAACTTGTAAAATTCTGTTTTAGAACACGGGACTCCAGATTTCATTTCTAACACCACTATTAGACTTGTGGCATCGTTCTGGCATGTTTTCATATAAAATTTGTTAGATTTGGAGAACGTGGGCCCGAGCACACATTTCGGTGCAAAGCGGGTCCCACTTTCTGGGTCAACGGGACTTTTTGACGTCGGCTCATCGGAATCCAATTCTGGAGATACCGTTGAGTTCGTATCGTCATTCTGGACTCGTTGACATATAATTTGCTAGGTTTTGGTGGACATTGGGTCTGGCACGCATTTCGGTGCAAGTCGGATACCAATATACGGGTCAACGGGTCATTTTGAGATTGGCTCATCGGAATCCAATTCCGGAGATACCGTTGAGTTCGTATCATCATTCTGGACTCATTGACAGGTAGTTTGCTAAGTTTTAAGAACTTTGGCTCTGGCACGCATTTTCGTGCAAACCGGAATTTCAAGTTCTGGTCAACGGACCAAATTGAGATCGGGTCAACGGAATCCAATTCTGGAGATACCGTTGGGTTCGTATCGTCATTCTGGTTTCGTGGACATATAATTTATTATATTTTGTAGACTTGATTTCTTGCACGTTTTTTGGTGCAAAACGACTCCGACACGGACACCGTTTTGACCCGAAATTACCTTTTTGCCCTTGTATCCAAATTGGATCGTTGGGTAGGCTATCCTAGCTAATTTGACCATTCTGGACACGTTGGCGATGTTCATTTCATCGTCCGACAATGTTTGTTGATAATTTCTCTGAGTTTAAACTTTTTATAATTAATTAATAATTAATTCATATAATGTTCGTATTTCGGGATTAGTACAACGAAACTGAGATCAGCCAATTCCAGTGATCTTACATCGCTGAAATTGACAAGTTGGACACGTGGATCACTATAATAAGATTATCAACCTTACCGATAATCTCCTTATCTCGATTTGCGTGTCGTAAGTTTCGACGTACAAATAACGAAGTACACTTTATATTAGACTAGAATTGACCCTGTTTGACCAGAGTTGACCAGTTAACCCAAAGTCAACTGTAAGGCAACACTTGACCTAGTTTGACTAGATTATTGACCGGAGTCGACCTAGAGTTGTTTTGACTTAGAAGAACCTAGAATAATGTAGATTGATTATAGAGATTCATTTATTACAACTTGAACACCTTGTAACCTGTGTTGCTTTAAATAGGACTCTGTGGCTTTAGTGGGACCCCCCTATACTTATCAGCTGTTCAGGTTATCGAGACAAGTACATTCTCTGATCATTTCATATCCTGCTTAGAATTATTTCCTGCAGTAGATTACTTTACTTGTACTGTCACGTTGGTCACACGGATTGGTACTATATGGATCCCTCCTTGAGATGTTATCCTTAGGGAGCATCGGGTACTACATGTTCTGTGTGTTTCACTTACATGGCGTATCATATGCTTCATTGGTTCTTTGAGCACTTACGACATATACTCTTATGATCGTAGAGTCTTCCTAGAATCCTTATCCCATTTATGGAACTACTATGTATCACCTTCGGGGTCTATTACCTTCAGGGTCTATCACCTTCGGGGTCTATTACCTTCGGGGTCTATCACCTTCGGGGTCTGTTACATAGCATCATAACATAACCTGGTTGGATCCTTGTATATTGATTGGGGGTACGGGGGAGTAGAAATAGACATGTGAATAATACCCAAGTAGTATCTTATCAGAATCTCTCCCATAGTGTCTTATCAGAATCTCCTATGCCATTTACATGTCTATATTGTACTCTGAATCACTAGTCACTGGTAGCTCTTTATTTATAGTAGATATTTCTATTACAGCTCTCTTTCTGTTTACATACAGCATTTCTTTCAGTACATGTATCTTACTTTACTGCATGATTATATTTTCTAACCTGCTATGAACTGTTGAGATATAATGTGCTCGCTCCTGTCCTGACTGGACCTGTTGATAAATTTTACAGATGGCCTGGGATTGCCTGCTAGCCTAGAGGAGACACATTAGAGGTTGTTTAGGTAGTTATTTTATTTTGTCTGGAGTTGTATTTACTTTGTGGATTACTATATCTGTATTTGAGTTTTGAGATGTATTTCTGGGTTTATGTATCTTAAACACTTAGACTTCTATCTCCTGTATCTCTTTTGGATTTCATGTTTTATCTATTCTTATCATGCTCTACCTTAGATGTGATTGAGTTTGTATCTGCTATGTCACCCCCATTCGGGGAGTATAAACTGTTTAGTCTTATACTGTTAGATGCATTGAGACCTAGGACAGCGTTCTACCGCCGACACTGCGGCGTAGGCTGGGCGTTGTTACGTTCTCGTGCCCTAACTCTAGGGCGCGGGTCGTGATACGTTTTTAGTGGTGGCCCATGCAGGTCGAGACTAAAAGTGTAGTGGTATTCGAACTTGAGTACCACTACAGCCTGCACTAGGAATAGGATATATTTTTGAAGATACTCAATCACAGTTAGGAACCCTTGAGAGATTCCTGGGACGACCCTGGAGAATCTTATTTAACTTCGATTTGAAAACTCTTTTTTCCCTTGATTTGTTTTATCTTTATTTTCTGTTGTTGAATTTGATTTTAATGGATTATTGTTGAATTTGAGTTTGTATTTATTAATTTTGATGGATGATTGTCGAATTTTGAATTTTGATGATAGTTGTTGCATTCGAGTTTGTATTTGATGGGTTTTGTTCATTTCTGAATTTTGATGATCGTTAATAAATTTGATTTGATTTTTGAGTATTTATTATTGATTTAATTTAATTTTTGGCAAGATGAAATTATATGGGCTAGGTCATCTTTGTTATAGAATCTAGTCTTTTATAGTCACATTAGCCAGCATGGTGAGGACATATAGTCTGACTCTGGATATATTTCTCGGGTGTAGGAATTTAAGATTTTCGCAGCCAAGCATGCGGCACCGCAAAAATGTTAAATACCATGATTTTAGAGATATGTGCATAAGTCAAGGGCTCTGTGATTATTGTAGCCTTGCTTACTAGTATGACGAGGATTTAGAGTACCATGATTTGGGATAGACGCATATGATTATCAGATTGTACTTAAAATATTTTGAACATGTTTTCTCTACTTTTTCTCAGTCATTCAAAAAAAAAGGAATTATTATTTGTTGTTTTGCCTAGTTTCTTGTCATTTAACTTAAGAGTATGTTTAGTTGTTTTTATAAACCTTGTGTAATTTCTTGCTATGAGTTTTTCATAATACAATGAATCGATGATTTTGTTAGACTTTATCTTGAATTTGATATTTTAACTCTGGATTTCAAAACGGTTCCTTCTTTAAACAGATAAGCAAAACAGATTTTATCGTTATTCTTTCTTGCTATTTTTCTTGTATTAGATAATAATAAAACTGTCTCGATTTTGTCAATCACCTACTCTGTAATTTTGGTAGGAATTTAAATATTGGTCCTGATGTAGAAATTAATTTTTTATTGGGACATGAGAATATGTATATGAATATATATAGCAGACACTTTGCCTAACACGTATGCATGCTACACTTGATTTTCCCACATATCTAGATACATATTGATATGGTGTTGTTGTCCAAATTTTCTTAACCAATATTTCTGGTCCTCTGCTTTTCCATGTTTAAATTCGTAATTTAAATATAAATTTCATGTTATTATTTAGGTTTACATCACTGCACATGTATGTTATACGTAGGGTTTCAGTTCAAAAGAATTTTGGTTGAAAATTTGTGTTTAAATTTGTCAATTTAAGACTGTGTACATATTAACCCTTAATACTGAATTCCAAATGTTTAGTTTAAATTACTGTTTTATTTTCTTAATATAATATTTAGAGCTGCGTATATTGTTGTAAGTAGGAATATAAATTTAGGTTTCATATTCTTACATGTTAGTTTGCGATAAACATTGAGTTGGTTTATAATGTTCAAATTTCTCCAAAACCAGTTGCATGTTAACATTTTTACATTGATTTCCATGTTTAGTTAAATTTCAGATTTAACATGTAATATCGAACTGTATGCGTAGATAAATGTATTGGTAATATGTTAGGGTTTCATTTCTATCATGCTAGGATGTATTGGGAGCATTGAAATTAGTTGTGATGTTTCGAACTCCTAAATTTTGAAATTGCATTATGTTAATATTACACTAGTTAAATGTTAGCTTATTTTCAGATAATTTTTTTTATGTAAATGTTGAACTAAAACCTGGTTTTACCTTTCAATACTAAGTTATAACCCTGTACAAGGACACACACACACACACTCTAACATAGTATATACTGTCATTTAACCTTACCCTTCCCCTCTATGTTAGGATTATATATCTATAAGGATATATATAGAGTTTATGCATATATGTTATAACGTATATAGATACATGACTAAGTCTCTATTATATATATATATATATATATATATATATATATATATATATATATATATATATATTTATATATATATATATATATATATATATATATATATATATATATATGGTTAGCCATGCATGTTATGATTAAATAGGTTGCGTATTGTAGATTGTTTAACCAATATGCCATGATTAGTGTAACTTGATAGCCGTTGTTTTAAAACCCAATTTCTCATATACACTTTCATGTATACTCACGTACACACACGCTTACTATCTAACCGTATGAATATGTCCCCATACACATGATGCTAGTTTTCCCTCTCTAACGCTCCCTCTGTATATATATTGTGATTGGATTTCAGTGCAAGTGACTTTCAATTCTTCGACTTGTGATTTTGATTTTCTTGGGATAGTAGTTTTTTCAGATGATTGGTAGTTACCTTCCTTTATTTTTTTTATGAGTACCAGTTTTCATATGGGGTGGTAGACAACCTTATAGTTTTGATGGTTGTTGTTTCTGTATCTTTCTATTTTAGCACCCTGGATTGCTTGTGTGTTTGGATACCGATGACCGCCTTGGTTAGTATGACTAGTATACCCAGATGAGACTTTCACTACCACCGTATGCCATGACCCTGTATGCCGTTCTTTTTTTGATGGTATGTTTTATTTAAGTTCTGGGACTTTGATTGTGGGGGTTTGACCTAGAGGGAGTATGGACGTTTTAATTTCGAGGACGAAATTTTTATAAGGTGGGTAGGATGTTAGCACCCTGAATTTCAGGTTGATTTTTTTTTTTTTTTTTTCCTGATTGATTGGTTTTGATAAATAATTTATTTTGTTATTTTTCCTTAAGTGTACTTTCCCGTGCCATTGATATTTGGAGTATCAAGGATGTTCAACTCTGGAAATCTTCTTCACGAGTTTTGGAGTGGACACGATTACCTTCATGACGGTATATGGTGTCCCATCCAAACTTGTTCTTTTGTGCTCTTTTTGCTTCGCTGAACTTCGGGTCGAATTAGACCGTTTGATTATTAATTGATTTTCCCACTCTTTTCCTTAATCATTTTTAGCACGTTACCGTGACTTTTAATTTTGGAGCGCAAGACCAGTCAGTTTCTTGAAACCAACTTCTCATTGATGATCTACTCGAGACGCTCGTCACCCATGACCTTCGTGTCCCACTCAGACACGTCATTTTGTGCTCCATTTGATTCGCACAACTTTTCCGACACGTGACCCGATTTTATTTCACTCCACGGCATCACATTCATCTTCCAACTTAATTTGTGGGTCCCCTGTCGACCAAAACCTGTCAGCCCCAACTATGGACATGGCCCACATTGAGCCTACTACCCGTCCACCACTTGTGTCCCATTTATTGGAATCTCCATGTGCTACTTATTCACTCATGATCATCAACGTCTAATTTTAATTCGATTTTTGCACAATGTCCGATTTTGACCCAATCTGGCTCCACCGAGTCCAGTCCAGCCTTGTGTTGCTCTCCACCGTGACGCCCTCATATTTTCTTGTCCAAAAATATTAGTACTCATTTTGCCTATTTTCCTATATTTAATAGAAATTCCAATATTGATTTTTATCCCTAGGAATGGCATTCCCTACATATTAATTCCCAACCATTAGATCTCCCCATTTAATCCTACCCCTTTAAATCCTACATGGAAACTTTTTCCCTCACTCCCACATGTTGGCCGGCCCTAGGTTGGTTGGTTAATATTTCTCTCTCTCTTTCACTTTTCATTTATTGTTATCCTTATCTCTCTCTCTCTCTTTCACCTTTTTCCAACATATCAAAACCGACAACAACCCATCAGCCATGCAACACTCCACCTTCACCCGACCATGTCCCGACCTTCCCTGGCCGACCTCCCCCGTGCCACAGGCCGTCGGCCACCCTCCAGGCCGTCGGCCGAGCCACCTCCTCCTTCCTCCTATTCTTCTAACCACCATCGCCTTCATCACCATCACTACGACCATCACTCCCCGAGCCAGCTAACCACCACCGTAGCAGCCCCGCCACCTCGCCGTCCCTGCCGTAGCTTGCCGCTGCCGCGCCCAGTATGGCCAGCGTGCACAGAAGCGCCGCCACGCTCCAGCGTGCACAGCGGCGTGCGCGAGCGCGTGCGTGCAAACGGCGTGGGCGTCGCCGACGTCGCCGCCATGGCCCCGGCGACCCTCGCCGTGGTGGCCCCCCCTGGGCGAACTCAGGCCTGCTTTCCCCTGGCGTCCAACGTCCTCCGGGATGCGCCGTCGAGGTGATTCGTGCGTTTTGAACGACGTCCCGTCGTGACGCGCGCGGGATCGAGTTCGTTTTGACGCTCCGTCGCAGCGACTTCGCGCGCATTTTCTCGGAGATCCGACCGTTGGATTGGCAATTTCTTCGCTCCGTCGCAATCTCGGTATATCCATCCCTGTCAATTTTCGTCCGTTAATTTTATCGTTTGATACATGAAAACCGGCCACCAAGTTGACCGTTTAAATTGTATTAAATTTGGACAGTTTTGCGGGGCCAACTTTGTCAGCTTGTATCTCCTCCACCGCAGCTCCGTTTGGCGTGCTACCAGTTCCGGTGCGAAGCTGGTATAACCCTCTTGCTACCCCTTCAGTTTCGTTTCATTGTGAGCTTGTTTGATTGGTTGAATTCGACGCCAAAGTTGGCCGTCCGAATTCATAATTTCCAACTTGTAAAAATTTGTTTTTGAACATAGGACTCCAGATTTCATTTCTGACACCACCATTAGACTTGTGGCGTCGTTCTGGCATGTTTTCATATAAAATTTGTTAGATTTGGAGAACGTGGGCCCGGGCACGCATTTCGGTGCAAAGCGGGTCCCACTTTCTGGGTCAACGGGACTTTTTAACGTCGGCTCATCGGAATCCAATTCCGGAGATACTGTTGAGTTCGTATCGTCATTCTGGACTCGTTGACATATAATTTGCTAGGTTTTGGTGGACATTGGGTCTGGCACGCATTTCGGTGCAAGTCGGATACCAATATCCGGGTCAACGGGTCATTTTGAGATCGGCTCATCGGAATCCAATTCTGGAGATACCGTTGAGTTCGTATCATCATTCTGGACTCGTTGACAGGTAGTTTGCTAAGTTTTGAGAACTTTGGCTCCGGCACGCATTTCCGTGCAAACCGAAATTACAAGTTCTGGTCAACGAACCAAATTGAGATCGGGTCAACGGAATCCAATTCTGGAGATACCGTTGGGTTCGTATCGTCATTCTGGTTTCGTGGACATATAATTTGTTATATTTTGTTGACTTGATTTCTTGCACATTTTTCGGTGCAAAACGGCTCCGACACGGACACTATTTTGACCCAAAATTACCTTTTTGCCCTTGTGCCCAAATTGGACCGTTGGGTAGGCTATCCTAGCTAATTTGACCATTCTGAACACGTTGGTGATGTTTATTTCATCGTCCGACAATGTTTGTTGATAATTTCTCTGAGTTTAACCTTTTTATAATTAATTAATAATTAATTCATATAATGTTCGTATTTCGGGATTAGTACAACGAAACTGAGATCAGCCAATTCCAGTGATCTCACATCGCTGAAATTGGCAAGTTGGACATGTGGATCATTATAATAAGATTATCAACCTTACCGATAATCTCCTTATCTCGATTTGCGTGTCGTAAGTTTCGACGTACAAATAACGAAGTACACTTTATATTAGACTAGAATTGATCCTGTTTGACCAGAGTTGACCAGTTGACCCAAAGTCAACTGTAAGTCAACACTTGACCTAGTTTGACTAGATTATTGACCGGAGTCGACCTAGAGTTGTTTTGACTTGGAAGAACCTAGAATAATGTAGATTGATTATAGAGATTCATTTATTACAACTTGAACACCTTGTAACCTGTGTTGCTTTAAATAGGACTCTGTGGCTTCAGTGGAGCCCCCCTATACTTATCAGCTGTTCAGGTTATCGAGGCGAGTACATTCTCTGATCATTTCATATCCTGCTTAGAATTATTTCCTGCAGTAGATTACTTTACTTGTACTGTCACGTTGGTCACATGGATTGGTACTATATGGATCCCTTCTTGAGAGGTTATCCTTAGGGAGCATCGGGTACTACATGTTCTGTGCGTTTCACTTACATGGCGTATCATATGCTTCATTGGTTCTTTGAGCACTTACGACATATACTCTTATGATCGTAGAGTCATCCTAGAATCCTTATCCCATTTATGGGACTACTATATATCACCTTCGGGGTCTATTACCTTCGGGGTCTATCACCTTCGGGGTCTATTACCTTCGGGGTCTATCACCTTCGGGGTCTATCACCTTCGGGGTCTGTTACATAGCATCATAACATAACCTGGCTGGATCCTTGTGTATTGATTGGGGGTACGGGGGAGTAGAAATGGACATGTAAATAATACCCAAGTAGTATCTTATCAGAATCTCTTCCATAGTGTCTTATCAGAATCTCCTATGCCATTTACATATCTATATTGTACTCTGAATCACTAGTCACTGGTAGCTCTTTATTTATAGTAGATATTTCTATTACAGCTCTCTCTCTGTTTACATACAGCATTTCTTTCAGTACCTGTATCTTACTTTACTGCATGATTATATTTTCTAACCTGCTATGAACTGTTAAGATGTAATATGCTCGCTCCTGTCCTGACTGGACCTGTTGATAAATTTTACAGATGGCCTGGGATTGCCTGCTAGCCTAGAGGAGACACATTAGAGGTTGTTTAGGTAGTTATTTCATTTTGTCTGGAGTTGTATTTACTTTGTGGATTACTGTATCTGTATTTGAGTTTTGAGATGTATTTCTGGGTTTAGGTATCTTAGACACTTAGACTTCTATCTCCTGTATCTCTTTGGATTTCATGTTTTATCTATTCTTATCATGCTCTACCTTAGATGTGATTGAGTTTGTATCTGCTATGTCACCCCCATTCGGGGAGTATAAACTGTTTAGTCTTATACTGTTAGATGTATTGAGACCTAGGACAGCGTTCTACCGCCGACACTGCGACGTAGGCTGGGCGTTGTTACGTTTTCGTGCCCTAACTCTAGGGCGCGGGTCGTGACATTGTGACTTGTGCTGTTCTATAGGAGACAGACACCACTTCTCGGACAGTAGATATTCTTCAGATACTCAGGATACAGGCGAGTACATTCTCTGACCGTTTCATACTTGTCTAGATTTACATTCTTGCTCTAGATTACTGTACTTGATGCTGACACGATCATTATCACGGATTGGTACTATATGGATCTTCTTCTGAGATGTTATCTCCTTGTATTCACTAAATACATATTGTGATGTGTGTTTCACTTACATATTGTATTTATTGAATACCCTTATCATTGTACACTCATTGTGCATATTATACTCTCATTATCATATTAAGCCATTGTACAAGCTATTGTATAAGGTAACGTAACTGAATTGGATCCTTGTGTATTGATTGGGGAGGGAGAGTAGAAATGGTTATGTGATCAATCCTATTGTATAAGAAATTGTATATGTCCATTGTACACCCACGTACAAAGGAGTCCCATTTTATTGTATAACCTAACCCGTTTACATAACCATATTGTGCTCTAAATCACATGTTGCTTACAGTTCTTACTTATCATATATAGATATTTCCTATTATCAAACCTCTGCTGTTTTCATATACATTCTTCTTTCAGCGTTTCATGTACCTTCGTCACCCCCAGTTTTCGAATTAGGGGTATTTTCGTCATTTTTCAAGCTTTATAATTTTTCTGAATTTTTATTTATTTTATGTGATTTTTTGGGATTTATTTGGGTTGGTTTGGATTTTATCCAATTCGGACTCAAATTGGAGACCGGGTAGCCTGGACCCTAGTGGGACCCACATACTAGCTGGGCTTGGCCCACATGCCATCATAATTAGGCTAGAAATCATTAACCCAACTTCCATGGTTTAATTGGTCATTATAGAGGCTAATTTAGTTAGTTAGGGTTAAACCGAACCGAACTGAAACAAACCGAACCCAACTTGAACCAAGTCTATTGGGTTGGAGGGTTATTGGATCCATCCAAAACCCAATAACCCCCCCCCCCCCCCCCCCCCCTCCCCCACCACTTGGCCGGTCACAAGAGAGTCCCCCCTTTACTTCTTCATTAAGTCTCTTTCTCTCTCTTTCAAAAATCTTTTCTTTCCAAGCTCTCTCTCTCTCTCTCTCTCTCTCTCTCCAAGAACCTATAGGTATGCCTTTAAATCCCTAATAAATTTCTCTATTCCATTTATTGCTTCACAATAATTGTAGGGAATGAGATTCTGCACCTTTTGCCCATGAATTTGTAGGTTTTCCCTAGAAAATCTAGGTTAAGAAATATTTGGGGGTTTATATATTAAGTGGTATATATATATATATATATATATATATATATATATATATATATATATATATATATATATATATATATATATATATGTAGTATTTGTATATAGGTATTTGTGTGTGTGTAGAGAATTGGTGGTGGTGGTGTTTGTGTCATGAGAGTGTTGGTGAGAGTGTGAGTGAGCTTGTGTGAGTGTGTGAGGGTGAGAGTGTGTGTATGTGTTTGTGAGAGTGTGTGTGTATATATATATATATATATATATATATATATATATATATATATATATATATATAAATGTATACCTATATGTGTGTGTGTATATATATGTATATATATAGGTAAAGGGATGGATATTAGATTATATATATATGTGTATGTAGATATATATATATAGATAGATATATGGATAGATAGATGTATAGATAGATATATAGGTATATATATAGATAGGAAGATGGGAGGAAGGAGTAGTAGAAGGAGAAGAAGAAGAAGAAGCCACAGCAGTGGCAGCAAGTAGCAGCAGCTACATAGCTGCTGCTGTGGACAGCAGCAGCACAGCAGCTGTAGCAGCTGCAGTAGCAGCTAGGACCCCCCCCCCCCCCCCCCCTTTCACCCCTAGTTTACCCCCCTTTAACCCCCTATTGTATATATATGTATGTATATATATATAGATATATATATATGTATATATATAGATAGATACATAGTGGGAAATTAGAAGAAGAAGAAGTTAGGAGAGGAAGGATTAGAAGAAGTTAGTAGTTGAGAAAAAGTAGAAGATTAGAAGAGAAGTAGAAAGGAATTAGAAGGAGTTAGAAGAAGGAATAGGAAGAAAGTTAGAAGAAGAATGAGGAAAGGATTAGAAGAGAATAGGAAAGGAGAATAGAAATTAGTAGGGAGGAGAAGAATTTGAATGGGAAAAAGAAATTAGAAGAGGAATTAGAGTGAGAGCTAGAGAAGGATTTTAGAGGGAATCGAGTTAGAGGGTGAATTTGAGCTCCGAGTATCGGATCGCGACGAAACTTGGCGTAGACCTAGATTATATGAATTAGATTTTACGGGTAGGCTCCCGAGTGGAAATCGGGGTTGTAGGGCGCCGTTATCGCGCCGTACCATTGCGTATCTTAAAATATTCAAGATATCGGCAATGGGCCGTATCATGGACTAGACGTCCACTTTACCTAGGTATTTTGGTAGGTAATATATGTATAGGCTAGTATCTTACTACCCTAGGGAGCTCGGGTCCAAATAACAAGCGTAGGTAGGCTAACTAGGTTTCCACCTAGGCTAGAATTTTACCTTAGAAAAGGTAAAATAGGAAATTGGCCTACGGCCAAGATTTGGGTTTCGAAGTCCAAGATGGACTTGGATATGGGTTGTAGAGGTTGGTAATAGTTAGAAATAGTCGCTAGACCTAGTCTTGACCTCGGTTGACCATGGTTGACTTTTTAGACCAAAAGTCAACTATGGGTCAACACTTTACCCAATTTAGTCCCAAATTCCATTAGACTTGTGTAGTTGACCAAAAGTCAACTATTAGTCACCATTGACCTAGGATTGACCTAGGGTTGACCAGAGTTGACCGGAGTGACCAGAGTTGACCAGTTGACCAAAAGTCAACTGTAAGTCAACCGTTGACTCAAATCGACCTAGATTAATTCCGTTTGACTTGCATTGACCCAGTATGACCTAGCTAGACCTAAAATGACTTAGATTGACCTCGTACAGTCTAGTTTGATGCGTCTTGACCTAGAATGACTTGATAGGGTTTAAATTGATTTGACTTTAATTCCTAAACGTAGTATTGATACGTCTTGTTCTCTATAGGTCCTCGAGACGCTGCATTTGCTCCAGTTGAC
Organism: Iris pallida; assembly: GCA_029216955.1. Lineage (NCBI taxonomy): Eukaryota > Viridiplantae > Streptophyta > Magnoliopsida > Asparagales > Iridaceae > Iris > Iris pallida. The sequence continues at coordinate 6,523,273 of JANAVB010032820.1, forward strand.
ATACCATACCATATTACAGACGAGTACATTCTCTGACACTTTTCCAATTTATAATGATTGTTATGATTCATGTAATTAGTGTGGATATGCTTGTTCTCGACACATTGGTCACACGGATTGGTGTTCATGGATCCCGACATGAGATGTTATTCCTCGTTATCTTGGTATATCTTGTGCAAGCCCCTTGTAGTTCTTGTGCAGTATATAGACACCGATTCTCGAGGAGACTTGCTCCCTTCTCGTAGAATCCCGTGTCATAACGTGTCTTGCTTGGATCCACTCTACCAGTCGGGGACGGGGAGTACTAGTATAGATGTGTGGTCATTATCCACCTTGTTTATTCTTGTATACCTTGAATGCTACCAATCCTACACTCCACGTAGGATTGGCTGATCAGTAGACCTTGTGCAGACCCAAGCCGGCCACATATTATAGCTAGTACTCACACACCTAGATATATGATTCTTGATTTCTTGTACATGCTATGATCAGTTTACTTGCCTTGTTCTAGCTCTAGTTTTACAGCTTACCTTGCCATGATACTCATATGTACATTCCATGATTTTCTTGTATATACTATCTATTTACAGTCTTGTAGCTCTTATCATATCTTGTGAACTGCTGTTAGTAGATTGTACTCGTTCCATCCTGACATGATATGTTAAAAATATTACAGATGCAGACGAGGGAGATTATTGTACCTACTACGTTCCGGATGACGTAGTGGTCCTAGACCTGGAGACTTTGGTCCAGCAGGGCTTAGCTCCGCCTGACGAGACCTTACCACTTGCTTAGTTAGAGTAGGTCTTTTATACTGGACTTTGTCTCCAGCTACTTTTGAGACTGTTGTTACTATGGACTGTATTAGAGACTTGGACTTGTATATATCCTTGTGTTGGACTTGACAGGTTATTATTTTATTATCGTCTTGTTGTCTTTATCTTTCAGTCTTTACTTTGTTATCTTAGAGTCGTGATTGAGTACTCATATATATATTCATTGCTTGTCCTCCGTTCGGAGTTGACCACATTCTCGACAGGTTTTTGTTATATATATAAACTGTTTAGAGTAGAAAGATCTACAGCGTTCCACGCCAATTTTTCGGTGAGGGCTGGGCGTTGTCGCGTCACGTGCCCTTTTAGCGGGTGCGGGTCGTGACACATTTTAGTGGTGGCCCACGCAGGTCCTGTAGTCGCAATTAGTGCGATATCGTAGTGGCGCTCGACTTAGAGTGCTATTACGAGCCTGCGGTACGTATCTAGGATAGGCTATAGGCTAAGAGTACTCAATCACAGTAGGATCTTTCCTTGCTTATCTTGCTTACCATCTTTGATATTAATTTAATGCATTCTAGCTGTCCTCCTTTGATATAATCTTTCTTGTGCCATATTGATATCTTCCTTTCAATCTGTCTCCAGGATAGTTATGACTCACTCTCCTAGCGAGGAGCACGGGGAGACGGAGAGGTCTGCCACCTCTGGCGGACAGGCTCCGGTCACTTCCCCTGCAGATGGGACTTCTGTTGGGGCTCTCGGAGGTACTCCTCCAGCTACCTCGATGACAGTCCCTGGGGTTGCGGGTGCTCTTCCCGTAGTGCCGGGAGCTGTCGGGGGCGCTCTTCCTCCTCCTGCACAGCAGATTCCTCCGCCAGTTGCAGACGTACTTCCACCTCCACCTCTCCTGCCTACAGATATGGGGCAGATGCTTACTTTCCTCCAGCAGGTGCTGGAGACTCAGAGAGCCCAGGCCGAGGCTCAGCAGAGGCAGACAGACGCGATGCGTCAGGGTATGGAAGATGCCCATCAGTTGACCCTTGCAGCCGTGGAGCAGAGGGCTCCTCATCCGGGGACGCGTACTAGGTACAGAGATATCCAGGACTTCAAGAAGCCCGGGCCCCGTGACTTTAGCAGGACCGAGGGTGTGGTCTATGCAGATGATTGGCTCGAGGATATCGAGCGGCAGATGAGGGCCTGCCGCCTGGCAGACGACCTAAAGGTCGAGGTGGTAGGTTTGCAGTTGCTAGACATTACGCGCACCTGGTTCAGAAACGCGCCAGCCCTAGCTGGAGAGGGCCATACTTGGGCAGAGTTCACGCTCCTCTTCAAGGAGAAGTTCTTTTCCTCCACGGACAAGATTGACCTGGTGTAATAGTTCCAGGATCTGCAGCAGGGCAGTCTATCTGTGGAGGAGTACGCAGCGGAGTTCGGCCGTCTAAGCCGATACGCAGAGTACATGGTTCGAGACCCGGAGATCAGGGCGAGCCGGTTCAGGGAGGGACTCGCTTGGGATATCAAGCACCTCATTCCCTCCTTCTATGAGATATATGCCCAGATCTATGCGGAGGCCCGCAAGGTAGAACGGGAGTGGGGCTTGAAGCCCAAGAGGGAGCGTGATCTTTTCTCGGGGGCTAGTAGCAGCACAGGGGCTGCTAAGCGCCCGCAGCTTCAGCATCGTTCTTTCCAGCATCACCAGCCGTAGGTGCAGGCCAGAGCACCGGTTCAGCAGCAGGTGCAGCACACTCAGCAGAGGCAGGCTCAGCATGGGGCTCCTTGCGGCTACTGCAAGAAGCCCGGTCACATCTGGGAGGTCTGTCGAAAGAGGCTGGGCTTGTGCCTCTATTGCGAGGAGGCTGGACATCAGTTGAGAGATTGTCCTACGAACCATCGCCGTGCAGCTCAGGGAGCACAGGGTAGGCCACCTATGGCACCGCATCACGCCCTCCACCAGCAGCGGGAATACCCCGCCAGGACAGGGCTTTTGCGATGGCAGTTGAGGATCCTGCACGCATTGGACTAGGAGGTAGGGTCTTGCTCTTTCTTTTTACCTGTTTCTTTCCATCCATTGATTGTTGATTGCTTTCTTAGTACCTTTGGTGGCATATGTGATGATCATGCTAGATAAATAGAACACCCCAATGAAGACTGCAATAACATGATACTGTAGAGATTTAAAACCATGCATGTGTTCCGATTTCCTGGATTACATGTTATATAACTTAGGATAAAATTTAGTAGACCTTGATTGTGGGGTGCTTGACCTAGAGAAGAGTACGACCGTTTGAATTTCGAGGACGATATTTTTTAAGGAGGGTAGATTTGTCACCCCCAGTTTTTGAATTAGGAGTATTTTGTCATTTTTCAAGTTTTATAATTTTTAGGAATTTTTATTTATTTTATGTGATTTTTTGGGATTTATTTGGGTTGGTTTGGATTTTATCCAATTCGAACTCAAATTGGAGACCCGGGTAGCCTGGACCCTAGTGGGACCTACATACTAGCTGGGCTTGGCCCACATGCCATCATAATTAGGCTAGAAATCATTAACCCAACTTCTATGGTTTAATTGGTCATTATAGAGGCTAATTTAGTTAGTTAGGGTTAAACCGAAACAAACCGAACCCAACTTGAACCAAGTCTATTGGGTTGGAGGGTTATTGGATCCATCCAAAACCCAATAACCCCCCCCCCCCCCCCCCCCCCCCCACCACTTGGCCGGCCACAAGTGAGTCCCCCCCCCCTTTACTTCTTCATTAAGTCTCTTTCTCTCTCTTTCAAAAATCTTTTCTTTCCAAGCTCTCTCTCTCTCTCTCTCCAAGAACCTATAGGTATGCCTTTAAATCCCTAATAAATTTCTCTATTCCATTTATTGCTTCACAATAATTGTAGGGAATGAGATTCTCCACCTTTTGCCCATGAATTTGTAGGTTTTCCCTAGAAAATCTAGGTTAAAAAATATTTGGGGGTTTATATATTAAGTGGTATATATATATATATATATATATATATATATATATATATATATATATATATATATATATATATATATATATATATATATATATAGTAAAAAAAAAAAATATATATATATATATATATATATATATATATATATATATATATATATATAGTATTTGTATATAGGTATTTGTGTGTGTGTGTAGAGAATTGGTGGTGGTGGTGTTTGTGTCGTGAGAGTGTTGGTGAGAGTGTGAGTGAGCTTGTGTGAGTGTGTGAGGGTGAGAGTATGTGTATGTTTTTGTGAGAGTGTGTGTGTATATATGTATATATATATATATATATATATATATATATATATATATATATATATATATATATATATATATATATATATAAATGTATACCTATATGTGGGTGTGTGTATATATATGTATATATAGGTAGAGGGATGGATATTAGATTATATATGTGTATGTAGATATATATATATAGACAGATATATGGATAGATAGATGTATAGATAGATATAGGTATATATATAGATAGAAAGATGGGAGGAAGGAGTAGTAGAAGGAGAAGAAGAAGAAGCCGCAGCAGTGGCAGCAGTAGCAGCAGCTACACAGCTGCTGCTGTGGACAGCAGCAGCACAGCAGCTGTAGCAGCTGCAGTAGCAGCTAGGACCCCCCCCCCCCCCCTTTCACCCCTAGTTTACCCCCCTTTAACCCCCCATTGTATATATATGTATGTATATATATATAGATATATATATATGTATATATATAGATAGATACATAGAGGGAAATTAGAAGAAGAAGAAGTTAGGAGAGGAAGGATTAGAAGAAGTTAGTAGTTGAGAAAAAGTAGAAGATTAGAAGAGAAGTAGAAATGAATTAGAAGAAGTTAGAAGAAGGAATAGGAAGAAAGTTAGAAGAAGAATGAGGAAAGGATTAGAAGAGAATAGGAAAGGAGAATAGAAATTAGTAGGGAGGAGAAGAATTTGAATGGGAAAAAGAAATTAGAAGAGGAATTAGAGTGAGAGCTAGAGAAGGATTTAGAGAAAATCGAGTTAGAGGGTGAATTTGAGCTCCGAGTATCGGATCGCGACGAAACTTGGCGTAGACCTAGATTATATGAATTAGATTTTACGGGTAGGCTTCCGAGTGGAAATCGGGGTTGTAGGGCACCGGTATCGTGTCGTACCATTGCGTATCTTGAAATATTCAAGATATCGGCAATGGGCCGTATCATGGACTAGACGTCCACTTTACCTAAGTATTTTGGTAGGTAATATATGTATATGCTAGTATCTTACTACCCTAGGGAGCTCGGGTCCAAATAACAAGCGTAGGTAGGCTAACTAGGTTTCCACCTAGGCTAGAATTTTACCTTAGAAAAGGTAAAATAGGAAATTGGCCTACGGCCAAGATTTGGGTTTCGAAGTCCAAGATGGACTTGGATATGGGTTGTAGAGGTTGGTAATAGTTAGAAATAGTCGCCTAGACCTAGTCTTGACCCCGGTTGACTTTTTAGACCAAAAGTCAACTATGGGTCAACACTTTACCCAATTTAGTCCCAAATTCTATTAGACTTGTGTAGTTGACCAAAAGTCAACTATTAGTCACCATTGACCTAGGATTGACATAGGGTTGACCAGAGTTGACCGGAGTGACCAGAGTTGACCAGTTGACCAAAAGTCAACTATAAGTCAACCGTTGACTCAAATCGACCTAGATTAATTCCGTTTGACTTGCATTGACCCAGTATGACCTAGCTAGACCTAAAATGACTTAGATTGACCTCGTACAGTCTAGTTTGACGTGTCTTAACCTAGAATGACTTGATAGGGTTTAAATTGATTTGACTTTAATTCCTAAACGTAGTATTGATACGTCTTGTTCTCTATAGGTCCTCGAGACGCTGCATTTGCTCTAGTTGACATACTATACCATATTACAGGCGAGTACATTCTCTGACACTTTTCTAATTTATAATAATTGTTATGATTCATGTAATTAGTGTGGATATGCTTGTTCTCGACACATTGGTCACACGGATTGGTGTTCATGGATCCCGACATGAGATGTTATTCCTCGTTATCTTGGTATATCTTGTGCAAGCCCCTTGTAGTTTTTGTGCAGTATATAGACACCGATTCTCGAGGAGACTTGCTTCCTTCTCGTAGAATCCCGTGTCATAACGTGTCTTGCTTGGATCCACTCTACCAGTCGGGAACGGGGAGTACTAGTGTAGATGTGTGGTCATTATCCACCTTGTTTATTCTTGTAGACCTTGAATGCTACCAATCCTACACTCCACGTAGGATTGGCTGATCAGTAGACCTTGTGCAGACCCAAGCCGGCCACATATTGTAGCTAGTACTCACACACCTAGATATATGATTCTTGATTTCTTGTACATGCCATGATCAGTTTATTTGCCTTGTTCTAGCTCTAGTTTTACAGCTTACCTTGCCATGATACTCACATGTACATTCCATGATTTTCTTGTATATACTATCTATTTACAGTCTTATAGCTTTTATCATATCTTGTGAACTGCTGTTAGTAGATTGTACTCGTTCTATCCTGACAGGATATGTTGAAAATATTACAGATGCAGACGAGGGAGATTATTGTACCTACTATGGTCCGGATGACGTAGTGGGCCTAGACCTGGAGACTTTGGTCCAGCAGGGCTTAGCTCCGCCTGACGAGACCTTACCACTTGCTTAGTTAGAGTAGGTCTTTTATACTGGACTTTGTCTCCAGCTACTTTTGAGACTGTTGTTACTATGGACTGTATTAGAGACTTGGACTTGTATATATTCTTGTGTTGGACTTGACAGGTTATTATTTTATTATCGTCTTGTTGTCTTTATCTTTCAGTCTTTACTTTGTTATCTTAGAGTCGTGATTGAGTACTCATATAAATATTCATTGCTTGTCCTCCGTTCGGAGTTGACCACATTCTCGACAGGTTTTTGTTATATATATAAACTGTTTAGAGTAGAAAGATCTACAGTGTTCTATGCCGATTTTTCGGTGAGGGCTGGGCGTTGTCGCGTCACGTGCCCTTTTAGCGGGTACGGGTCGTGACAACCTTATTTTATTGCATGCATTATATTTCCTAACATGATATGAACTGCGTGAGATATTTTGTGCTCGCTCCCGTCCTGACTGGACTTGTTGAAAATTTTACAGAGGATGATGAGGAACCATGCACCTTACTTGGAGCTTGCCTAGTTGACACTCGCGACCTGGACCCCTGGGGAGGTTCAGGCCGCTGCTCAGGATGATACCTTGTATAGTGTAGATAGCTTAGACTGTTCCTTCTTTTCATGTTTAGCCGTTGTCTTTATTTTCAGAGTTGTATATTTTAGAGATGATGAGATTTGTTATTTCATTCTGCTGTACCTCAGTTGAGGATTTATTATCTATTTCCATCATGCTACATTCTACCTTAGATTGTGATTGAGTTGTACCTCTGTGTTGGCCTCCTTTTAGAGAGTATATTTCATGTTATGTAGTTATAGTTCATGACCTAGAACAGCGTTCTACCGCCGACACTGCGGCGTAGGCTGGGCGCTGTTACGTACTCGTACCCTCACGGTGGGTGCGGGTCGTGACACATTTTTAGTGGTGGCCCATGCAGGTCTAGTTTGTGTAGTGGTATTCGAACTAGAGTACCACTACAGCCTGCAGCAGGATTAGGATTATTTTTGGAGGTACTCAATCACATTAGGAAAAACTCTTAATCAGATTCCTTTTGTCTAAAATTGTTGCTTATTGACTTCCCTTTGAATATAAACTGTCCTCCTTTGAATTTTCGCTTCATTCTCAGAAATTGCTTCTTGTTTTGATCTGTTTTCATGATGGTTATGAAGACACGATCTCATCACTTCGGTTCGGGGGATACTATCGAGAGGCTGGCCACCTCTCGTCCTGTTCATCAGGGCCTCGAGACCGCAGCTCCTGTTGTGCCGACTCAGGTTGGCATTTCTGCTACATTGGAGGTGCACCTCTGGTTGTACAGAGACTTTTTCCGTCATTTCCGGTTTTTTTCCGCAGCAGCGATTCATGCAGCATCAACAGCAGACCAGGGGAAACCAGCAGGGCGAGCTATCGTCAGGACAGTCGAGGATGCACAGACCATTGGAGATCTTGTTGCAAGTTCCGTTCTTCTTGATTCCATTCCCAAAATTGTCTTTTATAACTACCTTGAAATTCGGTTCCATCTGTTCCTTGTTGATTGATTAATTTTGTTATGTTGCTCTTTTGTTATGTTTGTCTTTTTTTTTCTTCTGAGAAAATCATATAGGGCTAGGTCACCTAAATCATGGGATCTAGAATCTTCGATAGTCGTGATAGTTGGCATAGTGAGGACACGTAGTCAGACTTTGGATGTATTTCTCGGGTATGGGAATTTAAGGCTTTCGTCGTCGCATGCGGCAATATGAAAATTTTAAATACTATGAACCTAGAGGTACGTACCTTAGTCAAGGACTCTGTGATTATCGTAGCCTTGCTCACTAGCATGATGAAGACTCTGGACAACATGATTTTTGGACAGACGCATATGATTAACAGATTGTATCTTGAGAAGGTTTTAAACATCATACCCTTTTGATTGTTATAAATGACTTAGGAGTAGGAATATTTAGTTTGTAGAGCTTGTTCATAGGTAGTTCCTTCATAGTATAATAATATGGTGACTTGTAGAGTGTCTGTATCCTAGAGGTGATAGTTAGCATTGGTGCTAGAATATTAACCCATTGCAGATAATTCTCCTGTTATCTATAATACCAACCAGTTTACACATATAGGATGTTAGTATGCCATACAACCTTGATGACCCAGTGACCAGAGCCTGTCCTTGAGTATAGTTGTAGTTCACCTAAGACTGAGAGGCCTATATACATATAGATTGCAGATGATATACTTAGGATATAGGTGATGGGTTGTTGTTCTTGAGCTTATGTATATGTGGTATTTGTGATTGGTGTGCTTAGCTTGTGAGTAATTAGTTATGGGTGGCTTGATAGGAATTGGAAGGTTAAGAGCTAGCCTATTATAGAGTTTTTCTTTTGCTAAATTCTAGTTGCCAACACCTAAATAGCTAGCATAGGTAAAATCCTAAGAAGTTGACCAGCTGATGACCAAGTACTAGAATGTTGAGAAAATTGACTAGTGATTGACCCTTGACTATGATTAACCTAGAAGGACTACTACCATTTTAATTTCGAGGACGAAATTTTTATAAGGTGGGTAGGATTGTAACATCCAGTTTTTCCAAATGAGGGTAATTTTGAAATTTTGTATTTTAATTTATTTAATTATGGTATTTAAAATTTTCTATGATTTTTATTGATTTTTAATCATTTTAAAACTATTTTAAATCATGACTTATGATTTGGTGTCTTGCTAGTGTAACCCTAGAGCCTAGCCATGTGATTAGGGTATTTCATTTATCATTTCTAGATTGAGGGGTATTTTAGTCATTTTTTTAATTTTGGGAATTATTTGGAATTATTATTTATTATTTAGATTTATTATAATTAATGTGATTTTTAGTGATTTTTAGAGATTTTTAGTATAATTGATTTTGGGCCTATAGTTGACTTTGACTAGTGTTGACTAGGAGACTAACCTAGGTTATGGCCACTTGGTTAGGTTAAGTAACCTTGGTTTGACCTAATCTAGTGAGGTTTAACTCATTTTAACTTGTTTGGAGAGATTAGGAATTGATTATGCTAGAATGGCTTATGATTTCATAAGTCATGACTAATGACTTGAGACTTAAAGCCCATAGGCCCACACCATGTAGCTAACCCTAATTCTAATCAGCCCATGGCTGGTCATGATGATCTCCCCCATCCTATTTAATACCCCTCAAAGTTAGGGCTAGCGTCCATTAGGATTTTTGCCAAGTTTTAGAAAGAGGTAAGCCCCCATCTTCAATAAATCATAGTAAATCCATTTTAAAACCTTTTTCCCCCAAACCAATTGCATTGGGTTCTAATTTTTCTTCTCTTGCTGCTGGTTATGAGTATTCTCAGCTTGGGAGCACTTTGGAGGAGTTTGGCCATCAAGAGGAGCACCTCTCTTTGAAGCTTTTTGAGGATTTTGATACACATAGGTATATTCCAATCCCCTCCATAGAATTCTGAATTTCTTGCATATTTAGGGAGCCCTAGACCTAACCTAACTGTAGGAATAGGAAACCCCAAAATTTGTGTCCATTTCGTGTCCTAATTGGACACGTATCAGCGTCTAGTTGTAAGTGTTTGATGAAATGCCCCAATGGGCATTTCGTGTGATTTTTGGGATTTTGTTTGAATAGGAAATTAGTTTTAGGTCTCGCTTACATGTTTCTGTTGATTTTGTGTCGTCTTAGTGTCGTGTCGAGTCCACACGGACACGCAAACACGTGGTCGCGCGCGCACGTGCACAGGCACTGTGCATGCCCTACTGCTCGGGCGCAATTGCGACACGGAACACGGCTCCTCGACACGCCAAATTTAATGTGTAGCACGGGGCCGACACTGACACGGGGCTCCCCAATTTTCAGAGCCCCACGTGTCGTGTCGGACACGCACGAGCGTGTGCACTGTTTCAGCGGCTGTCGTTTTGTCCTCTGACACGCGTGTCTTGTGTCGCGTACACACGACGTGGACACGTGGCAGGGTGTCCTATCCCTAGCCCTAGTCTAGGTCGACCCTTGGACACAACCACGTGGGTTGTGTCGCTTTGTGTCGAGTGCACGGACACCGTGAACACGTGCACGCTGCTTACTGTTGTCTGTGTCCAGTGTTTTGCTGTTTTTGGTTTTAGTTTGATTGGACACGTTTGTGTCCACTTTTGTGGACACAAACACATCACGTAACACGTGTGCAATGTGTTCTCACATTACCAACCAATGACTTATCATTTTAATTTGATTTTATAGATCAATTTTCTATTTTCCAATTAATTACTGATATCCTATTTGACAGTTCTTAATATCATGTTTCCAAATTTTTGAATTGAGTTTTGACATCATTTTTAACCCTATATAAACTGCTATTTGCATGATTTTAAGGCTCTAATATGTTCACCTACATGATTCCTAATAGTGTGTCGAAATTGGATTGATTTGGGACTGATTTATGGGTTAAAACTGAGAATGCAAGTAGGGGCTAAAAACTGAGTTTAATTTGGACTGTTAAACTGATTTTTGGGTCTCATTTGAATTGTATATGTTGTTCTTCAATATGTATTGACCTGGGCATTAGTGTGGACTGTTGCAAACTGATTTAGGGGTTTTCCTATCTGTAAACTGAGATTTAATGGGACTGCACACTGTTACACTGGGTTCCTCACTGATTTTTCACTGTTACACACTCTTCACTCATATCACACACACCCTCACTTCACTCATGACACCACACTCCTTGACACTAGTACACTCACACTCTCATCTCACTGATATCTCACTGTTTTCACACATGTCTCACCCTCACTTATCTATCACACTGTTCTCATGTCTCCTCTACACACACACACTTGAACACTCTCACATTCACTGATTTTCACCCTCACACTCACTGTTTACATGTATCACTAACACACACACACTCTAGCCTAACACACATGCTTATACACTCTCATGCCTCACTTCACTCACTCACACACACACACACACACACACACACACACACACACACACACACACACACACCTGTTACACTCATCCTCATGACACACACACACATACACTTGGACACATATTTATGTGTCCCCCTCTCTATACCTATGCATATATATATATATATATATATATATATATATATATATATATATATATATATATATATATATATATATATATATATATATATGTATTAACACATAATGTTGTATGGTATACACATAAAGCCTATAGGTTTATATATTCTAGTTATATTATATAACACATCATGTGTGTGTATCAATATATATATATATATATATATATATATATATATATATATATATATATATATATATATATATATATATATTGTCAAATAATGTATATATTTAATATGTGATTAGGAGCCTATATATATCAATATAGATATCCTATATTAGATTGTGTGGTATGTATATATATGCTTTGTTTTAGATATAGATATTGAATATGGTATTAGCCTATTGGCCCATGGCCTAGTCTCTTAGCCTATTGGCCCATGGCCTAGTCTCTTAGCCTATGGCCTATGGTTGTATCTGCTTAGCTAGAGAGCCTAGAATAGACTAGTGTAGTCTTGTTAGACATAGAATAGCCTTATTAGCCTAGTATAGACTAGTTTGACTTAGGTTTGACTTGTTTGACCTAGTTTGACTTCTAGGGTTGACCAGAGTTGACCAAGAGTTGACTTTGGTCTAGATTGACCTAGATTCATGTAGAACGTATTGTAGTGCATCTTATTATCATTTTAGACATATTAGTGACTTGTGCTGTTCTATAGGAGACAGACACCACTCCTTGGACAGTAGATATTCTTCAGATACTCATGATACAGGCGAGTACATTCTCTGACCGTTTCATACTTGTCTGGATTTACATTCTTGCTCTAGATTACTGTACTTGATGCTGACACGATCATTATCACGGATTGGTACTATATGGATCTTCTTCTGAGATGTTATCTCCTTGTATTCACTAAATACATATTGTGATGTGCATTTCACTTACATATTGTATTTATTGAATACCCTTATCATTGTACACTCATTGTGCATATTGTACTCTCATTATCACATTGAGCCATTGTACAAGCCATTGTACAAGCCATTGTATAAGGTAACGTAACTGAATTGGATCCTTGTGTATTAATTGGGGAAGGAGAGTAGAAATGGTTATGTGACCAATCCTATTGTATAAGAAATTGTATATGTCCATTGTACACCCACGTACAAAGGAGTCCCATTTTATTGTATAACCTAACCCGTTTACATAACCATTTGTGCTCTAAATCACATGTTGCTTACAGTTCTTACTTATCATATATAGATATTTTCCATTATCAAATCTCTATTGTTTTCATATACATTCTTCTGTCAGCATTTCCTGTACCTTACTCTATTGCATGCTTTATATTTCCTAACATGATATGAAATGCGTGAGATGTTTTGTGCTCGCTCCCGTCCTGACTGGACCTGTTGAAAATTTTACAGAGGATGATGAGGAACCCTGTACCTTACTTGGAGCTTGCCTAGTTGACACTCGCGACCTGGACCCCTGGGGAGGTTCAGGCAGTTGCTCAGGATGATACCTTGTATAGTGTAGATAGCTTAGACTGTTCCTTCTTTTCATGTTTATTCGTTGTCTTTATTTTCAGAGTTGTATATTTTAGAGATGATGAGACTTTGTTATTTCATTCTGCTGTACCTCAGTTGAGGATTTCTTAACTATTTCCATCATGGTACATTCTACCTTAGATTGTGATTGAGTTGTACCTCTGTGTTGGCCTCCTTTTGGAGAGTATATTTCATGTTATGTAGTTATAGTTCATGACCTAGAACATTGTTCTACCGCCGACACTGCGACGTAGGCTGGGCGCTGTTACGTACTCGTACCCTCACGGTGGGTGCGGGTCGTGACAGAATGAGCACAGTGCGCCAGGCCCGGATGGTTTCTCGGGGGTTTTCTTTCGCACATGCTGGGATATTATCAAACAAGACATCACCGAAGCGGCGATCGCCTTCTTTGAAGGTGCGATATACCCCAAAGCCATTTCTAGTGCCAACCTGATCCTCATCCCTAAAAAAGACAACCCGGAGTCCTTCCGTGACTTTCGACCCATTAGCCTGTGTAATTTCACCAACAAGATCATATCCAAGGTTATCGCAACCAGGATGGCGGATATTCTCCCCAAGATCATCTCGGAGGAGCAAAGCGGGTTTGTTCGCGGTAGGAACATCCAAGACAACATCATGCTGGCCCAAGAGTTAATTACCTGCATGAAATTTCCAGTAAGGGGTGGCAACATTGCCGTCAAAATCGACAGGGAGAAAGCCTATGACAGACTGGATTGACAATTCATGATCTGGGTTTTCAAAGCTTTCGGATTTTCGGAAACTTGGACCAACATCGTCTAGAGATCCATCAGCAACTCGTGGTTTTCCACGATCATCAACGGCAACGCTGAGGGATTTTTCAAATCCCACCGAGGGGTGAGACAGGGCGACCCCCTATCCTCCACTGTTTTCATCATAGCGGCTGACGCCCTGAGTAGGAACCTTAACAATAAGGTCAACACCCCCAACTTCCAGCACTACCATACATCTAGTGGATGCCCAATCATCACCCATCTAGCTTACACAGACGACCTACTCATCTTCTCCTCCGGGGATGAAGGCACGGTGGCGGTGGTTCACAACACTCTGATGAGGTACTCGAGATGCTCTGGCCAGAAGATCAATCATTCCAAGAGCGTTATCTACGCTCACCACAAAACCAACAGAGAGCATGCCAACAACCTCTCCAACTTAACTTCCTTTTCGGTTGCCATGCCCCCATTCACCTACCTCGGATGCCCGTTAGTGTACGGGAAATCCAACGTCGGCATCTTTGAGGACTTAACCACCAGAATCAGGAAAAAACTGGAAGGGTGGCACAACGCCACCTTATCCCCAGGTGGCAAGATGATCCTCATCAATCATGTGCTATCCTCCATCCCCATCCACAACCTAGCTGCGTGCTCGCCGCCCACCAAGGTCCTTTCTTCGATCGAACAAATCTTTTGTAACTTCTTTTGGGGGCATAGCAACGGCCACGATAAGCACCACTGGGCCAGCAGGGACTCTATGGCCCATCCGACTGGAGAGGGGGGTTTGGGATTCACCAAACTCAGTCACATAGTTAAAGCTTTCTCGATAAAACTGTGGTGGAATCTCCGCATGCGCCACAACTTATGGAGCTGGTTTTTGAAAGCTAGATATTTCAAACGTATCCACCCATCGATGGCCATATCCAACTGCAGATCCTCCGCGGCATGGCATCGCATCCTTATTGGCCGCGACCTAGCCGAACCCGCGATGAGACTACAACTGGGAGCGGGCGAATCGAACCCATTCCTTGAGCGATGGGTTGGTAACAGCATGATCCCGAATCTCTCCGAAACCCCGAGAGATTGCAGGATCAGAGACATGTGGAACCCCACTACCGACGACTGGAACTGGGACCAGATTCGTGAGTGGGCTGGCCCCGAGGCAGCAGAAAGCATCCGAGAGAGAGGGTTACGCATCGGTAGCGAGGCGGATGCGTTGTGTTGGTCCCTCGAGGCGTTGGGAGCATTCTCGCTGAGGTCGGCGAGAACCGCTATCCAGGGCAACGGTCGACCGTACCTCCCCATGGCCCACTATTGGCACTCATGCATCCCAAAGAAGTGGTCCTTCCTCTTGTGGAGAGTCTTCAGAAAGAAACTACCGACAGACGACATCCTTAACACCATCGGAATTAGCTTAGCCTCAGCTTGCTCCTGCTGCTCCGAGTGAAAGACGGAGACTATTGATCACATCTTCCATCAAGGGACGCTGCCAGTCAGGACTTGGACTACCCTTAACCAGCTATTCAACATTGAGCAGGGAAGCGGACGCTTCCACGATCTACTGGCTTCCTGGGGGTCCGCCTCCCATGGCCACCAGATCGTCGCAGCGGCCGCTACTTGGGTAATGTGGAAGAATCGCAACAAAGCGAGATACGAAGGTCACTCATTCTCGGCGGACCAGCTCTTTCGGAAAATTGCCCGACAATGCCACAAGCGGAGCACCCTGTGTTCCCACAGTACGAGAGGATTCTGGTCAGTGCAACCCTCGTAGCCACTGGCGAATGTTTTGCCTGTTTTGCTTCCCTCCCTCCTTCCTTTTGTGGTATACCCGTATAGGCTTTGGCATTTTGCGCCTTGTATACGGTTTTGTGCGGTCCTTGAGCCATCCTTAATAAATTGGGGGGTTTTTCTATATATATATATATATATATATATATATATATATATATATATATATATATATATATATATATTTATTTATTTATTTTTTTTTATTTATATATATATATATATATATATATATATATATATATATATATATATATATAAACTTTGAGGAGGGGGGCACCTGTTATACATAGGGGCAGTGGCGTAGCCAGAATTTGGATACAACAGGGTCAAAATCGACTAAAAAAAATTAATTCAAAAAATAATAAAAATTTAGAGGAAAAAATTGCATAAATTAGTCACAAATCTAATTTCTATACCTAGTATGGTCGTCTATTCAAGATTTTCTATTGTAACAACTCATTTTTTCCTATTCACTTTTAAAATGTGATTGGTATTAAAGTGTACATTAATTCTAACCCAATATAACCAAAACTTTAAACTTTCGTGTCACTCCAGTCAGGTCATGCAAGACATTTATGATCAATTTTGACCATTTGATTGAGAAATTTTGGTGTATCTTAAATTCATACTTGGATCCTACCATTTTAATCATGAATCTTGTCGTCCTAGGGTCTTATAAAAATAAATATTGTTTTCTCTCTCAAGGAAAAACATAATTAATTTTTTTTTATTTTCAACCACTAATATATATATATATATATATATATATATATATATATATATATATATATATATATATTGGATGGGATCACATGATCCCACTGGACCTATGCTTGCTCCGCCAATGCATAGGGGTATCAAATGATACCCCCTTCTGTGTTAAAGTTTTACTCCAATCACCGCATCCATGCACTACAAAGCCAATAGGGCGACAATAGTCTTGTGGCATGTTGGTTGCATCATCAATTTTTAAAAAAACACATGTTAGGTTGCATGGGGAAGAAGAAGCTAACGGTTATATTCCCAAAATCCTGACCAAAATATAGGGATTCGGTGCCCACTGTGGTCCTCTAACGGTCACCTCCTCCCCTCCTCAGCAACAATCAATCAATTACGTACGTACATTAACTCTCCTTCACTGTCACTTCTCTCTCTGATCTCTCTCTGAGTCTCTCTATAATGGCAATGGCTGCGTTTCCAACCAACTCCACCAGTACTCCTACAGTAGTGCAGCACGTCAACAAGGCGTCCTCCGACCAGCTGCTGAGCAAGTTCGCCGAGCTCGAGGCGAAGGCCCCTCCCACTTTGTTGACGTCAAAGAAGTTGCAGCTGGTCAGAGCTCCCGCTGCTGCGCTGAAGAGGAAGGGGAAGAGGCTCGGCGCTAGGGACGTTGTGGCCGCGAGCAGAGGTTTGGAGCTGGAATGTGCACCGCCCTCAGCTAGGCGGAGGAGGAGGAGCGAGGGGCTGGCGGAGTGGAAGTCGCTGCTCCCGCCGTCGTCCTCGCGGGCTAAGACGGCTTTGATTAGGTCCGGGGAGGCTGCCTGCATCGGCCTCTTCTTTGCTGCAATGGAAATGGTTTGCATCTTCTTTTTCTCTCTTTCACATTTCATAAACCTCAATCAGAATGGTAGTGTGACTTTTATCTTTCGGATAAAAGTAACCACACACACAAACTCAAAATATCCAATAATTTCCACAATAATGTTTTAAAAATTGAACTAATCGACCGGTCAGGACACTGAATTGGGTTAAATCTGCCCAAGGCCAGTAGATTAACTAGAGTTGAACCACTTATATAGACTTATCAGTTTTATAGTAAATATATTATGTAGTACACAAGGGCCCGTTTGGTTTGCAGGATTGGACAATGTAATGTAATTGGCATTACGTTGTCAATCTAACTCGGATGTTTGGTTGAACAAAAAAAGTTAGATGTAATGTAATCGTGATTACAAGTTTGATTACATTACATCAATTTCTTCTAAACTCAATTACATCATAAAACCTATGTAATCGCAATTACATTACAACTTAAGCGGAAGGTTGGTATGCTATAATTTGGTCTTTTTGTTTGTTTTTGGTCATTTTTTGTTGTTTTTGTTTGTTTTTTGTCGTTTTTTGTCGTTTTGTTCATTTTTTGTCGTTTTTTTGTCGTTTTTGTTCGTTTTTTGTCATTTTTGTTCGTTTTTTGTTGTTTTGTTTATTTTTTGTCGTTTTTGCCCTTTTTTGTTGTTTTTGTCTTTTTTTGTCGTTTTTGTTTGTTTTTTGTCATTTTTGTTCGTTTTTTGTTATTTTTTTGTTTTTTATCATTTTTGTCCCTTTTTTTGTTGTTTTTGACCTTTTTGTCGTTTTTGTTCATTTTTTGCCCTTTTTTTAGTTTTTGGGTTTTTTTGTCATTTTTGTTTATTTTTTGTCATTTTTGTTCGTTTTTGTTTATTTTTTATTGTTTTTCTTCGTTTTGGGCCGTTTTTTTTCGATTTTTGGTCGTTTTTTGCACATTCTTGGCCATATTTTTTTCGCTTTTGCACTTTTTAAATTTTTTTTTGTCGATTTTGTGTTTATTTTTTGTCATTTTTTGTTCGTTTTTTGTTTATTTTTTGTCGTTTTTGCTCGTTTTGGGCCTTTTTCGATTTTTGGTCGTTTTTGCACATTCTAGGCAATTTTTTGTCGCTTTTGCACTTTTAAATCGTTTTTGTACATTTTGTCTGTTTTGCACTTTTTTTATTGGTTTTGCTTTATTTGCACGTCTTTTGCCTTTTTGCACGTTTTTTTTATCGTCTTTTTATCGTTTTCGGTCGATTTTGCACGTTTTTTTTCGCTTTTTTTTTTATCCTTTTTTGCTTTTTTGGGGTCTTTTTTTCGCTTTTTTTTTTTGTCGTTTATGCTCTTTTTTTTTTGTTTGTTGTTTTTGTCGTTTTTGTTCCCTTTTTTGTCGTTTTTGAATTTTTTTTTTGCAAGTTTTTAATCTTTTTGTCGTTTTTTTGCTCGTTTTAATTCCCTCTTGTTTTTGGTCTTTTTTCGTATTTTCGTTTTTTGTCATTTTTGTTCCTTTTTATCGTTTTTTAATTTTTTTGCTCTTTTTTATCGTTTTTTGTCATATTTTTTTTTGTCGTTTTTGTTCATTTTTTGTCCTTTTTTTGTTTTTGGTCGTTTTTTGTCTTTTTTTTTCCCTTTCATTTATTGTTGTTTTTTGTCAATTTTTTTGTTTTTAGTCATTTTTTGTATTTTTTATTTTTTGTCGTTTTTTTTTCGTTTTTGGTCTTTTTTTAGCAGAAAACAAACCATTTTCCCTTATTTATTATTTATTTTTAGTTTTTTTTTTTTTTTAAAAAAATTTAGTGATCCACTTTTTTAATTTTATGTTGTATTTAAAAAAATATTAAATTAGAAACTTAATTACATTACATGGTAAACCAAACATATGAATGCAATTGACATTACATTACATGGTTTGATTACATGTTTCAACCAAACATAGTAATGTAATTGTAATTCCATTACATTACAAACTCAATTACATTACAAATCCAATTCCATTACGATTACGATTACGATTACATTACAATGAACCAAACGCAACCTAAATTTATACAACTTAATTAGAACTTATTCTATAGAAGAATTAGTTAAGAAATAAAAATATTAACTTAAGTAAAAAATCATGATCAACTCAGTTCAAAATCCAAAACTGGGTAAGCATGATTGATGGTCTGACTGGCCGGGTCGATAGGGTTGACCGGATTAATCGTGTTTTTGGAAACAAAAACAGCATGTTGGTATTAAACCAGCCAGAAAAAACTACTGGTTCACGGATTGACTAGTACAATCGTCCGATGGAGCGATTTTTAAAATACTGATCCATATAAATTTTGACCATTAGTTTCACACGTGATCATCTTTGAGTGAAATACTAAACATTTACGCAAGTTTTGATGGGTAAACAAAAATGGACTCTAGAACTTTCCATACATAGAAATGTATTCCTCGTGTATATGTTGTCTTCCAAAATCTCTGTCTTTATATTATTTTAACAAAACCCGTGCCAAAAAAAAAAAAAAAATTGGAGCCCATAGCTGAATATTTGTAGATATCAAATTTTATAAAAATATTACTTAAAATCCATTCCTAAGTTACGGTGAGGGTTGCAATTATTTTTATCCATTAAGCTTGTAGAGGTTTAATTGGATATCTGACTGGGAAAATTATAAAAAATATATATGCCCTTCATCAACATTTTTCTCATTTATGAACTCAAAAATATAATATTTCTATATTATTTCATCCGCAAAATTTTCCAACTTTAACCCATCTCTTCATTTCAAACCTCAAACAATAAACAACTATTACTTACTTCAAGCTAAAGTCATTTTTTACAAGTATTTAAAATAATTATATACATAATAGTATTCTACATTATTTAATTAGACTTGCACATAATTATAACTTAAACTTAAACTTAATTAACATTTCACTTATTCTACATTATTTAGACTTACATATAATTATAACTTAATTAATATTTCACTTAGCTACTAGTATCAGCCTCCTTATTGTTCTATATCTAGTAACACAAAATTAAAACTAAGCATAAACATATT
The DNA here is from genome assembly GCA_029216955.1 of Iris pallida. Classification (NCBI taxonomy): domain Eukaryota; kingdom Viridiplantae; phylum Streptophyta; class Magnoliopsida; order Asparagales; family Iridaceae; genus Iris; species Iris pallida. The sequence continues at coordinate 6,543,468 of JANAVB010032820.1, forward strand.
CAATATTAGAGTATTAAAAAATTCAATATTAGAGTATTAAAAAAATTCAATATTAGAGTATCTCAACAAGAATTTTTTAATGGTAAGAAATAGAAAATACATTGTATGAATAAGTGGATCCTCAAAATGAGGACACTCTCTCTCTCTCTCATTAATTTGAGAAGCCGCTCTCTCACTCTCTAATTTTTTTTCTTCTCAAATTAAGGATTGGTTGGAGTGATAAAATCTTCTAACACTTATTACTTACAGAGGGTGGGTTGGATGGAGATGGCCTAAGAAACAAAATGGCAATGTCTCAAATCATATAAAGAAAACAGTACTTTCCCATATTTGAAAAATTAACAATAGAGAAGAAACTAAAAATGTTTGAAACATGGGAGTTTCCTTGTAATTTTCCCTATTTGATTTCAATAATAATATGTATGGCATGTCAAATAATCATACCATCCATTGTCTCTTCACTTTATATTGGATCTTAAATCATCGGGAGTTACATAAAATTAAGGATCAATGTACATGGCACACTACCTATATTTAGGTAATGTCCGTGTATTTTAGAGTGTCGTTCTTGTGTATCTGATACATTTTTGACACGATGTGACACACATAACACGGCCTTAATTAGTGGAATGTCTGCTCTTCCTAGCTAAAAACAGTTATTGATAATATGAAGTAAACAAAATTATATATTTATATCGATGAAATGAAATTCCTTCTTGCTAGTTTTTTTCAGACCAAAGTGTGATTTTTTTTTTTTTTTCAGACATGGAGGAAGACTGTTAAAGGGGCGTCAAGGATGTTCATTGAGAAGCATTGCAATACTACTCATGTCCGTCTCATTAGTGAAGTTGCATAGATGAAAATATAAAGTCTCTACATATTATTCATTAATTGATGAAAATGGTATCAAGCAATAAACATCCTTTCGATCCGTTTCCAAATAACTGGGAAATTTTATGTAGTAAATCAACTAACATGTGTGCTCTAAAGAAATGATCTTGTATATATCATTTGTTATTGTACTCCTGATACTTGTTTGTTATTTTTACTCAATAAACTTGATTTGTTCTCACAAGAAGTACTATTGTTCTCAATATGAAGTAGGCAAAATATATGTTACTCAAATTCAATCTAAATTTTGCTAATGCTTGTATAAATCATTTATTATTTGTACTCCTTATATTATTACTTATATTCAATCTCACTAGTACTATTGTTCTCAATATAAACTATATGTTAGTTACATTCAATCTAAACTTTCTAATTCTCAATTTGTTCTCAATTTTCCATATTTTGCAGTATTGGTCTATACCAATCCGATAAGGCCGATACAATTTGATATGTTTCGATCTGATACCGTTCGCTATCGATATTGATCAATACTGATGTTGGTGGTCTCTTTCTCATTCAATTCGGTAGAAAAAATTGAATAAAAAAGATCAATTAACAAGGGTGTAAAAATTAGTATATAAGATTGTAAAAGAATGTAAATGAAAAAAATTTATTTATTGCAGGTAAACTAATCATTAAGGCCGACTATTTCATTCAATTTCAAAATTGTACTAAGAAACAACACAAAAAATGCTTAAAATTATGCTTAAATGTCGATATTGTCGATACCGTCAATCCCGATACTTCGATTTCGATACTGCAAATCTTACAATTTGTAAGGAAACGCAAATTTTCAGTGCTATAGACAAGTCAGATTGACCATTCTCACAAAGGACAATGGTCTTTATATATAGAACACATTATGTAGCTCTTCCAGTAACTATAAGCTTAGGACATTGAACGTTTCTCTTTGAGGTTTCAAAGTGAGTGGATTTAGGTTCAGATCTCTTCGCTTCAATTGTTAGGTTGTGTGGAGTCTAATTGGCTAGACCTTCCAAAAAAGATAAATTCCCAAGAGTATGATGGATATTTCACCTATGATTAAGTCGTTCTAATATTTTATGTCTATAAAAGGAGTATTATAGTACAACTCATAAATTTCTTCAGAATATAGTGAGAATTTTGATTGCAGCGGCCGTGGACATAGCTTCTCGATTTGAGAAATGAATCACGCTAAATTTTGTGTGTTCTTGTGCATTTTCCCCCTCTTTTTCTATTCTTTTCTTTTATGCTCAAATCGTAAAGGGGGTCAAAAAAACTCTATGGTAATTGATGGCGGTCTAAAGGTGAGTAATTGTGACTTCATGAGTGAGAGAGAACTTGCCTGTTTATTAGGTATTATTATTGTTGGTATTTTTTCCTTTAGACTAGGAAAGATAGTCTCATATCGGCTACACCAAATGGTAAGTATCTCAATATATTTCTTTTCTTGTGTTGAGGTATGCACATGAGGTGTGGTGGGGCACAAGTGGGTGCCATGTGGAGTATGTTCTTAGAAGAAAAAAAGGATTAATTCCAACAAGGAAGCAAGTTGATTTTTGTCGTTCGGACTCGAACATGAACTCCAGGATGTCTCAAACATGCACGAGCATGCTCGGGCGGGGGGGGGGGGGGGGGGGGGGGGGGGGGGGGGGGGAAGGTAGGTGTGGACTGGCACACGACTATGCTGATTGTGGGATGATCTAAGATATCAAACTCTATTTTAGAGTACTTGTATTTTAGTCTCACATCGGATAGAAGAAAATGTGAAGTCTCACTCCACTCTATAAATAGAACCCCCTGGCCTCCTTTGTGAGATGCACCAAGTCGAACGTAAAGGGAGTCCGTTGAGTCTAGGGAGTTCATTCGAGTCACAAAAAGTTGACTAACGAGCGTTCCAGAAGTTCTTTCGAACTTGCTAGTTCTAGGGAGCAGATCGCAGCAGGACAAATCTTACTTTGAGCAACGATGATCTTCATCACCCCAGCAGAGTTACATCTTCTTCTTCATCTCCGTCTCACAAAGAGACAAATTCTTCAGCTCTGTCTCAGAAAGAGACAGAGTCTTCGTTCTTCCATCTAAGATCTGTTTCGGGAATAATAATCTCAAAGCAAGACCCAGATCAGATGGAGAACAACCATGCAAATCTTCTCGACACAAGTTTTAACAAACTTGAAAAGTTTGACAGAGAGTATTACAACGTTTGGAAGAGAAATGTCAGCCTTAATCTTCAATACATGAGCATAGACTACGTGTTGACAGATCCTGAGCCTTTGATTCCAAAAGAAAAAATGCTCGAAGGGTCACTGAGGCCACTGCTCTGCAATCCAAGTGGAGGAGAGATAACAACTTCTGCAAGTTACTTATCTTAAATTTATTGGAGGACTCTGTGGCAGAGTCGTATAGCAAAATGGTCCATGCCAAGGACACCTAGAAGTCTGTGGAGAATCTCTACAAGACGGATGAAAACAGAAATTCCTCAAGTTATGTCAGAAACTGGCAGATGACAATATGCCCTTGGTCGAAGCCTTCGTCGTCGGGGGTACTATCGCCAAGCTCCCATCTAGGTGGAATAAGTTCATCGTGGACATGCACTGCAAAAAGATGGAGGAGGATCTTCAATGCCTCTTGCACTGGATTCAGGATGGCTGAGGCCAATCTAGTGCAAGTTGGAGACTCCAAGAGGAAGCAAAAGTCTTCTTACAACAAAAGAAATGACTCTCACCAGCTGAAGGTGAAGTTGGTTCAAGCCAAAGCCTAAGGATGATGGGGCTTGCTTCAACTATGGCAAGAAGGGCCACTTCAAGAAGGATTGCAGGGCCAAGCCCAACCAAAATAGCAAGTATGTCTAAACTTGGTTGTTTTGATTACTTAACTTGGTTGTTTTTGTTGCACATATTGAGTTATCTAGCATATTAGCTGATCCTAGTGGTCGGACACTAGTGCATCTGACCATGTGTTCTCTCGAAGGAGTTGTTCACCGAGGACGAATCTTGTTATGATAAAGGTCTCGATGGCGAACATATATCTAGCAGAAGATCTAAAGATCGAGACAGTGGTTATGGACCACCGACAAGGACACTGGAATGCGTGTTACATGTATCAGAGATTTTCGAAGATCTGATCTCAGGAAGTTTGTTGTCTGATACCGACTTGAAGATAGGCATTCATACTAGCCAAATGGTAATTTTTTATCGAGGAACATACTTCAAGAAGAAGTTCGGTACTGAAGGGATGTTCCAAATTTTGCTGATGGCGATGAAGTTACTTCATTGAATGGACTGAGAGTTGTTCTATGATAGAAGCAGACTCAAGATGTCATGTTTGGGCCTTATCTCCAAAATGTGGGGGTAAGGAGGTGGAGGGATTTGAGGTCTGTGTACAGACAAGACTGTCAGAAAGTTGTTCAGACGATTGAATTAAAGTATGAATCTCCTGGAGTTAATACACTCAGACATTTGTGACTTTTATCAACTCTCCACGGAGGCTGGTTCGAAGTGTTTCTTGAAATGTACGTTTGCATGTCTCCTCAAGTCGAAGGATGGAGCATTCGAGAAGTTCAGGGACTTCAGGGCTGAAGCTAAACATTAAACCGGTCTACAACTACTCAGAAGCGATCATGACAGAGAGTATCATTTTTTGGATTCGTATCGTTCTTCTATGAAAATCGAATTGGCTATGAAACGGCAACTCTGTATATATATTCAGGATTGATCAAGGTGGAGAGTATCATTTTTTTATTTACATCATTCTGTTATGAACATGGAATTGGTTATGAAACGACTGCTTCGTAGTTTCTATAATCCATGGAGTGTCAGAAAGGAAGATCAGGACACTGTCAAAGATGATGATATCTATACTGCAGATATGGCTGAATCGGGCCACCACTTGGGATGGGAATAGCTCAGCCCAAATGCATCATTTGATGAAAACAATCCAGTCCAGTCGCTTCCGATTAGTGGATTGTCAACCACCAGACCTGTCACCCCCAGTTTTCAAGAACAGGGGTATTTTGGTCATTTTTTCTTTTTAGAATATTTTTGAATTAATTTTATTATTTATGATATTATTTTGGGGTTATTTGAGTCGGGTTCGAATTTCAACTCAATCTGACTTATATCGGAGACCCGGGATAGCTTTGACTCTAGTAGGACCCACTTATCAGTTAGACATGGCCCACATATGACAATATTTAAGTTAGTATGGCTAGACTAAATTTCATGACTAGGTTTTGTTAGTTAGAGATTTAAACTAGACTAATTTAGTCTCAAACCAAAACCTATTTTTAATTTAAACCAATAGGAGCTAGAGGGGGGTACTTTAGACTTTAGCAAATAGGGACAAACTTCCCATATGTGGCCGGCCATGAATAGGACGGAATGAGTCACCTCTTATTTGTTATTATCTACAAATTTTTCTCTATTGTTCTTCCCCAAAATTTTGAGAGGAACCACCATTGATTTCATCTCCAAATCAATTCTTTCTTCCACCAAATCTTCTTCATCTCTTTTCTACTCCATGAAGAGAGGGTGCTAGCCAAGTTTGGGAGAATTTGACTTTGGTTCGTGTCCATTTGGAGATCCCTTCGTGTCGATGTCGTATCGGAAGGAGTTCCCTTAGATTTTACCTCCCGGAAGGTAAAATCTCCCCTTTATTTCACTCCTACATGCATATAGGATTATTTTGAACCCATAGGAATGACCCCCATGGTCGTGTCTCCATTTGTGTCCATTTCGTGTCCATTTGGAGATATTAGGAGTGTCCTTGATGTGTTGTTGTGTCCATGTGGAAAATCCCCAATTTTGGACACTTCTTGTGTTTGAGATATTGTGTGAATATATATATATATATATATATATATATATATATATATATATATATAATATAGAGAATAAGGGAGGTAGGGTGCCACCTCACGGGGGGGTGTCTACTTGTCACCTCCCATGCTATCATCAAGCACATGGGTGCATGATGATAGCATGTGGGGGGTGACAAATAGACACCCTCCATAGGGTGGCACCTCACCTCCCTCATCCTCTTTATATAGAGAATAAGGGAGGTAGGGTGCCACCTCACGGGGGGGTGTCTACTTGTCACCCCCCCATGCTATCATCATGCACATGGGTGCATGATAATAACATGTGGGGGGTGACAAGTAGACACCCCCCATAGGGTGGCACCTCACCTCCCTCATCCTATATATATATATATATATCTACCTCCCTTATTCTCTCTCTCTCTCTCTCTCTCTCTCTCTCTCTCTCTCTCTTCTCTATATATATATATATATATATATATATATATATATATACATGGTTATATATTTAAGTTTGTGCGTGTGTCTCTTTATATTTGAGAGTATGTATATATATGTATTGGTATGAGGGTGTGTGTCTATTTTCATGTATCATATATAGATATATATTCTTGTATATATTATATTGAGTGTGTCTATATATATATATATATATATATATATATATATATATATATATATATATATATATATATATATATGTGTGTGTGTGTGTGTGTGTGTGTGGATGTATATATATATATTATATATATATATATATATATATATATATATATATATATATATATAGGTGTGTGTGTGTGGATATGCATATATATAAATATGTGTGTGTATGGATGTATATATGTATATGTAGGTGTGTGTGTGTGTGGAGTTTAGAAGAGTGTGGTTTAGAGAGTGAGATAGAGAGATAGATAGGGAGGAGTTGAGAGTGATTGAGGGGTTTAGAGAGTGAGATAGAGGGAGAGAGAGAGGAGGGGGAGCTGCTTCCATTTGCAGCAGCACACACAAGCAGTAGCAGCAGCAGTCCCCTATGGGGACTGCACAGCAGCAACAACTTAAGGGAGCTGCATGCAGCAGCAGTAGCAGGCCCACCCATTCTTCCATACATTCAGTCATTCATCCTTCCATCCATCCATTCATACATTCAGCCATCCATTCTTTCATCCATTCATCCATCCATCTCAATACAAAATCAGTCCACACCATTCTCCCATTTCAATTCAAAATCAGTCCATCCATTTCCTCAATACAATTTCAGTCCACTTCATTACATATAAATACATTTAGCCATCCATTCTTCCATCCATTCATTCATACATTCAATCTTTCATTCATTCATTCATCCATTCGCCTATTCACCATTCATTCATTCATACATCTATTCACCCCTTCATTCATCCATTTAGTCATACATTCATGCATCAACTAGCCACCCATTCATGCACCCATTCAGTCACACATTCATGCATTCATTCATCCACCACTCACCCATCCATTCATTCATTCAGCCACCATTCATTCATTCATCCATTCAGTCACTTAACCCCCTAGTATACCCTCTTGTAGACCTTGTTAGAGACCTTAGTTAGTAGTGTTAGATGTTAGTCTGGTAATGTTAGTAAGGTGGGTAAGTGAGTGGTTTGTTAAGTAGTGTTGGCTAGTGTGTTAGAAGGTTAGTAGATAGCTTATTGACCTATCTATGTTAGTATCATATCTAGGATTAGATTAGATAGATGTTAGAGTGAGAGGGGTACTCTAAAGTTCTAGGAGGGTGGTTGAGAGGTGAGTTAGACTGAAGTTAGTTGGGTGGTGTGTGGTATCTCAAGATACCATAGAGTATCTTGCGATACTTTTAAGGTAATTTTTAGAATGACCAACATAGAGATAAGATGGACTGGTTGGGCTAGATTCCTAGATTTCTGGGTTGGTAATATCTAGATAGGTTAGTGTCTAGCAACCCTAAGAAGCCTAGGTCAGTCTACCAAGATTAGGAGGGGTTGCCTTTGTATCGGGGCAAGGTATTGGGAATACCTTGCAAAGGGTAAAAGTAAGATTTTGGGGTAAAGTTTAAGATGGGGTTTGATTGTTAAGATGGGGTTAGAAATAGGTTCTCTTGGTTGGAAATGGTTAGAATTAGTGCCCTTAGACTAGTTTTGACCTCGGTTGACCGCTTTGACCAAAAGTCAATCGAAAGTCAAACTTAGCCTAATAATGACTAGAATTGAACCGAAACTAAACCAGAGGTGACCAGTTGACTGAAAATCAACAGTTGGTCAACATTAGCCCAGTTTGACCTAGGGTTGACCTAGAGTTGACCAGAGTTGACCAGTTGACCAAAAATCAACTGTAAGTCAACCTTTGACCCAGATTGACCTAGTTTGACTTGGATTGACTTTCTGTGACCTTGTTTGTTCTAGTTTAGCTCAGTATGACCTACTATGACCTAGTTTAGCCTGATGTGACCTAGTTTGACCTAGTTTTGACTTAGACTTGCATATCATGACTAGATTAGCTTTTCTTTCATTATTAAACCCTATTTTGACTTTTAGTATCTCATCTTTAGGTCTGTGATTACTCTGAGCATCTGTTCACCTTATCAGCTCAGGACTGCAGGCGAGTACATTCACTGATAGTTTTTATTGTCTTGATATCTGCTATATCCGATTCAGTTGTAGTGTCTTACTTGATTCCAAACACGATGGTTCACGGACTAGTATATGTCGGATCCTGTCATGAGATGTTGTTCCTGGATTACTTGGTATATTGGTACATGACTTGACTTGTTACTTGTACTTGTATAGACATGGACTTGGGAGCGGGCTGGCCCCCTGCTCTTGAGTCCCGTATCATGACGTGTCATGTCCGGATCCATTATACTATTCGGGGATGGGGAGTTATTAGTGGTTATGTGATCAAAATCCTTAATTGTTCTTCACACTTGTACTTGTTACTTGTTCATAGCTATACCCTCGCCTCACGACGGGTAAAGCCTGACCCTACTTGTTCATAGCTTTCCATGGTGGCTGGCCTGATACTGCTCCGTTGTACACTTGTTCATAGCCGGTCAGATGGAAAGTCTGATCATATTTTCCAAGCCGATCACATAACGCACTAATAATTCATGGCACATTTTATATTTGTTTTATTACATCATATGTCCTACTCAGTTCTACATTCAGTACTTTCCTTACCATGTTATGATATTCAGTTTTCACATATTCTACATGATCTTATGCTATACTTTGATTGGAGGCTAGGTTCTGTTCAGGAGAAGGGTTACAACTCCGGTCCTTGTTTGGTTTACGGGTTGTAACTCGGCTTCCTAATAGCTCCCAAGTCATCCTATATCTTTGTCTTGTATTTTATTACACTGTCTCTTATAGAATTTGTCAATTCATATGGAACTGCTGTTAGTGTTTGTACTTGCTCATTTTTCTGATAGGATACTGTTGATATATTACAGATGATTCTGAGACAGACTGTTCGACCTACTATAGGGTCGGGGCAGATGGAGACTTAGGCCAGGACTGTGGCCTGTTAGTTGAGCCACTAGACTTTGCACACCCAGAGTAGTTAGCTTAGTTAGGCTTGCCTGGACTGCGATCCAGCTTTTGTTTTAGACTGTAGTAGCTTATATTTATATTTTGTGACTCTGTGATGTTGTTTGTTTCCCTCCGGCTGTGTTGGATGTTGAACTCATTTCCTGTTTTTACATCTATCATATTTTCTTTCCGTGCTATTTATCTTAGTTTTGTTTTGTGATTGAGTTATGCCACATATATTCCTCCGTGCAGAGATGACAGGTACCCTTATATTGTTTAGTTGTAGTATTTACAGACGACATATACAGCGTTCTACCGCCGATTCTGTGGCGTAGGCTGGACGTACCCACGTGCTCGTGCCCCTAATCAGAGTGCGGGTCGTGACAGGACCTCCTCACCAAATGCCCTTGGGTTGGTGCAACACAGCACATGAATAGTTTGCTCAAGGACCAAACCCTCTCAAGAGCAGGATGCCGGCCGATATGGAGCTGGGAGCCAACCTATACTTTCCTTGGGCTTGCCTTGCCCCAACATCTAAATAATGGGCGGGCGCCGAAAAGGAACCGGTCTAGCCTTTTCGACGAAAGCTTAGCTTGGTAGGCGATGCTTGCTTTTGGGGATAGATTGCGTGTACAGTTATGTTTATTGCTGAATAAAGTATCGTTCGTATATCTGACTATGATTCTCATCAATATTGGTTTAAGGTTAGACCTAACTTGAATAGTAGTCAAATGTGGGGGTGTCTGGTGTACGTGAAGCTTTCGGATATCAAGATTTAGAAGTCAATGACGAAGACCAAGAAGACAGTATTTCTGGAATTATCTGTTGTAAGCTATGCTCGGAGATCACTTGATATTGTATCAATCATATCATTGAGTCTCGCGAGGCAGAATTTTTTGAAGACAAGATTGTTAGGGTCAAGAACATTATTCCCATGGATGTTCCGGAGAATATTCATGGTACCGAAGGAGCAAGTACTTTCAAAGAAGTAGTAGTCCAGAATGTGGTTATTATTGATGAGACAACACTTGAACCAGTATTCGCTAAGTAGTAAGCAAAGTGAGTGAGAAGGCCAAAAAATTTCAAAGATAAACCTTATCATCCATCACATGGAGGCTGATGAGGTGATGAAGTCCAGAGATGCGATCTTTTGGAGGAGAGAGTCAATGATAAGATTGACTCTGTAACATCCAATTATAAGTGGATGTTAGTTAATCTGCCAGAATGAGCTAAACCTATTGAATCTTCAAGTAGAAAAAAGATGAAAGCCAAAGGAATTGATGTAGAGTTCAAGGCTAGAGGGTTTGCTCAAGAACAGAAGATTGATGAGGTTGAAGCATATGCTTTACTAGCTAAGATGTTAACCATTGGGACGACGATGGTCATGGCTGTTATTCATAAGTTGTTCTATCATCAAATGGATATCTAGACATTATTTTGGATAAAGAAATGACAGAAGAGACTCACATATAACAGCCAGATAGATTTGTTGTTCAGGATATTGAAGACAATGTCTGCAAGTTGGTGAATTCTATGTACAATTTAAAATACACTCCCAATCTGTGGCTCGAGAAGTTTGACTAAGTTATTAGGTCAAAAGGCTACAGGGTCAGCGAGTTTGTTAAGTATGATTATACGAAGTTCGTTGATGATATATGAGTCATCATTTGTCTCTATGTGGACGACATAATGATGTGTTACTAGAACAAAGATGTTCCTCACGTCTAGATTTAGTATGAAGGACATGGGAGATGCAGATGTCATCCTGGGGATTTAAATAATCCAAACGAAAGTTGATCTTGCCCTATCACAAGCTCACTACGTGGAAAGTTGCTCATACGCTATGGATATCAGGATCCTCCAGGGATCGATACTCCTTATATATGTGATCAAAAGCTGAAGACAGATCCTAGAGAAGCGCCATACAGTTAGTGTACTCGAACATCAATTGGAGTTTAATGTAGGCAACAAGTACCACCAGGCCTAACATAGCTTTTGCTGTAGGCATGATGAGTCGATTCACGAGCAAGCCAAATGTTGATCTTTGAAAAGTTGTGAAGAGAATATTAGAATATCTTTCAGGGACTCAGAAGGAAGCAATACAACGGTTACCCTACAGGGGTAGAAGGCTTCAGTGATGCCAGTTGGTGTTCAGAAGGAGATAAAAGAGAAGTTACATCTTCTACATGGATAGTGTTGTTATATCGAAGAAGTCGAAGAAGCAGATCCATAGGTAGTGCTGCTATATTGAGGAAGTCGAAGAAGCAGACATTTCTCTCACTATAGAATCTGAGTTCTGTGAGTTGCAGCAAATAAAGCGAAATTGCTTCAGGAATGAAGCAGAATGGTTTCGAGAGATCAGATAGGATCTTTATGTGGTTAGTGCACAAATTCGGGTGATACCGATATATTGCGACAACCGAACACGATCTTCTTGTGGTTGATGCACAAGTTCCGGTGATGTCGATATATTACGACGACCAGATGGCTGCAGTTGTGGCATCGGATGACCTCTCCAATGGCAAGAAGAGGTCCGTGTGTCTAAGGCACATGACGGTAAATTATCTTATTAAAAGAGGAGTCATTACCGTGGTTGGTGTTCGGAGCCAGGAGAATATGGTTAATCCCTTCACCAAAGGTCTCAAGTGCCAGCTGGTTGAAGACATAGCATGTATAAAATGGGCTTGAAGATACTCTGATATTGTCTCTTTGTAACTCTACTATAAAGCTTTATGCTATTAGTTTAAAGAAAAATCTACTAGGCATCTAGCTTTTAGTTCAAAGAAGGACCATTGACATGAAGAATATTAGGTACAATAGACAATTCTTTGGATATTGTGGGGTCATAAACCCAGAACCAGTAGTGGGCAATCCTTTGGATATTACAGGGTCTTCGACCTAGAACCATTGTTAGTGGGCAGTACTTTAGGATATTGTGGGGTTTCGAACCCAGAACCACTATAAATGGGCCATCCTTTTGGGATGCTGTGTGGTTATGGACCCAGAACCACTGTTATCTACTGTTTATTTTTATATAGAACAAAGTCCTGTGTGAGGATGGCTTGGAAGCCTTAATGAGTTCTCGGGCATTTGGGATGTCCGACGTGCTATACAGGAAGCATGGGTAGCACAACAGTACAAAGGAGTATAGTACAACATGCTACAGTGGGGTGACTCCACATGAGGTACCTAGTGAGGGTAAAGCCTCGGCTTCGAGCCAAGTAACAGCTACGTAGCACCGCACCTAGACAAGAGGGCCTAATATTATAGAAAGAAGAGTGGTAGGCAGCACTACAAAGAGGTTGGGCCTCATGTTATAGTAGTATAACACCACATGAGGTATGGTCTCCGCTTCGTGAGCCATCTCACGGTGGCGTAACACCGTAAGAAAGCGAAAGACTTCATGCTGGATAGTTTGGCACTACAAAGAGGTTGGGCCTCATGCTACAAGGGGCATGACATCACATGAGGTATTACCTCAGCTTCGGGCCACGTCATAGCGGTGTAGCACTGCAAGGAAGTAAAAGGCTTTATGCCAAAGATTCTTTAAAAGGACTCACCTAGAGTGTATGGATAGATATGTAGGCCGTTTCTTGAGGGAAATTTTGTAGACACCCAAGATACATACACCGAAACTAGGCTAGCACACGGCCTTTAATGTACAGCCAGAAGTATAGTTGATGTCATCGTGTGAGTGGAAAGAATTATAGCTATGATGCAAAATTCAAGGCTTAGTCCATTCTTGTATCATACTGTTATTTAACCCATACCGGAAGATTCAAGTCGTAGCGACATCTTTCCTAATGCATGATGGGCAGTCAGTGTGGGGAACGCTCAACCCCTATATTGAGATATATTAGGATTATTGGTATTTTTGCCTTTAGACTAGAAAAGATAGTCCCATATCGGCTACACCAGATGGTAAGTATCTCAATATAATGCTTTGTTTGTGTTGAGGTATGCATATGAGGTGTGGTGGGGCACAAGTGGGTGCCATGTGGGAGTATTTTTCTAGAAGAAAAAAAGATTAATTCCAACAATAAAGCAAGTTATATTTTGTCGTTCGGACTCGGACTCGAACACGGACTCCAGGATGTCTCGTACATGCATGGGCGTGCTCAGGGGGGGGGGGTAAGCGAGGACTAGCACACGACAATGATGATTGTGGGATGATCTAAAATATCAAACTCTATGTTAGAGTATTGGTATTTTAGTCCCACATTGGATAGAAGAAAAGGTAAAGTCTCACTCCACTCTATAAATAGAGCCCCCTGGCCTCATTTGTGAGATGTACCAAGTCGAAAGCAAAGGGAGCCCGTTGAGTCCAAGGAGCCCGTTCGAGTCACAAAAAGTTGACTAATGAGCATTCCAGAAGTTCTCTCAAATATGCTGGTTCTTGGAAGCAAATCGTAGTAGGATGAATCTTGCTTTGAGCAACGGTGATCTTCATCACCCAAGCAGAGTTGCATCTTCTTCTTTAGCTCCGTCTCACAAAGAGACAGAGTCTTCAGCTCCGTCTCACAAAGAGACAGAGTCTTTGTTCTTCCATCTAACATTTGTTTCGGGAATAACAATTACTACCTCAGTTAGTTGTTCGGGATTGCTTGAATCTCTTGGTAGGAGTCCCGGATTTGGATCCCTGATGCCAAGATCTTAATCCAAGTGTTTCAAATGTATAGTAATGTATATTCGTTTTGGAGAGGCTAAACATGCATGCATATCTTGGTCTTTGAATATGATTTTTTGTGCTTGCCCACTCTCATTTTATGGTCTCATAGCTCTAGCTATCTTGTGCACACAAGAGAAAGCGACACAAACAATAACCTCAGAAATAATAATACACAATATTTCGAACAATAACATTCTAGAGAAAATAGTTAAACACGTAATATTGAACATATTTCGGTCGAGTTCGACCAATTTCACTAGACAAGAGAAAAAATAGCTATATTGAATCAACAAGAAAACTTTATAAGGATTACACGTACTTTCACATTACTCACCAGTACGTACATAACTTAATTGGATTGTTTCATATTTCCATGGTCACTTCTGACAATTACTATATACAGTCATGACTGTTGTATCTGGGAGTGCATTTATGACCCGTCATAGGCACAAACGAACATGATGACCCTTCCCATACTGCACTAATATTGGACTTAAGAGGGACATATAACAGTTGTGCATGATAGACTCTCTCAAAAGTTTAGACTCAAAAGTCCATTAACATTATCTTGACATGGTGACGGATTTGGAAATTTAAAACAGAGACGGGGCATGGATGGTGATTAAAAAAATTCGGACAAATTCGGGGTTGAATATGGGAATAGTATTTGTTATTCACGAAACAGATCTTAGATGAAAATTTTGATCTCTTAGTGAGACGCGGAGATGAATACTTGTTCTCTTTATGAGATACGAGGTTGATGACTCGGTCTTTTTGTGAGAACCGGAGTTGATGAAGACAACTTTGCTGGGGTGATGAAGATCATCGTTGCTCAAAGCAAGATTCGCCCTACTGCGATCTTCTCCCAAGAACCAACAAGTTCAAAAGAACTTCTTGAACGCATGCTGTCACCTTCTTTCACGAACTCGATGAACACCAATGGACTCCAACGGCAGCGACGGCACAACTCTCTTCATCATTTAATTTTTGAGTAGTTCTTAATGAGGACACGAAGAGAGTATTTGTAGAGTTGGGACAAAACCCTAATCTCTAATGCTGGCCGTAACTAATTGTGAAAAGATATGAGCAAATAATGGAAAGATTTGAATAAATTAAATTCAAATCACACAAAAGATGGATCGGAATAATTGACTCAATCATTCCATAACCGTTCAAATCTTCTAATCAGCCACATCATACGTCACCTATGCCTCGGCGCCCACTCAGTCCGTCAGCCCGTATGCTTTTATACAACTGTGCAGCAGCACAGACGTGCAACACCGCAAGTGCACAGTAGCGCAGTAGCGTAGCAACGTAGCAGTGCAGCAGCGTAGCCCCGCATGTGCACATAACTGCACTTAGCCCGTACATGCCCCTATGCATGCTCCTACTCATGCCCCTGCGCATGCCCCTGCACACGCTCCTACCCATGCACCTGCACATGTGACTTGCGCATAAGACGAGCGCACGAGCGCATCAAATAGCACACAAAGTGCCATACGCCGATGCTGATGTGCTAAGTACAAAGTGCGCCAATAAAGTGCCACTTTGTGCCCTTGAGCTCGAGTCCAAGCATGAGGTCGAGTTCGATCCTGAGCTAGAGTCAGAGTTCGAGTTCGAGTCGCTAAGCCCCTTTGGGGCTTAGCTCCATAGGGAAATAATCCCATGAGCGCATGACAAAAAGCATGAATGCTTTGTTTATGGAGTTAGCCTTCTTTCCTCTAGAAAAACACTCCCATATGGCACCCACATAGCACCCATGTGCCTCTCCACACCTCATGTGATTCTTTCAACACAAGCAAAACTTTATGTAGAGATACAATCCATTTGGCCTAGGCAATGTGGTACTATCTTTCTAGTCTCTAAGGCAAAACACCAACAATTCTCCACATATCTCTATATATATATGAGTTGAGCGTTCTCCACAGTGACTGTCCATCATGCATTAGGATATATATCGTTACGACTTGAATCTTCCTGCATGGGTTAAATAATAGAATGATACAAGAATGGACTAAGCCTTGAATTTTGCACCATAACTGTAATTCTTTCTACTCACACAATGACATCAACTGTACATCTAGCTGCATATTAAAGGCCTTATGCCAGCCTGGTTTCGATGTATGTATCTTGGGTGTCCACAAGATATCCCTCAAGAAATGGCCTACATATCTATCCATACACTCTAGGTGAATTCCTTTAAAGGATATTTGGCATAATACATTTTGCTTTTTTGTAGTGATATACCGCTATGACATGGCCCGAAGCCGAAGTACTGTCTCATGTGGTGTCATGCCACCTGTAGCATGAGGCCCAGCCTCTTTGTAGTGCCAAACTAACCAGTATGAAGCCTTTCACTTCCTTGCGATGTTACGCTGCCGTGACATGGCTTGCAAAGTCAAGGCACTGCCTCATATGGTGTCACACCACTGTAACATGAGGCCTAGCCTCTTTGTAGTGCTACCTACCACTATTTATTATACAACATTAGGCCCTCTTGCCTATGTTCGGTGCTACGTCGCTGTGACTTAGCTCGAAGCCGAGGCTTTACCCTTACTAGGTTCATTATGTGGTGTCACCCCACTGTAGCATGGGTACTACGCTCCTTTATAGTACTGTGCTACCCGTGCTTCCTGTATAGCACGCCGGATATCCCAAATGCCCGAAACCTCACTACGGCTTCCAAGCCATCCTTCCACAGGACTTTGTTCTATATAAAGAACAAATTGTAAACAACATTGGTTCTGGGTTTATAACCCCGCAATGTCCCAAAGGATTGCCTACTTATAGTAATTCTGGGTCTGAAACCCCATAATGTTCCAAAGGGATTGCCCACTAACAATGGTTCTGGGTACGTGACCCCACAATATCTAGAGGACTGTCCACTAAAAGTGGTTCTACGTCCGTGATCCCGCAGTATACCAAAGGATTTCCCACTATTCTTGATATTCTTCCAGTTAATGGTCTTTCTTTAATCTAAAAGCTAGATGCCTAGTAGATTTCTATTTAAACTAATAGCATAAAACTTTATAGTAGAATTATAAAGACACAATATCAGAGTGTCTTCAAGCCCATTTTACATGCTGTGTCCTCGACCAGTTGGCGCTTGTGACCTTTGGTGAATGGATCTGCCATATTCTCCTAGCTCCAAACATCAATCATGGCAATGACTCCTCTTTTAATAAGATCAGTTACCACTCTGTGCCTTAGACACACAGTCATCTTCTTCCCATTGAAGAGGTCATTCGATGCTACTACTACAGTCGCCTGGTTGTCGCAGTATATCAATACCACCGGTATCTATACACCAACCATTGGAAGATCATACATGAGCTTCCCGAAGCCATTTTTCTTCATCTATTGCAGCCGCCAGTGCATAGAACTCACATTCCATAGAAGAGTAAGACAACATAGCTTGTTTCTTCGACTTATACGATATAGCAGCTCCACCCATGGAGAAGACATCCTTATGTGGACCTTTTACTCTCTACTTCTGAGCACCAGCTTGTATCACTGAAGCCTCCCACTACTTTTGGATCTCCGCAGTAGTGCAGTGCATACTTCTGAGTCCTCTTGAGGAATCTCATAACCCTCTTCACTGTTTTCCAGTACTCTACACCTGGATTGCTCATGAACCGACTCAACATCCCTAGGGCAAAAGCTATGTCAGGGCTTGTGGCAGTAGTCGCATATATCAAACTCCCGATGATGCTTGAATACTCTAACTGTTTGACGCTTTTTCTTGGATTTGGCTTCAGCTTCTTGTCACACCTATACGACGTATCGATCCCTGGAAGATTGTGATATCCATAGAGTGTGAGCATCTTCTCAATATAATAAGCCTATGACAATGCCACTATAGTTTCCGTCCGGATGATCTTTATGCCCAGGATAACATCAGTTTTTCCCATGTCCTTCATGCTCAACTTAGACGAGAGAAACTTCTTTGTCTCAGCGACACTTGCTAGATATGTACCCAAGATCAGCATATCGTCCACGTACAGACACTCCTCTCCCATCAACGATCTTTGTGTACACACACTTATTCGTCTCGCTGACCCTGTAGCCGTTTGATCTTATGAATTTATCAAACTTTTCATGCCAATTTTTGGGAGCATGCTTCAGACTATATAGAAATTTTACCAACTTGTAGACTTTGTCTTCGAGGCCCTTGAAGATAAATTCTTCTGGCTGTTGCATGTAAATATCTTCGGTCAATTAACCATTTAGGAAAACGGTCTTAACATCTATCTAATGAATTACCAGCTTGTGAATTGCGCTCAGAGCAATCAACATCCTGATGGTCGTCATCCATGCTTCTGGAGCATATGTGTCAAAACAATCGATCCCCTGCTTTTGAGAAAATTTCTTGGCAACTAATCTTGCCTTAAACTTGTCAACAGTTCCATCGGCCTTCATCTTCTTCTTGAAGATTCATTTACATCCGATTGGTTTTGCTCCTTCCAGCAGATCGACCAACACCCACATGTTGTTGGAGGTTATTAAGTCATACTCATCATTAATAGCCTCCTTCCAGAAAACAGCATCTCTGGTATTCATTGCCTCATCATAGGTAAGTAGATCTGCTTCCATATGATAGGTGACAAAATTCTCTCTGAAGTCCTTCTGTCTCCTCACTTTCTTAGACACTGGTTCTGCGAGTTTTGGTTCAACACTTGTTTCTGCAATAACTTCTTCTTGGACTACATCTTCGTAAAGGATTTGAGCCTCCTGTGCACTCACACTGTTCTCCGGAACGTCCACGAGAACAATATTCTTGTGTCTTGTAAATTCATTTTCAAAGAATTCTGCATCACGAGATTTAATGATATGATTTGATTCAATATCAAAGAACCTCCGAACACCACTCTTATCTGCATCACGAGATTTAATGATATGATTTGATTCAATATCAAAGAACCTCCGAACACCATTCTTATCAGCATAACCCAGGAATATAGTCTTCTTAGTCCTTGTTTCCACCTTCTGAATCTTCAAATCCGGAAGCTTCACATATGCCAGAGAACCCCACACTCGAATGACATTCAAGTTGGATCTGACCTTAAACCAGAGTTCATGAGGAGTGACTTTTGAAGTTGCATACGGCACTCTGTTCAATATGAACGTAGTCGTGCTTCACTCCAGAAGCAATTTGGAAGACCCACAGTCAACAACATTGAGTTCATCATCTCTGTTAATGTTTTTTCTTCCTTTCTGCAACACCATTTGATTGAGGGGAGTACGGAGCAGTCGTCTCGTTGACAATTCTATGTTCTCTGTAGAACGATGTGAATTCATGAGACCTATACTCTCCATCTCGATCACTTCTGAGTCTCTTGAGTTGTTGTCCGAATTGACGCTCGGCTTCAGCCTTGAAGTCCTCAAACTTCTCAAACACTTCATCTTTAGACTTAGCAGATAAACGAACACATACTTTGAGAAATCGTCGATAAAAGTAATGAAATACTTCATCTCGACCTTTGTGGAAAACAGTTTGAAGTCACAGATATCTGAGTGCACCAACTCCTGTAACCTTCTTTGACTCAATTTTGAAAAAAATTCAAAATTTTTGTACTTTATTATTTTCTGAATTATTTTCTTTTCTTTTCTTTTCTAAAAATCTTTGAAATCGTAAATGTTAATATGAACGTATTTCGAACGTAATATACTATCGTTATTTTGATTGGATGTTTTGAATTTGAGAAACTGCACTATATGGAATATTATCCTAAATAAAAAAATCTTGTCCTTTTCCTAAATTTTTTCTTAAGATATAAATATTTCTTTTATATAAGAAATAATTTGTCAAAATATTATTTTTAACTGAATAGGCTTTTATCAAAGATAAATGATTTTTTTGAAATATTATATTTATAATGATTTTGAGTCATTATATTTTCTCTCATTTTGGATTTAGACCATTTTGGTCCTAATCCTAACCTACCAAGTCTAGGCTTGGATTGCGGGCTATGGGTTTGAATGGATAGTAGTTAAATTGTAATTAGCTACTAACTATTAACTAGATAAATTATTAGCTAGTAGGTAGTAACTAAATGTTAGTGGTTAGCAACTAGGGTTAGTATGTTAGTATTATCACTAATTTCCCTATTTTTCTACTACATGTACATTGCTTTTAGGTACTGTTTGGGAAGGGTGGAAAGTGGGAGGAAAGAAAAAGTTGAGGGGAAAGTGAGAGAAAAATTTTAAATGATGGTGTTTGGAAAGGGGGAGAGAACATGGGGGAGAAAAATTTGAGAGAAAAAAGTAGGTGGGTCCCACCAAAAAATTTTCCTCCCAAATGTGGGAGGAAAATGGAGAGATATGAGAGGAATTTGAGTGAATTTACCCCACCACCCCTCAAAAAGTTAATATTAAAACATCATTTGAGAATACCAAGGAGGAAATAGTAATTATACCTATATCCATAAACAAATAAAAAATTGTTTTTAAACTTTTCTTTCCCCTACTTTTTGTCCATCCAAACAAAGGAAGGAAAAATTAACTTTCCTTTCATTTTACTCCCCTCCATTTTCCTTCCCCTCAAATTTTCCTCTCCCTCCCCGCAAATGTTCCCAAACACAGTGTTAGGGTTTCTCATTCCTACCCTATAAATAGGCACACTCCCCAATATTTACATAAACCCAAATCCCTAGACAATTCCTACAGCCTCCACTTCCAATACTGTAGCAATCCCACAACACCTGGCCTCTCCCATGTTCCCGACACCTCCCTCCAGCAGACCAACTTTTGGTCGTCTACAACCACGGCCACCTTCACTATCTCCTTCTGATCTTCTCTCCTGACCACCCATCACCATACGACCATTGCCACCACTACGACCACCCTCGTCGCCATCTTCTCCTCCCCTATCACCTCCGGCGCCACCTGGCACCTCTACTGCATTCCCAACTCGCCCGCCCCCCATCGGCCACATCATACGACAGCACAACCGCTACCACCAAGAGCCTTTCCGACCGTCGCATGCCTTCCCGGCCAGCTTCCAACCACACCAACACCACCGCTATCATCCCAAATACCATCGCACCACCGCAGAAATCCTTTGTCACTACCAGTAAACCACCACGAGAGGGAGAGAGAGAGGACCTAACCTTTCTTCGCCGTTGTCTCCACCCGTCCGCCACCACGTCCCAGCCTATCGCCTCCGGATCCAACGACCCCTATCAGATCTGCCACTACGTACCCCAGATCCCTCCGCAAGGCTTGCACGACGAGCGCTGTCGCGCCGCCGTCCTCGTGCAGCCGTCTACTCCGCCGCGGAAGACCCTTCCTCCGAGACTCCTTGCTCCCCATATCTGCTCTTTCCAGCTGGCGTGCTCCTCTAGGCCGCCTCCGACCGTCGAGAACCCCCATGTGAGCCTCTTCGTCTCCCTCTCTTCTTCCTCTCTTTAATTTCATAGGAATTGAGATGGGAACGACGGACCTCCCCCTTTTGTTAGTATAATTAGGGATTTGAATGATGTGGCTTCAGCAGCTTTTGACCCCTCTCTCCATTTGATGTTGGGAAATAGAGTTTAAGAGCATCTCCAACCCTATTGTCTTATTAAGTGTTGTGAGTCTTAGGTGGCTCCTATGTGGCATGAGCCACAAGACAATGTCTTGTTTATGTGGCAAAATTATATCTCAAAAGACAATGAGATAAAAAAACTCTCTCCAACGCAAAAGTATTGAGGAGACAAAAAAAGTATTTTTTCCAACTTCCAATGCAACTTTTAAGACAACTACTCATCTTCTTTCTTTTTTCTAATATTTTTTTATTCATAATTGATGACATGGAAGAGAAGACATTGTCAAGTGCATTGTCTAGAACAAGACAATCAACTTCACAATGTCTTCTTTAATTTTTGCCACATAAGCTTCACAATTGACTTGACAATTGCATTGGAGAAGAACTTTTGAATAAAATTTTGTCATTCCTATGTGGCAACAACTTTTTTTCAAAGTCACAATAGGGTTGGAGATGCTCTAAGAGCATCTCCAACCCTATTGTGAGTTTGAAAAAAATGGTTGCCACATAGGAATGACAACCATTTTTTTCCAAAAGTACTTCTCCAATGCAAATGTGAAATAAAGTGTGGAGTTGACATGGCAATGACATGTCAAAGACAATGTGAAGTTGGTTGTCTAGATCTAGACAATGCACTTCACAATGACTTTGTCTCCACATCATCAATTATGAATAGAAATATTTATAAAAAAGTTGAAGAAGTTGAGGAGTTGCCTTGGAAGTTGAAAAAAATACTTTTATTGTCTCCTCAATACTTTTGCATTGGAGAGAGTTTTTCTATCTCATTGTCTTTTGAGATATAATTTTGCCACATAAACAAGACATTGTCTTGTGGCTCATGCCACATAGGAGCCACCTAAGACTCACAACACTTAACAAGACAATAGGGTTGGAGATGCTCTAAGTGAACAACTCACTTTTCTTTCCTTTCGAGTCAATTGAGAATTTGGGTTTTGGTGACAAATATGTGTCAGTAGCTTAATACATATATAATTGGTATTTTATCATTAATTAATGTGTGGGTTAAAGATTTTAAGAAACTGGAAACAGTTAACAAATGAGACCCCCTCTCTGTCCTTTTATTAGTGATATTACCATTTATTATGATTAATGATATTAATGTGACTATTAAGTTTAAATGGGCCGTGAGGTTGTCATGGGCCGAGCCTTACTTAGTTTGGATTGAGTTTTAAACAGGTTCTTGGTTTTAATAGAGTTATTTTGGGCCAACTATTAATTGGCCTACATATTATCACCTAAAATGTTGAGTTTTAGAGAAATGGTTTTCAATATTATTTTGGCTGCTTTTGGGGTTGGAATTCATGGACTGGACTTTTAGCCCATGCACATTGGTACATATATATATATATATATATATATATAAATTATTTATGTAGTGTGCAGCGCACTTTCCCCCCCTTGGGAAGCGCACCTGTCCCCCCTCTTGGGAACGCGCCCCAACGCTTCCTCCTTTTCAAAATTTCGAAATCTGGTTCTTTTGAATTTTCGAAATCTACTTTTCGAAAATTCGAAATCCTGTTATTTCGGAATTTCGAAACACTTTGCATATTTAGATTTTGCTATTTCGTAACGTCTTGTATTTTTTACCGTCTGTATTTCTTACCTTATGTTCAGAGCCCTTTTGTCTTTGGCTCAGTACCTGTGTCTGTAATGCTCTGTTCGAGCAACCTTCTGCTTCGTTATTAATGAATTGCCTTTCTTTGATATATATATATATATATATATATATATATATATATATATATATATATAAAAAAAAAAAAAAAAAAAAAAAAAAAAAAAAAAAAAAAATATATATATATATATATATATATATATATATATATATATATATATATATAAATTATTTATGTAGTTACTAATATTTTCTAAAGGACTAATAATATTTTATTGGATATAAATATTTTCTACTAAGTATTTTCAAATGTAGTTTTTAAGGGATATAACCTTTTTGGCCTCGTGATTAATCTCATTAAATCAATACCTTTATTCATCATAAATTACGACTATTATAGCCATTTACTATTTCTTATCTCGGTTATCGTGTCGAACTCTGATTTTGGACTTCTATATACCAAACTAGGCCATTTGGACTATTCTGGACCCGATGGAACCATTTGTACCGTCATTTGGGACTATCTTGTGGAGCATAGCATCGTACCTATTGTAATGCCCCGTTCCGCTCTGCCCAATCAGAAGAATCAAAATGTCAACGGCGTTGGACTTAGCCATACAACGGTCCGTTCGAAGTCCTGCTTGGCCGAGGCGACTCCTCGCTCAGGTGGGTGGCTTCGGTGAACTTTCCTCAGCTTGGCCTTCACAATAATGAAATAAAAGTTTTCAACTGCACAAGTAGGCTTGATAATAAAAGAGATGAATCCACATAGCTAAGAAAAATTTTCCAACTTGGGTCAGACTGAGTTAGGACATGGAAAGGTCCCACGGTCGGCTTAGAATCGTTGCATGGCGTGCTTTCAAAGTGACACTCAGTCTTTCGTCCCGTGGCTTGGGAGAACAAAAGTTGGTCGATGTTTCCACAAAGCTACGAACTTAGCATAAGGCATAGGTGTCGCACGCATAAATGCATAATAAAGCATGCACGGTCCCATCGTCTAAGGCTTAACATAGCCTTTGCTCGTCCCACAGGTTAAGTTGTATTGCACTGCTTGTGGCATAAGTCTAGGCACACAAAGAACTTGGTTGTTCAAGTCGAACGCATGCATGCACGACACGTTCCCACGATGCAAGGCTTGACATAGCCTTTGATCGTCAAGTTGTTGCACGATTAAGTTAGGCAAATTTATGATGGGCTATCGAAGTCATAGCAAGCACTGTCCCATGTTTTCTACGGTTGTAAAAATCCAATAATTCTATGATCTCAAGGCTCGTCATATAATGTATGATTAGGGCGATAGTGTCACATAGAACACAAGTCAGTCTAAGGCTCGAGCCATGGTCGGTTCAAGAATAAGTATGCCACGGTCTATGGTACAGGAAGGAATATGTTTGTCCAGGTCTATCTGAAAGGCTATGCAATAGCCATTCCCCGTGTTTCAAATAATAGAAAAGTTCACGCAATCGCTTGTCACCGAGACCGGTCCCGTGGCTTGGGAGTCTGTCAGGAAGTATGAAAAGCATGGACATGGATAAAGAAGTTTATGGAAGAGAAAGCAACTTGTATCATCTGTAGGCCTTGCATTTACGTCGAGTCTATAAGTCGTCATAGGTGCGTGGTAATGGACAACTTGTCGACAAGGTGTAGTCTTCTCGAATGATCGTCGGGGCACCGGGATCATGTCGGCCCGGAAGAAGCAAGTTATAGCCTGCGCAAGTAAAGAATCGGCACGTGCCAGCAGCAAATTGGCATGGATAATTCAGGAACTTTTGCATGCGCACAAAAGGATTCGCCGTCTAACCCAACTATAAGTCAAAGATAGCTTGACATTGATAGTAACCTTTCATATAGATAAGTTGGTGTGCTAAGCGGAAATCTGCATGCACGATGTTGTTCGAATCAGAGATAGTACAAGCACGGCACGAGTTGATTTAACAAGGTGTAGTTCCTCAAGCACCAGCAATGAATCGATGCGTGCCAGCAATAAATCGACATGGGAGGAACGAGTTACAGCAAGCACCAGCCTTGTATTGGCGCACGCTAGCAATGAATCAGCACGGGTTAGGTGTGCACAGTTGCAACACCATTATGGAGCCTAAGATTTGGCTATAGCAAGGACACGTGCTTCGGCATAAATGTGGCATCGTGATTGAGTCATCTCGAGTTAAGTCAGAAAGGGCCATATGGAAAAGTTGGTCATGTCACATTGAATTCTGAGGCACGACCTCGAATGTTTGAAGCACGGACCACGTAGATGACACAAACAAGTTGTTGCATCCCAAAGTACGAGTCAGAAAGACAAGCATGAGTCGACACTCTGATGTTGTTGGCACGAAAAGGGTCTAGAGGTACAACGATAAGCAAGTTATCAGTGCAATGGCATGGTGGCAGTCTAGAGACACAAATAGGCAAAGAGTCTCTGTCCTAAAATCGATCCTCAGGCAAGAATAGAAAGACAACCATAAAGGATTATGTTGCACAAAGTAAATGAACGTTTTGATATTGTAAGCGTGGGCGAGGAGCTCACTCCACCAGTACAGTTGAGTACTGACATCCACATAGTTTCCATGTGCAGGCACAAGTAGAAGCTCGTTGGCACGGAGCTGGCTTAGATACGTCGAGGCACGGAGTTCCTTGGTATTTCGAGGCATACGACTGCTTGGAGTCGGAATTTATACGGGACATAATGTATGGACATCGCCTATCTGAAGCATCTGTTGGCTCGTCAATTGTATTGAGAGATGAGAGAGAGCTGAGTGAATTATAATCGGAGAGAAAAGTGACCTTGAGTGATTGTAACTTGGCTTCGTGCTGCCTTTGTAATCTATGTTCATTATCAATAAAGACTCTGATTTTGTTCAATGCTTGTGTTGCCTCCTATTCAATGTTTCTGCTTGGGACTTCTGTGCGACAACCCCGTCACAAGCTGCTGTATTTGGCCATTATGGAACCCGTCTTGCACGAGCGCAACCTAGGCTAGTGCGACATCACGTCTTAGCGAGGACGTTCGATCCCACGGGACCGGGGCGTGTCATAATGGTATCAAAGCACGGCTTTACGTCCTTGGACTTTCGATTGAATTCTTTAACTTCGATGTTGGTTCCGAAAACTCTAATATTGTTGTCGTAATTGATACATTGGCGCTCTCTCTCAGATGTCCCACAGGATGTCCATACAATAAGTTTATATATTTTGAAAAGTATCACGAAAGAAATTGGTTGAACACAGTTAACTTCAAATAAGCACGATTAGCTAAGTCGGGCTGGGCATATACACCAAGAATTGCGTCGACCTTAGAAAAAGTCGTTTGCGAAACTCGAATTGTTTCAAATAGGATCAAAATTGACTTGACTTATAGAATACGGGATGGCTATCGGTAGTGGTGCATCAGACGATGTTATCATCGGTGCGATATTGTTGAGCGTGCTTGAAATTGAGGAATAGTTCGAACAGAAATTCAAATTAATTAGTTATGATTTGAAACTTGTTTCGAGGATTTGTCGAATAACTTTATTCTTGAGTGGTATATGGGATAGCCTCGGAGATATCGATCGATTGAGGATATGAGGTGCCAATGAGTCTATCAGCAAGCGCGATTATGCAAAGCCTTAGAGTGAGTATCATTGAGCAAGTTGTAATCTTGAAGATTTTGACGAGTTGATTTGAACGAATTAGAAAACGACGCACATGGGATTGGAATTGTGCAAGTATAAACTGCGAGAATGATTGAGTAGGTAAAACTGAATCGAGGTAAAGTTAAGGTGTATGAACGGATAACTCAAATCAAAGAAATCGATATGAATCGTATACGAAAAGTTAGCACGATTGGATGATAGCATGTATGGAAATGATTCGAATATTTGAGAATGACTCCAAGGATTGTAATAGATGTTGCTTGATGTTTTGAGTTAGCATAGATCGATGCATTTTGGGAAAATATGTTGCTCGATGACTTAAGATAGGCGGATGAACATATGTGATTATGGGTTTGAATGAATTGATCATGTGAATAGTTGGGGGATCAATGATCGAAATTTTTGATCTTGAATATCGGGGAGATTGTGGTATATCCAATTCGGATGATAGCATCAGTTGTACGATTCAAAATTTATTGCAAAGGAAGATCGTCAGGTTATGCATATCATCGATGGTATTGATGTGTATCAAAGATCGATGTGCAATAACTCGGGGGTACTCTAATAGGGAATGACGATCGTGTAAAGTGTTATTATTTTGATAGATGTTATTCTTGGGATTTTGATTGAAATGAATACTTGAATGAAAATGATCGTGTCTTGATTTCTTCGATGATAACCACAACGTCGACGATCTTGTCTTATGCGAGCGCAACTCCAATCTTACATATACGTCACGTCAGATTGGGGGGATCGTTCTGCAAGAGCGCTGACATGGTGATTCATGTCGCAAGAATGATCAAACTCAGGAGATCAGGGCGTGGCAATTTGGATTGCTTCGACATGTGGTTTGGTACAAAGGTGAATTCAAGGATTGGTCGGATTTATGATTGACGATTAAGTAAATTTGAGGATTGAGTAGATCCAATCTGTGTATCGAGAATGAATTAGTCTAGACTCAATGCAAGAGTCACGCCTCGACGAGAATGATTATCCTGTGGGAGCGTTGGCATGGTGATTTCATGTCCACCACGGATAATCAGACTTGTATGAAATTGGGACGTGTCATATTATTATGCTAGACGACCTTGTGATCGAATACATAAATTGTGATAAGCGACTTAGGAAATATGGAATAAGGATTATAGTTTAGTGACAAATCATGTCGTAGCATGTTTGACTTGGGAAGGATGGATAGGTAAATTATAATGAACATGTTCGAAGAAATAGACTACGTGAATTGGTCGTAGGATGATCGATATTGATATGTCGAGGAATTGGTTGAGTGAACTTACGATAGGATGGATTTGCTGAATGACTCAGACCCCTTGGACTAAGTGTTGCAAGTGCCAATAGGAGGAATCTATGCTCGAAGTTTAGAAAACGGAGTGATACGATCTTGGGTAGAAAACCAGTATTATCAACTTTGGTTTGACCTTAGGATTGGGGTCAGTGTTGATATTATTGTTGGAGAACTATGATTCCAATACTGACGGATGATTTTAGCCTAGAGAGATGGCCTAGCAGGTTAGGCGAGATGTCCCTGTTTCAAGAGTTAGTATCGGTACGACTGATCTTGAGGACTGATAGTATTGGATACTGGTGGATAGAATAATTCTAGAGTATGGAAACACCACTCATGAGGCTCGGCTGAAATATATATATTTCAGGGATGCCTGAATATGTGCACGATCCGACTTGAGTGATAATGATGAATTTACTATTACGAGGCTTGGTTGAATGCATATATACGCCTTAAATATGTGCACGATCCAATTATGTGATACGTTGAATTCAAGTAAGACTAAAGGAATGAGATAGAATTGAGGATCTTGAGATATAGTTGTTCGGGGTGAGAAATAAATAAGTCACGATTGTGGCTCGGATTGAAGAAATATATAGGCAAATTGTGTACGAGAACCATCGGATATTGAATCAAGTTATATGTCGATAACTATACTGATTAAGTTTCGAAATAAAACTTTTTCTGAGTGGTGTATAATGCACCGTCCCGCTCTGCCCAATCGGAAGAATCAAAATGCCAACGGCGTTGGACTTAGCCATGCAACGGCCCGCTCGAAGTCCCGTTCGGCCGAGGCGACTCCCCGCTCAGGTGGGTGGCTTCGGTGAACTTGCCTCAGCTTGACCTTCATACTAATAAAACGAAAGTTTTCAATTGCACAAGTAGGCTTGATAATAAAAGAGATGAATCCACATAGCTAAGGGAAAATTTACAACTTGGGTCAGACTGAGTTAGAACAAGGAAAAGACCCACGGTCGGCTTAGAGTCGTTGTACGGCGTACTTTCAAAATGACACTCGGTCATTCATCTCGTGGCTTGGGAGAAGAAAAGTTGGTCGATGTTGCCACAAAGCTATGAACTTAGCATAAGTCATAGGCGTCGCACTCATAAATGCTTAAAAAAGCATGCACGACCCTATCATCCAAGGCTTAACATAGTCTTTGCTCGTCAAGTTATCACACGATTAAGTTAGGCAAAGTTGTGCTGGCTATTGAAGTCATAGCAAGCACTGTCCCATATTTTTTGCAGTTTTCAAAGTCACATAGTCCCACGATCTCAAGGCTCGTCATATAAAGTATGACTTAGGCAATAGTATCGCATAAAGCACAAGTCAGTCTAAGGCTCGAGCCACGATCGGTTCAAGTATAAGTATATCACGGTTTATGGGACACGAAGGAACACATTTGTTCAGATCTATCTGGAAGGCTATGCAATAGTCGTTCCCCGTGTTTCAAAGAATAGAAAAGTTCACACGACCGCTTGTCGCCGAAACCGGTCCCGTGGCTTGGGAGTCTCTCAGGAAGTATGGAAAGCATGGACATGGATAAAGAAGTTTAAGGAAGAGAAAGCAAGTTGTATCATCTGTAGGCCTTGCATTTACGTCGAGCCTAGAAGTCGTCGTAGGTGCGTGGTCATGGACAACTTGTCGACAAGGTATAGTCTTCTAGAATGATCATCGGGGCACCAGAATCATGTCGGCCTGGGAGAAGCGAGTTATAGCCTGAGCCAGTAAGGAATCGGCGCGTGCCAGCAGCGAATCGGCACGGGTAATTTAGGAACTTTTGCATGCACGCAAAAGGATTCGCCATCTAAACCAGCTATAAGTCCAAGATAGCTTGACATTGCTGGTGACCTTTCATATAGATAAGTTATTGTACTAAGCGGCAATTCCATGTACGGTGTCATTCGAATCAGAGATAGTACGAGCATGGCATGAGTTGAATTAATAAGGTGTAGTTCCTCAAACGCCAGCCATGAATCGGTGCATGCCAGCAATGAATCGGCACGGGAGGAACGAGTTATAGCAAGCACCAGCCTTGTATCGACACAAGCCAGCAATAAATCGGCATGGGTTAGGTGTACACGGTTGCAACACCATTATGCAGTCTAAGATTTGGCTATAGCAAGGACACGTGCTTCGGCATGAATGTGGCATCGTGATTGAGTCATCTCGAGTTAGGTCAGAAAAGGCCGTAGGGCAAAGTTGGTCATGTCATATTGAATTGTGAGGCACGACCTCGAATGTTTGATGCACGGACCAAGTAGATGACACAAACAAGTTGTTGCGTCCCAAAGTATGAGTCAAAAAGATAAGCAGGAGTCGACACTCTGATGTTATTGGCACGAAAAGGGTCTAGAGGTACAACGATAAGCAAGTTATCAGTACAATAGCACGGTGGCGGTCTAGAGACATAAATAGGCAAAGAGTCTCTATCCTAAAATCGATCCTCAGGCAAGAATAGAAAGACAATCATAAAGGATTATGCTGCACAAAGTAAATGAACGTATTGATTTTGAATGAGTGGGCGAGGAGCTCACTCCAC
The DNA here is from genome assembly GCA_029216955.1 of Iris pallida. Taxonomy (NCBI): domain Eukaryota; kingdom Viridiplantae; phylum Streptophyta; class Magnoliopsida; order Asparagales; family Iridaceae; genus Iris; species Iris pallida. Next base: position 6,574,010 of record JANAVB010032820.1, read on the forward strand.
CAGTACAGTTGAGTACTGACATCCACACAGTTTCTATGTACAGACACAGGTAGAAGCTCGTTGGCGCGGAGCTCGCTTGGATGCGTTGAGGCACGAAGTTCCTTAGCGTTTCGAGGCGTGCAGCCGGTTGGAGTCAGAACTTATACGGGACATAATGTATGGACATCGCCTATATGAAGCATCCGTTGGCTTGTCAATTGTATTGAGAGCTGAGAGAGAACTGAGTGAATTGTAATCGGAGAGAAAAGTGAGCTTGAGTGATTGTAACTTGGCTTTGTGCCGCCTTTGTAATCTATGTTCATTATCAATAAAGACTCCGATTTTGTTTCAATGCTTGTATTGCCTCGTATATTCAATGTTTTTGCTTGGAACTTCTGTGCGACGATCCCATCGCAAGCTATTGTAATCGGCCGTTATGGAATCCACCTTGCATAAGTACAACCTAGGCTCGTGCGTCATTACCCCTTAGCGAGGACGATCGGTCCTACGGGACCGGGGCGTAGCACCTATCATGTATCGACACGTTCGTGTCGCTCACGTCGACTCCAACCAAATTCATGCGAGTACATTCTCTGCTAATTTTTTGTTTATGGTATTTTTTATGTTTCGTGTATTTTGTGTAGATATTCTTGATTTCTTGACACGTTGGTCACACGGATTGGTATTTGTCTGGATCCCGTCATGAGATGTTATTCCTGTCTTGGTATATCTTGTAGAAGTCTTGTCCTTATTCTTGTGCATTGTATAGACACGATTTCTGTGAAGGCTCGCAACCTTCTCAGAGAATCTCGTGTCATGGTTGAATCTGTTGTATCAGTTGGGGGTGGGGAGTAGTAGTATAGATATTTGGTCAATACCTTCCTGTTGTATGTATAGTTTCTGTTGGCCCATTGGTCATGGTCGAACCTGATTTTAATAATTGATCAAACTCTATCTCGATATAAGGGCTACTTGGACTATTTGGACAACTTGGAATATTGCTAAAGAACTGTTATCTATCTGTTCAAGATCGAAGTCGATTTTGTCGTATGAGTCTGTATGCAATGCAATTTTTATATTTATTGAGTCTAGGAATACTTTATACACCAAGTCGTACTGGCAAGTAGGCTACCCCAAAAATGTTTTCAAAAATATCTTTTTTTGAAAAACAACCAATTTTACAAAAGCTCCTAACTGCTTAAACGTTTCAAAATGCCAAAACCAAAATCTGCTTTTTAAAATGACCAAAAATTCAAATAACCCGAGAAGAATTCGGCCAGAATTCGGCCCAAATTTGCCTAGTGTACGTTGGATTTTGAACTTGATCTTCCTGCAGTTACGGATGCTACGGCTATTTGCTGAGATTCTCTCATAGAGTTCTGCCCGAATTCTGTCAGAGTTCTGATATTGGAAAACCTATAAATAGAGAAGGATTACAATCATTTCAACTCACTCATTCACCTTCTCATCTCTTCTCTCTAAGCTTAAACGTCTTCTAAAGTGCTCTGAAGCTTTCATTTTCAAATTCCAAGCCAGTTACAATCCTCTAGTCGATTTGCCAGTGCGGTATGGTATAGAAGCTTTAGAGTAATTGTAATCAGATGCTTGATTGAAGAAAGACACTTCACAATTGAAGTTGGTCGAGTACTTCATATCAAAGCTCGCGTTGTAGAAGTTGCAAGGACTTCGTACGAAAACTTGCAGTATTTTCCAATAGTAGATTCAACTGTAAGCTAGAGTTCTTCCGACTGGAATAGTCCTCACAAGAGGGAAACCAGTATACATCATCGTCTTTGCATTTGCTTTCTGATATCTACCTTTAGATTTATTTACTTGTGATATATACATTATCTGTGATATTGTTGCTAACTTTTTAATTAGCTAAATTATGCTGCCTACTCTATTGCCCCTCCCCCTCTAGAGTATTGCACTTTACGGTTCGTTCCTACAATTGGTATCAGAGCGGGTTATACAGGTAAAGCGAGGTAACACTGCTATTATATTTCTTATTCTTTCAGCTGTTACATAGATCACAATATTACACATGGCAACTGTGAAATTCACAAGTAAAGGCCAAGCCACAAACAGACCTCTACTGTTTGATGGTACAAATTACACTTACTGGAAAACACGAATGAGTTTTCTCTTAAAATCTCTAGACTTTGACTTATGGTCTATTGTTAATGACGGCTATAAAAAGCCTGCTCGTGTTCTTGTTAAGGAGAATTGGTTGAGAAACCCTATGACAAGTATACTGAAGCTGAAAAGAAATAGGCCAGTCTTGACGCACGTGCTATTAATGTTTTGTTTTGTGCTTTAGACATGACTAAATTTAACAAGGTGTCTACTTGTACAACATCAAGTGAAGTGTGGAAACTTGTTGAAGTAACCCACGAAGGCACGACGCAAGTCAAGGAGTCAAAGATCAGCAGACTTAATCAAGAGTGTGAGGCATTCAAGATAAAGCCAAACGAATCTGTCACTCAGATGTTTACGAGATTCCTGTATATTATAAATCCTCTGTCATCATTAGGCAAGGACTATAGTAACCAAAAGAAGATTTGCAAACTTCTACGGGCTCTCACGAAGAAATGGATTTCGAAGGCTACAACAATCATTGAAGGGAACGACCTCTCAACTATGTCTCTTGAAACATTCGTGGGTAAGCTACTCACTTAGCTGGAACTCCAAGACTTCGAAGATGTTGCACCAAAGGAGAAGTCGATCTCTTTTAAGTCTTAACACAGAAGAACTGTCGAAGATAATTCTGACGACTGTGACTCTGACTCTGAAGATCAAGCTCTCCTCATAAGAAAGTTTAAGAAGTTCCTGAGATTCAATAGAAGAATAAAGGATCACAACAGCAACAACAAAAACAACAAATAAGATCCTATTTGCTATGGTTGTAAGAAGAAAGGACACATGAAGAAGGACTGTCCAATAGCATCATCATCAACCAGAAAAAGCAATAAGTACGACAAAGGCTACCTGAAGAAATCAACATACAGAAAGTATGCCAATACAAGCATATGGCATGAAAGTGAAGCCAGCGATTCAGAAGATGAACAATCAAATAACGCTACAAATGTGTGCTTGATGGCATTTGATCAGGTAACTGTTAACCCCTTATTTGATACATATGATGATTTTACCTTTGAGCAATTAGGTGAAGCCTTTAGTGACCTCTTAGGTGATTACAAAAAACTGTGTTGTAAATACCAAAGCTCTAAGAAGGTACTCAAGGTGTACAAAGGTGAAATAGGAAAACTTACCGACCTACTAGCTGAGGTTAGAAGTAACGATAATTCTAGTGAGGTAGGTGAGCTCTTTTATGTTAAGATTTTACTACACGAGACCACAAGATTATCCGAAGAGAAAGACAAGACCATTACCCAGTTAGAGGAAGACCTACTCAAAGAGAAGAAGAGTCTTCAGCAAGCACTTATCAGAAATGATACACTTACTGCTGATTATACTGCATTGTATGACACTTCCAAAAAATTAAAAATTAGGTTAGGAAAACAGCCTGAAGTTGCTGCTTCCTGCCCTAACACGTGTCACTTACCAAAACATCGGAACACTGTCAAGATACTGGAGAGCGAGGGCATACATAACCAGCTACGTATATTGAAGTGCAACCCACCTCGCTATACGGTCACGGCTGTCTAGATACATGAGGGTTTAACTACAATCCATCAGTCTCCTATGGTCATGAACAAGCCTATTGTCTCAATCACAAGCAAGTAGTAACAGTCACAAGATATCAGAGCACCAAATATACAATAGTAATGCATCCCATACATTACATATTCGGATGATCATGAAGCTAGTCGTACAAAATGTCAAGACTAGCAAGAGTTCTGGTCATACATGATCAACCCTAGGATTTGTCAATCATGTTACAACCCGTAGGCAGATAGTAAATAAAGGTGCAACCGAGCTAACACGTGTTCGTCGGCTAAACGCCTCAAAAGAATAATTTTACAATAAAGTAGGAGGACAAAAGAAATCCACTCGTTGCCAGGGTTACGCCTGGTGGTCACCATCTGGCTGGAAGGTAGGTAGATCCTCTGGAGCTGCTCCGATATCTGGCCATACAAAACCAGCTTGGTCAGACCCCAGAAAGAGCTAGTGCCACAAAGGAGGCTTCACTTAGGAACTAAAACCAGTAAATCATAATAGAATATTAAAGACAATAAATAAAGGGCTGATAATAATAGAGATGACAACAGTAAACTGAGTACGAAGAAACCATTCAAGTAGCCAGGTCACAACCCTTAAACCAAACAAGGACCGAGGTTGCAGCCCTTCATCTGAATAGAAACCCGTCTCAAATACTATTGGTATAGTGAAGACAATAAACGAAAAGAGGACACAGAACTGCTCCAGGAGCCAGGTTACAACCCATAAACCAAACAAGGACCGGGGTTGTAACCCTTCGCCTGAACAGAACTGGACCCCTGATCTTTATTGTTAAGGCCAGTATAGATAATCATGCTATTGAAGTAAGGTAAAACATGACGAGCGTGGCATGGGGTACAATAAGACAATAAACGAAGAGAAGACACAGAACTGCTCTGGGAGCCAGGTTACAACTCTTAAACCAAATAAGGACCGGGGTTGTAACCCTTCACCTGAACAGAACTGGTCCCCCGATCGTTATTGTTAAGGCAAGCATCAATAATCATGTCATGTCACAATCTTGCACAGGATCAGGATAAGACTAAGCTGGAATAAACTCCATCCAATCAATCACGGCCAATCAAGAGTACGGCTTGATACTTTTAACTAACTAGGTTTATCACAGGCCTAGTTACTAGCAAGATGCAATGAGATTATCCCAACAGCCACAAGCCCTGTAGTCCATCCAGTTATCCAGGTCGAATGTCCGTTTATGAAGAATACAACACGTGACTGTGTGCTGGAAATGTGTCCTACTCGTCAGTAGGCTACAAGTCCACTGAATGCGCCCAGATAACGGGATTGCCTGTAGCTGGGAATCTCTTTATGACTACTAAATCATTCTAGTTAATTAGCCTTAGTCAATTTCAGTAGGTACCCCTAACCGTGGTACTCAGGGATCCCCATCCTAGACATGATGCAAGATAGTACCAGTTTATTTGTACAAACACAATCGCCCACGGTGTCCAGGTCTTTCATGCTTGTCATGTCAGGCTAGCTGTCGTAACAGCATGTCATGATATATCATGTCAGTTTGCTTGTCAAGAATGCGCCACAGTGGGCCATTATCGTGTTCTATTCTTACCTTATCATGAATGAGAGAAACTTGCATAAAATAACTAGTGACATATTCTTGAAGCCAATAAAAAGATCTACAACTTTCATGTTTTGAGTTTTTCAAGATTCTAGCTACAAAACAACTTAAACAGGCAAAAACAGTGAAATAGAGCAATTACGGCGTATGGGATTCCTGCACGATCGGCGCGTGGGATTCCTGCACAATCGGCGTATGGGGATTCATGCACAATCGGTGCGTGGGATTCCTGCACATCGGCGCGTGGGATTCCTGCACAATCGGCGTGTGGGATTCCTACACAATCGGCGCGTGGGATTCCTGCACAATCAACACGTGGGAAACTCACGTTGCGTCTTCAGTACATGCGCGTAGGGAACCTACGCGCATGATACGATCGGATCAAGGGATGCATTGTCGGGACATCACAGCGTATCGCCTCCCGGCGCATGGCCTCCCGGCGCATGGCCTCCCGGGCGCATGGGGGTCATCGTCCCCAATCAGCAAGTTCAGCCATACCAGTTTCGAAAACTTGCCATGGCCATAACTTTCTCATCCAAAGTCAAAATCAAGCGAAACAAAAGCTAAAACTATATGAAATTGAATTCTCTACAACATAGAACCATTAGTTTTCGAAAATAACGAAGTTTTAGAGATCAAAACCAAGAAAACCGAAAATTTACAAACTTAGATCTACAAGAATCCATCCATCAAATCCAAAAATACCAAGTTCTAAAGAGGCTTAGAATCAAGTAAGGAAGAGAATGGAACAATAAAACTTGAGATCCATCATGAAGCAAGTTGCACTTGCCTAGGCTCTCTTCCTGGTAGGTGAACAAGTAATGGTGGAGAAGAAGAAGAGTAATGAAGAGAGAGAAAGAGTTGGACTAATAAATGGGGATGGTGGTGGTAGGAAGGGGTTCTCCCCTTGGTTCATGATGAACCAAAAAACAACCCAAGCCGAACCAAGCCAACCTAAACAAGCCGAACCAAGCCAGGAGACATAAAATACGAGTCAAGATACGTATACGTATTCCAAATACGTAATACGAATCACGGTCATTACAACTCTATCCACCTTAAAAGAATTCCGTCCTCAGAATTTAATTAAGAGGCTAGAGCGGCAAGGACAAGCTATACTAATCGCAAGCTATAACAAGCAGTTTATCATGCAGTCATTTATTCAAGCAAGGAATTGAAAGCATAAGGCATAAGGAAGACATTATACCTTACGAGTCAAACAAGTCGGGATATCACGATCGGATATCATCCTCACGCTCCCACGTCGACTCACCCAAAGAGTGATGGCCCCAAGCAACACGGACTAAACTAATAGTCTTGTTCTTGAGTATCTTCTCTCTCCGGTCCAATATAGACACAGGCCTCTCCTCATACGAAAGGTTGGTACCAACAACCAATTTTGAATGATCCAGGATATGGCTCGGGTCTGGGATATACCGTCGCAGTTGGGATACATGGAACACGTCATGCACCTCACGTAGCGATGATGGAAGAGCGAGGCGATAGGATACATCACCTACTCGCTCCAGAATATCGAACGGCCCTATATACCTAGGACTAAGCTTTCCCCGTACGCCGAAACGAATGACGCCACGGTTAGGTAAAATCCTCAGGAATACATTGTCGTCGACAGAAAACTCAAGAGGGCGTCAATGAGAATCAGCCCAATGACGCTGGCGATCTTGGGCAACTCGAAGATGATCTCTGACTCTCCTGACCACTTCAACGGTCTGAGCAATCATTTCCGGACCGAGCATCTGTCTCTCTCCGACATTGTCCCATGCTAGTGGGGATCGGCACTCCCTACCATACAGTACCTCGAACGGTGCCATCTGGATACTGGCCTGAAAACTATTGTTGTACGAGAACTCCACCAGGTGCAGGTGATCTTCCCACGATCCACCGAAGTCGAGCGTACAAGATCTCAACATGTCTTCCAAGGTTCATATGGTACGCTCTGACTGACCATCTGTCTGCGGATGATAAACTGAGCTGAACTGGAGGCGAGTTCCCAAACTCTCTTGCAGGCTACGCCAAAAGTACGACGTAAATCTTGAATCTCTGTCCGATATGATACTAACTGGTACACCGTGAAATCTAACGATCTGCCTGAGGTACATCTCTGCTAGCTGAGCCGTCGACTGACCAACTCTGAACGAAAGAAAATAAGCCACCTTCGTGAGCCTGTATATAATAACCCAAATAGCATCTCTGCCAGCCGGGGATCTAGGTAATCCAGTCACGAAATCTATGGTTATAGGCTCCCACTTCCATCCTGGAATTGGCAAGGGCTGAAGAAGTCCAGCTGGCCTCTGATGTTCAGCTTTAACTTGTTGGCAAACCAAACATCGAGAGACAAACCGGGCTATCTCCCTCTTCATGCCATTCTACCAAAAGTGCTGACGAATATCACGGTACATTTTCATACTGCCGGGATGAATGGAATACTGCGAACTGTGAGCCTCTGTCATGATCTCCTGTCTGATATCTCCACTGGGTACACAAAGATGCTTCCCATGTCGAAGTGTACCGTCTTCATGGATACATAACTCTGGTTTTCGTCCTGCCTCACACTCTGCTCTGAGTCGCTGAAGCTTGGAATCTGCTGACTGTGTCATCCGGATCCTCTTGACTATAGTGGACTGAACTTGCAAGCTGGCCATCAGTGCCACACTGGTAAGAAGGACAACTTCTATTTCCATCTTCTGAAGATCCACTAACAACTCCGACTGCGTTGTTAGGAAATAAACTCCGACTCTCCTACTAAATATATCTGCAACGATATTGGCCTTCCCTGGGTGATACTGCAAGTTGACATCATAATCCACAAGAAGCTCCAGCCATCTCCTCTGACGCATGTTAAGATCCTTCTGGGTGAAAACATACTTCAGGCTCTTGTGGTCGGTAAAAATCTCTATCCTATCTCCGTACAAGTAGTGCCTCCACAACTTAAGTGCAAACACTACTGCTGCCCCCTTGAGTTGATCAAACAAGTCATCTATCCTCGGTAGAGGGTATCTGTTCTTGATTGTCACTGAGTTCAAGGTACGATAATCTACACATAATCTGGACGTACCATTCTTCTTTTTCACAAGAAGCATCGGGGCTCCCCAAGGCGATCCACTAGCACGAATGAATCCCTTGGTTCTTAGTTCTTCAATCGTCTTGTACAATATCTCTAGCTCTGACGGTGCCATCCTGTAGACTCTCTCTGACACTGGAGCTGATCCGGGAATCAAGTCGATAGTGAACTCGATTTCTCGCTCTGGCGACATCCCTGGAAGCTCTTCTGAGAAAACATCTGGAAACTCTTCGACAATCCGGGGTAACTGCACGGCTGATACCGCCATCCGTAATACTGGAGAAGAAGGTTCAACTTTACCTCGGGAAAAGGAAAACTCCGGCTCGCCTGGAATGCTAAAAATAACCCTGCCAAGATGGCAGTCTATCCTAGCATACTGGTCCCTCAACCAATCCATCCCTAAGACCACATCATAATCGGCCATCGGGAACTCTATCAATCTAGCGGGGAATTCTCTACCGCTAACTACGATCCGACACGAGAAAAACACTCTATCTACTCCCACAAGTCCGTTACCAGTAAGTATATTGAGCCTTAATGATAATGACTCGGGCTCCAGTCCTATCCGTGTCGCGAATCATGTAGACATAAATGAATACGAGGCACCAGAATCAAATAATACTGAAGCTGGAAAGGTGTTGACGAGAATAGTACCTGCCACCACCTCACCAGGTGTAATTCCTTCCTCTCCCATGGTCAAAGCCAGTACTTGACCATGTCCTCTGGGTGCGGGTCCCCTCTGCTGAAAATTTCTCTGCCTACTCTGGATCAGGGCTTGGGGTTGGGCATACTGCTGCGGTCTCTGCTGCTGGTATGCCTGGACATGTGTCGGCAATGGTCTCGGGAACGGGTACTGCAGCAGCTGCTGCTGCTGGACTGGTGCTGGTCCTCTAACTGAAGGACTAGAGAAGGCCAATGAACTCCCCCTGTTCGGGCAATTCCCAACCCTGTGGTCCGGGGTACCATAAACCAAGCACAAACCCTGTGCTCTGCGACACTCTGATACCACATGCCCTGGCTTCCCGCAGTGTGAACATCCTACTGCGGAAGACTGCTTCTGCTTCTGCTGCTGAGGGTACGTCGGGGTGGAATGCTGAACCGACGTCACTGAGGCCGCCCGCCTCGGAGCTCCAATGGTCAAAGCCCTGGCTGCCAGGGCTGGTGCTGAAGACTGATTCATCTGGCTATGGGATCGCTTCTGACCTCCGATCCTATCCACGATCCTCTGGAAGGTATATTCATGCCTCCGAGATGTCCTCAGTACTGCATCAAAAGTCTGATGCTCAAACTGATCTACTGCCAATAGAATCTCCAGATGAAGCCCCTGTTGGAACCGCTGGGCTCTATCGAACTCGGTTGCTACCAAGGTGGGAGCAAACTGACTAAGTCTCGAAAACTCGGCTGCATATCCGTCGATCGTCCTGCCCATCTGCTTCAGATTGGTGAACCTCATCTGTATATCGTACCAAGCTACAGCATCAAAATACTTGGTCCGGAATCTCTCTCTGAATACTGCCCAAGCAATGGGTGCCACTAATCCAACGGCCTGCACCGTCTACCAGCTGCGGGCAAGATCCTACAACTGTAGGCGCACTACCGCCACCTTCTCGTCTCCTGGAGTCCTGGCTGCTTCTAGAATCACCTCTGTGTCCTGAGGCCAAGCATCAGCAGCGATAGCATCTTCACTGCCGTCGAAGAAGGGAGGGTTCAAGCACTTGAAGCTGTTAGCCGCGCTGTTACCCTGATGACCTCCTCTGGTCAAAGTGTCTGCCACCGCCTGGTGCAAGGCATCTCCTCGACGATCCTGGAAAGCTAATAATGACCTGATAAGACCCACAAAAGTGCCATCATCAGGCTCTACATGCTGAACTGGCTGGACTGGTAGCTCTCCTCCAGTAGGCATGACTCTGGAGACTACTCCTGAATGTTGGGCTTGATCTCCGGGTTGCTGCTGCTCCACGGGAGGTGCTCCGCCTTGCTGATCGGCAGGTCCAGGAACAATGCCGCTGAAGAAGACGACATAGGGAACAATAAGGAAGGACCAGGACAGATCAACGATACAAGCATGTGATTAGGTCAAGAATTCAGGGATTCAGAGGATACGAGTAGAGATCAAGGGCGAGTACTGATTGAGACATCTATTCAATAAACTCTCATATATCTTGATTTGCAAGACCTGCATAGGCCACCACTTAAACCATGTAACGCCCCAGAACCAGAATACTGGAGAGCGGGGGCGTACATAGCCAGCTACGTATATTGAACTGCAATCCACCTCGCTATACGGTCACGGCTGTCTAGATACATGAGGGTTTAACTACACTCCACCAGTCTCCTATGGTCATGAACAAGCCTATTGTCTCAATCACAAGCAAGTAGTAACAGTCACAAGATATCAGAGCACCAAATATACAAGAGTAAGGCGTCCCATACATTACATATTCGGATGATCATGAAGCTAGTCGTACAAAATGTCAAGACTAGCAAGAGTTCTGGTCATACATTATCAACCCTAGGATTTGTCAATCATGTTACAGCCCGTAGGCAGATAGTAAATAAAGGTGCAACCGAGCTAATACGTGCTCGTCGGCTAAACGCCTCAAAAGAATAATTTTACAATAAAGTGGAAGGACAAAAGAAACCCACTCGTTGTCAGGATTACGCCTGGTAGTCACCATCTGGCTGGAAGGTAGGTAGATCCTCTGGAGCTGCTCCGATATCTGGCCATACAAAACCAGCTGGGTCAGACCCCAGAAAGAGCAAGTGCCACAAAGGAGGCTTCACTTAGGAACTAAAACCGGCAAATCACAATAGAATATTAAAGATAATAAATAAAAAGCTGATAATAATAGAGATGATAACAGTAAACTGAGTACGAGGAAACCATTCAAGTAGCCAGGTCACAACCCTTAAACCAAACAAAGACCGAGGTTGCAGCCCTTCACCTGAATAGAAACCCGTCTCAAATACTATTGGTACAGACAATAAACGAAGAGATGACACAAAACTGCTCCGGGAGCCAGGTTACAATCCTTAAACCAAATAAGGACCGGGGTTGTAACCCTTCACCTGAATAGAACTGGTCCTCCGATCGTTATTGTTAAGGCAAGCATCAATAATCATGTCATGTCACAATCTTGCACAGGATCGGGATAAGACTAAGGTGGAATAAACTCCATCCAATCAATCACGGCCAATCAAGAGTACGGCTTGATACTTTTAACTAACTAGGGTTATCACAGGCCTAATTACAAGCAAGATGTAATGAGATTATCCCAACAGCAACAAGCCCTGCAGACCATCCGGTTATCCAGGTCGAATGTCCGTTTATGAAGAATGCAACACGTGACTGTGTGCTGGAAATGTGCCCTACTCGTCGGTAGGCTACAAGTCCACTGAATGCGTCCAGATAACGGGATTGCCTATAGCTGGGAATCTCTTCATGACTACTAAATCATTCTAGTTAATTAGCCTTTGTCAATTTCAGTAAGTACCCCTGACCGTGGTACTCAAGGATCCCCATCCTAGACATGATGCAAGACAGTACCAGTTTATTTATACAAACACAATCACCCACGGTGTCCAGGTCTTTCATACTTGTCATGTCAGGCTAGCTGTCGTAGCAGCATGTCATGATATATCATGTCAGTTTGCTTGTCAAGAGTGTGCCACAGTGGGCCATTATCGTGTTCTATTCTTACCTTACCATGAATGAGAGAAACTTGCATAAAATAACTAGTGATATAATCTTGAAGCCAAGGAAAAGATCTACAACTTTCATGTTTTGAGTTTTTCAAGATTCTAGCTACAAAACAACTTAAACAGACAAAAACAGTAAAATAGAGCAATTCCGGCGCATGGGATTCCTGCACGATCGGTGCGTGGGATTCCTGCACAATCGGCGTATGGGGATTCCTGCATAATCGACGCGTGGGATTCCTGCACATCGGCACGTGGGATTCCTGAAAAATCGACGCGTGGGATTCTTGCACAATCGGCGCGTGAGATTCCTGCACATCGGCTCGTGGGATTCCTGCACAATCGGCACGTGAGATTCCTGCACAATCGGCGCGTGAGATTCCTGTACATCGGCGCATGGGATTCCTGTACAATCGACGTGTGGGATTCCTGCACAATCGGCGCGTGGGAAACTCACGTTGCGTCTTCAGTACATGCGCGTAGGGAACCTACGCACATGACACGCTCGGAGTCGAGGGATGCGTTGCCGGGACTTCACAGCGCATGGCCTCCCGGCGCATGGCCTCCCGGGCATATGGGGGTCATCGTCCCCAATCAGCAAGTTCAGCCATACAAGTTCCGAAAACTTGTCATGGCCATAACTTCCTCATCCGAAGTTAAAATCAAGCAAAACAAAAGCCAAAACTGCATGAAATTGAATTCTCTACAACATAGAACCATTAGTTTTCGAAAATAACCAAGTTTTAGAGATCAAAACTAAGAAAACCAAAAAGTTACAAACTTAGATCTACAAGAATCCATCCATCAAATCCAAAAATGCTAAGTTCTAAAGATGCTTAGAATCAAGTAAGGAAAAGAATGGAACAATAAAACTTGAGATCCATCATGAAGCAAGTTGCACTTGCCTAGGCTCTCTTCCTGGTAGGTGAAAAAGTAATGGTGGAGAAGAAGAAGAGTAATGAAGAGAGAGAAAGAGTTGGGCTAATAAATGGAGATGGTGGTGGTAGGTAGGGGTTCTCCCCTTGGTTCATGATGAACCAATAAACAACCCAAGCTGAACCAAGCCAACCCAAACAAGCCGAACCAAGCCAGGAGACATAAAATACGAGTCAAGATACGTATACGTATTCTAAATACGTAATACGAATCACGGTCATTACACCAGCTGATCCTCCAAGCAGATCACGTACAGAACCAGAAGCCTGAACTAGCTACCTTGAGAGTTTGCCAAAAAGAATGAAGCTTTTGACAGATCATCCCAAGGACTTGGTAATAGGTGAGAATACCAGGGGTGTAAGTACTCGTTCCTCCAGTAAAGATATCGTTTCATGTGTTGCATTTATTTCGTAGCTTGAACCCAAAACTATTGAAGAAGCATGTAGCGATACTTTTTGGTTAGATGCTATACAAGAGAAATTGAACCAATTTGAACGGAATCAGTTTGGGAACTTGTTCCCAAGCCCATTGATCATCCGGTCATTGGCACCCGATGGGTATTCCAAAATAAACTGAATGAGAATGGTTTAGTGACTCGTAATAAGGCTCGACTCGTAGCTCAAGGATACAATCAAGAGGAAGGTATCGACTACGATGAAGCCTATTCCCCAGTTGCAAGATTAGAATCCATTCAAATGTTATGTGCATTTGCATGTTTTCATAACTTTAAATTATTTCAAATGGATGTCAAGTGTGCATTTTTGAACGATTTTATAAAAGAAAAAGTTTATGTAGCTCAACCTCCAGGTTTTACTAATTTCAAAAATCCTGATTATGTTTTCAAGTTAAAGAAAGCCTTATACAGTTTGAAACAAGCCCCCCGTGCTTGGTATGATCGTCTAAGCTCTTTTCTACTTGACAACGATTTTACAAAAGGTAAGGGTGATACTACACTTTTTATAAAGTCTTTTAATGGAAATCTTTTTTTAGTTTAAATTTATTTAGATGATATTATCTTTGGATCTACGGATGAATCTCTTTGTTATAAATTTTTAAAGTGTATGCAGAATGAGTTTGAGATGAGCATGATGGGAGAACTAAAAATCTTCCTCGGACTGCAAATCAAACAAGCCAACAATGGGACGTTCATTAATCAAGCCAAATACACAAAAAATTTATTAAAGAAGTTCGATCTAGAAATAGTCAAACCACTTGGCACTCCGATAGCAACTTCAACCAAGCTTGATATTGATGAACAGGGCAAACCGGTCGACATACGTAAGTATCGAGGTATGATTGATAGTTTACTTTATTTAACTACTAGTCATCCAGATATAATGTTTAGCATTTTCTTGTGTGCATATTTTTAAGCTAACCCAAAGGAATCACATTTTGTGCGGTTAAGCGTATCTTTCGATACCTTAAAGGCACTTCTTCTATCGGCTTATGGTATCTCAAAACCACTTCCTTTGACCTAACCGGTTGCTTGGATGATGATTTTGCTGGATGCAAATTGGATAAAAAAAAGTACCAGTGGCACGTGTCATCTCCTAGGCAAGACTTTAGTAGAAACAAAATTTTGTCGTATTATCAACAACTGAAGCTGAGTATATCGTCGCAGGACGTTGTTGTGCACAAATTTTATGGATGAAACAAATCCTAGAAGACTTTGGTTTAATTTACACACACATACCCATTTTCTGTGACAACATTAGTTCTATTAATTTGACTATGAATCCTGTATGTCACTCTCGTACTAGACATATTGAGATTTGACATCATTTTCTTAGAGATCATCAACAAAATAGAGATATAAACCTTGTATATGTAGACACTGAGAATCAACTAGCTGATATCTTTATAAAACCATTAGCGGAAGATTGTTTCAATTATTTATGTCGAGAATCAGGAATTTTAGATATCAATAATATTAATTAATTTTGTTTTATCGATAATTTTTTACTACTCAAAAACTATTTTTGAGACAAGCCTACAAAGGGTCTGTCTGTCACCACGATTATGGTCGAAGCGAAGCAGTATTTAATTGTTCTCCGATGAACTCCCGTTAGCTGGGACAGTATCCCTACAGCTAATCTGAAACAGTCGTTGTGTTACAAAATTTAATTTGTAAAATAATATTAATTATATTAATCGAAATTTAAAATAACTAAACTTGGAAATAAATAATTGAAAAGAGTTGATGAAAAGAAAGTGGCCTACAAATTTCTGTTTGAAAAATTACCTCACCAGAACCCCTAGCAAACTCGGCCCGAATTCGGCCATTGTTCGGCCAGAGTTCGGTTGGTGGTATATGTTTTAAGTCAGAACTGAGGGCCCCCTTCTTCTCATCTTCTCCAAAACTCCTCAAACACAGCAGCAGTCGCCCGAGCCTACTTCAAAACCCTAGAAATTCTCCAAGCCCTTGCTCCCAATCCCCTTAGAGAAATCCATCCAAACTTTGGAATCATACGAAGATTTTCGTCCTCTACATTATACTCCAAACTTGGAAGGTGTAACCATCTCCTTTCCTCTCTTTCAAGTTCTTAGTATTTCATCCTTTTGGACACAATGCCTTTGCGTTTCAATCCATCCGAGAGAAAGAAGACCACGGGAAGTGAAGAAGCTTCGTCTTCAAATCCTCACGTGGATTTACTCCTTTCTCTGGTCCAATCGGCCGACGGTACATATAATGAGTTTTACTTTGAAACTCATGATCAATCCTTACTAAGGTACGCGGATTTCTCGATACGTAACATATGCACCGGAGCCCCGATTAAATGGACTATATTTTCTGACCACCGTCCATTCTTTGACGCATTATGGTTACATCATTATTTACCAAACAATTTTCTATCGCCACTAGTGCTATTAGACTTTTTTATTGCAACTTCATATTGGACACTTTTGCTGTTAGAACTCGTGTCGGTGGGATTAGTATCGAGTTCAATAATGTCCTTTTAGCAAAAATCCTTGGTATCCCTAACGATGGCATCTCGCTTGATGATATCACTGAATTTGATTTCCCTGCTGGCACGACTCTAAGCAGTTTCAAGAACGAACTCTGTTCTCCTGCCCGCGTTCATTCTGGTAAGTTCAAGGCTGCTAACTTGAACTTATTCAACTATGAGTTGCACCGCATCATCTACTCCACTATATTACCCAAATCCACCTCAAAAGATGATGTTACCACCCTTGAACTATCTGCCCTTTATCATATTTTTAAGGATATTCAATTTTCTGTCCCCAAGACTATTATTCAGATGATGGGTCGATGTCGCGGAAGGGATTGCAACCTTGATTATGCGATGATTATCTCCCTTATTTTCTAGTATTTCGATATTGACTTATCCACTTGTGCTCTTGAGTCTGAGCCCAAGTATCTTTAGCTGTCACGTCATAGCGTAACCGTCCCTCCTGCTCCTCCTACTACTCCTGCTCCACCTCCTCAGGATTACCCTATGTTATTTGAGGGTGTCCATCAGCATCTTTATCCGAGATGCTAGTCGATTTCAGGCTCTCGCCAATTCTTTTGTCGACCTTCGATTCGCTTAGACTGGACATTCTGTCAGTTCTCTTCCCAGAGATCCAGTTGTTTCAGGATACCGCTATGAGGATGAGGCAGTACGTTCTTTATTTTAGCCCGGTAACGCATATGATTGGGACTGTGGTTCTGGTGCTACTCCACCCCCGTTTGGAGCTGGCACTTCTAGAGCTGATCCATCCGGATATTGTGGCACTACCGGCGCTGCTGATGATGATGACTCTGAGGATATATAATCTGGACGTGATGTATTTTGCCTAGATGTTATTTAGTGGGACTTTTATTTTTGTCTATGTTTACTTAGAAATGCTCCGACATTTCATGATATCATTTAGTACTTTATCTTTTTATTTGCACTGAGACTGTATTTGCTGAGTTGATGTACTGAACATCTTTATACTTTTCTTAGCATGTTTCTATTTTCATCTTAGCATTATTTCTCATTTTATGTTATAGCACTATATTCTTTTTATGCTTCAATATATAAACTGCATGTGAAATACATTTTTTATCCCTATATTTTTTTGTATTTCTTCAACGTTTGTTTCTTATGCGTGAATTGCGGGAGAGCTTCTCTACTTGCAATTATTTTGCTAAGTGACAATGGAGGAGAAATAGGATCTAACATCTTTTGCAGGATACATAAATTTTTTTCAGGACAATACAATATTTTGATTCTTTTCAAATCTTAAACGATCGAGATGTTATATCGGTCAAGGTTTGTCAATTATCAAAATAGAGGAGATTGTTGGCCCATTGGTCATGGTCGAACCTAATTTTAATAATTGATGAAACTCTGTCTCGATATAAGGGCTACTTGGACTATTTGGACAACTTGGACAACTGCTAAAGAACTGCTACCTATCTGTTCAAGACCTAAGTCAATTTTGTCGTATGAGTCTGTATGCAGTGTAATTTTTATATTTATTGAGTTTATGAATACTTTGTACACCGAGTCGTACTAGCAAATAGGCTATCCTAAAAATGTTTTCAAAAATATTCTATGTTTTGAAAAACAGCCCACTTTACAAAAGCTTCTAACTGCTTACACTTTTCAAAAAGCCAAAACCAAAATATGCTTTATTAAATGACCAAAAATTCAAAATAACCCTAGAAGAATTCGGCCAGAATTTAGCCCGAATTTTCCTAGTGTACGTTGGATTTTGAACTTGGTCTTCCTGCAGTTACGGATGCAACGGCTATTTTCCGAGATTGTCTCATAGAGTTCTGCACGAATTCTGTCAGAGTTCTGACTTTGAAAAACCTATAAATAGAGAAGGATTTCAATCATTTCAACTTACTCATTCACTTTCTCATTTCTTCTCTCTAAGCTTAAACGTCTTCCAAAGTGCTCTAAAGCATTTATTTTCAAATTCTAAGCCATTTACAATCCTCTAGTCGATTTACTAGTACAGTACGGTCTAGAAGCTTCAAAGTGATTGTAATCGTAGGCTTTATTGAAGAAAGACACTTCATAATTGAATTTGGTCGAGTACTTCGTATCAAAGCTCGCGCTGTAGAAGTTGCAAGGACGTCGTATAAAAACTTACGGTATTTTTTAATAGTGGATTCATTTAGAAGCTAGAGTTCTTCCGACTGAAATTGTCCTCACAAGAGGGAAACCAGTATACATCGTCGTCTTTGCGTTTGCCTTCTGATCTCTGTCTTTACATTTATTTACATATGATATATACATTCTCTGTGATCTTGTTGCTAACTTTTTAATTAGCTAAATTTTGCTGCCTACTATATTCACCCCCCTCTAGAGTATTGCGTTTTACGATTCGTTCCTACAGTTCCTTGTGAGTGTTAATCATACACCTCACGTATGATTAACCATGCCATTTAGTCCTTGTGCAAGTTCCCAAGCCGGCCACAAGTCGAAGCTAGTACTCACTCACATAGTTAGTATAGATTCTTGACCCTTGTACATGATATAACCTGCTTTACTCTTTCTTGCTCGTGTTTACAGTTTTACCATGCCATGCTACTTTCATGAACAGTTTACTTATTCTCTTATATTCTCTCTATTTATTGTTACATAGTCTTTATCATTTACTGGAAACTGTTGTTAGTGATGTGCTCATTCCAATCTTGACTGGATAACTATATTTTAGGTAATATAATGCCCCACACTTTGGACTTCATGATGACATATTTCGACGTTCTTTTGGATCGTGAGTTGACCTCTTGAGAGCTCTAGGCCATATTCTTTCTAGATTTATGTCTTGTTCATCGGATATGTTTCTAATACTTTCTGGATATGTATGATTAGTTTATAGATTGCATTGTTGTCTTTCTTTTATATCTTCCTTAGCTATATGTGATTTGAGTACATTATGTTTTAGTAGATCATAGAACTGTTCAGATATATTATTGGATACTTGACAGTGTACTACTGCCGATACTACGGCGTAGGCTGGGCGCGGCCTACGTACTCGTGCCCGAATATCCGAATGCGGGTCGTGACACATTTTTTGGTGGCCCATGTAGGTCGGCCTTCGTAACTAATACAAAGTCGTGGTAGTACTTAAGCTTAGTCGTACTATTACGAGCCTGTCCTAGGATTAGGATTGAATCATAAAATATTTTAGGAGATTTGGTACTCAATCATATATTAGGAACTCTTGATAGATTCCAGGAATGACCCCTGAGAATCTTACTTTGAAACTCTTTTGAGTCTATTCCCACTTGCTTTTGCTCATCCTGATTTTGAATATCCATCCATTATCGAACCATATTCTTACATTAGGATGAGTTTTATGGACCCCAGAGAGAATTAGAAGGTAGAAATTGAACTTATATACCATTTAGGATGAGAAGAGAACATGATTAGCCAACCTTATACATATGAAGGTCGAGGATTATTTTAGGCTAAATCAAGGAATTTTGAATTTTGACCAAGATGGTACCTTTGGAACGACCCCTGAAAATCTCACTCTAAACCCTTCCTTGAATCTGTTTTCACTTATTTCCATTTAGTTTTCCTTGATTCGTTGTAGAATTTGATTCCTAGTGTTCTTCGTTGACTTTGATTTTGTATCGAGATAAATTTTATAGATTGAATTAAAGTATATTCTGATAATATATTTGATAAAGACTGTGAGAAAGGTAAATGTTTGCTTTAGTTATGGAGTCTAGAATTTATCGCAGCTATACTAGCTAGTATGACGAAAATATAGAGCCTGATTTAGGGTATACTTGTCTTTGTTATAGATTTTAGAGTTTCTCGCAGCCATATCGATTGGCGTGGTGAGAACTCTAGATAACATGATTATAGTGTATATACCTTAGTTATAGACTCTATCATCTATTACAGCTATGCTCTATGACGTGGTGAGAATTCAGGGTAACATGATTTCGGATAGACGTGCATGGTTATCAGATCATATCTTAACTTGGTTCACTCCGTTGTGACTAGATGAGCAAGAACAATTCCTACCATTATTTCTTTGTCTTAATTAACTCTGTCTGAATTACATTGATCAACTATCTCGCATTTACTTCTGTCAGCTACACTTTGAAATCTTTTTTGAATTCTTGTATCTCTTTACTTTGGAAAGGCCGAGGAATATCGTAGTCATTTAGCTTGAAAGGGACGGAATTTGTTAACATGCGGTAATCTTGATGGGAATATAAAATATGGGACATTTAGATAAAATTGTGGGATAAGGATATGACATTTATTGGAAGCGAAATCAAGAGGCCGATACTATCAAATTGGAAACAATTACACTTAGAGGAATATTTCGAATATGGATTATTTTGGACAGAATGTAGGAAGATTTCGAGTAACAAGAACAGTAAATATATATATATATATATATATATATATATATATATATATATATATATATATATATATATATATATATATGTGTGTGTGTGTGTGTGTGTGTGTGTGTGTGTGTGTGTGAGTGTGTGGTTAGAACGGTAATATTTAGTGGATGCATTTTATAACTAACAAGGATATTCGAGGTCAAATTATTTTTGAGAACTTGGATAATTGTAGGTTATTGATTCTCGAGATATTTTATTTTAAGACTATGATACTAAATTTAGGAATTTAAAATGGAGAAGAGATTATAACCGCATGCGATGACAATACGAGATTGAGTAAAGGATTAGTAGGAGAATGATTAAGAACGAGTATTAGATTTTAAATTATAGGGAAACTTTCGAGATTTTGAGGGGCTTCTAAATTTTAATAGAGATAATATGTGAAGGAATAAGGTTGAAGAAAACGTGAAGGTTGATTATCTTTATATAGTAATGGTGGTATCACACTTTGAGTAATATGAGGGGTATAACTTGAACGAATGTTCAAAGAAATTTTATAAACCTGATTCAGAGATTTCGGATCCAATTTAGGACAAGGTAGAGGAATTTGAATTTCAAGATGATTAAGTTGATAGTGGAGTACGAAGTAAAAAAAAAGAGTTCTAACAAAGACTATATTTCATGGGCACTGCCTTGGAATAAAGGTCAAGCCGATAATGTTTATAAAAAGATTCAATCTTCATGACCGAAGATTTGATTTTTCGTTGTAGTCGTATAAAGGGGTGATTTTTACGATTGGAGATCATGATTTTGTAGTGGTATGTCTGGACTTGTAAGATAAAGACATAATTGGAAAATTATGACCAAATAATCTAGTAGTAGTCGAAGTGGAGTGAGATGACTTGACTTCCTTCTGTAATCCTATCCTTGATTTTTCTGTCCTAGTAAAAGAGATTGATTTTCCTATCCCTAAACAGTTCCTTAAATTTCAAATTTTGATTCCATTAAGCGTGACCAATCGACTTTTGGTCATCTTCTTTATCGTGCCAAGGTTCTTGATTATTGACTAAATTCCAATGCTTTGAAATGATCGTGACTTGGATTTCAATCCTTTATTGCTCATGCCTAGACTACAATTATATTCTTTCATCATATCTAAATACTGTTTTGACCAAGGTTAGACTGACCTTATCTTTGATCGTGTCGACATTCGATTATGATCATGTTTGGATTTAAATGTTATTAACACTTGTGCCTAAACCTTCGATTTAAATTCTTAATAATGACTAGTTCTGTTCTAATCATGATTTGATCTAACCACCAATTCTTTATGATTAGTCGTGCCCAGATGACCTGGCATGACTAGATGACTTGATTCTGATAATCGTTATTCTAATAATCGTGGCTATACGTGTTAATCTTAACTCTAAATCATGCCTGAAAATTTGATCTTTGGTTACGACTATATGATTGATTAGTCATGCCAGAATTTAGACTATGATTATGTTTGAACAATTTTATATTCCTGCCGAAAATTCGATTCTGTAGATACTCGTGCTTAGGTTCCATTCCTAAACATGCCTAAGTTTTATTTTTCATAATCTTATCCTAGATCGTGCCAAGCAAATTTAGATCATTTTAAAAAAATTAATCATGACCGAGCTCAGATCGTATTTCATGATTTAATTAATCATACTCATTAAATTTTCGATCGTGCCTATAAGACCTCGACTTCAAATCTTGTTTTTCCTAAAATTTTATATTGGTCATAACTAAGTTTTTGATCTTGATCGTGGCTGTGCAACTTGAGTCTGATTTTTTCCAACAACCCAAAACCACTAAATCATTCCATATTTGAGATTTTGAATTCTACCTTCGATTCTCCTGACCATAACTAAGATCGTGCCTGAATGACTTGAGTTTATTTTCTAAATCATGCCTTTATAATTTTGTTCATATTACGATTCTATCGTGCCAAAATCACTAGTCGTGTCTAAGTTATTTGAATTAGATTATCGAAATTGCGTTAAGTCCTCGTTCCTAGATCGTGCCTAAACTCTTAATCGTGTTTTGATTTCCCTGCCAACCTTAAATTTCGAGGGCGAAATTTTTTTAAAGACGTTAGATTTTTAACCTTCGTTGACTCAATTTTGAAAAAATTTGAATTTTATTATTTTTTGAATTATTTTCTTTTCTTTTCTTTTCTTTTCTTTTCTTTTCTTTTCTAAAAATCTTTGAAATCGTAAATGTTAATATGAACGTATTTCGAAAGTAATATGCTATTGTTATTTTGATTGGATCTTTTGAATTTGAGAAATCGTATTATATGGAATACTATCCTAAATTAAAAAAATCTTGTCCTTTTCCTAAAAATTTTCTTAAGATATAAATATTTCTTTTATATAAGAAATAATTTGTCAAAATATTATTTTTAATTGAATAGGATTTTATCAAAGATAAATGATTATTTTGAAATATTGTAGTTATAATGATTTTGAGTAATTATATTTTCTCTCATTTTGGATTTAGACCATTTTGGTCCTAATCCTAGCCAACCAAGCCTAGACTTGGATTACGGACTACGGTTTTTGAATGGATAGTAGCTAAATTGTAATTAGCTACTAACTATGAACTAGATAAATTATTAGCTAGTAGGTAGTAACTAAATGTTAGTGGTTAGCAACTAGGGTTAGTATGTTAGTATTATTACTAATTTTCCTATTTTTCTATTACATATACATTACATTTAGGGTTTTCCCTTCCTACCCTATAAATAAGCACACTCCCCAACATTTACACAAACCCAAATCCCTAGACAATTCCTACAGCGTCCATCTTCCAGCACTGCAGCGTTCCCACAGCCTCTGGCCTCTCCCCTGTTCCCGATACCCCCCTCTTGTCGGCCAACTTCCGGCCGTCCACAGCCACCACCACCTTCACTGTCTCCTTCCTATCACCTTCCCTGACCACCCATTACCATTCGGCCATTGCCACCACCATGACCACCCTCGTCACCATTTTTCTTCTCCCCAACCACCTCCGATGCCACCCCGGTGTAATGACCCGCTCCGCCCTAGCGGAACGTCGATTCAAACGGTAAGTGCAATGACTCAAACGAGCCGTCGACCCGAAGAGTTGGCATCGACCTGATGAAGAATCGATACAAGGCTTACATTGGCCCGTCAACGATGAATCCAGACTTAGATTTTCAAAGGCGCGCTCGGAGTATCGTTCGGCCGATGCGAACATCGCTGAGTTGGGTGGCTCCGATGAACCCGATTTTGCTTAGCCTAGACACTTAATAATACGGACACTATTGTTAGAATCGCTAGGCGATAACACCGCTCATGCTAATAAATGACTCAACGCACCTAGCTAAGGGAATAATCCCATCTTGTATGCTTGTTTAGAACATGGAAAAGAACTCGGAAAATATAGGAACTCTCGTACCGCGCTCCACGCTCGTGCTAAGGCACAAGCTTACATTCAAGTTCCTTATGCGTTCAACAATGAAACAAGAATGGTTTACAACAATGAAACGAAAGACTATCGACATAGTCGTTCCGAGTAGAGTATAGCAACATTGAAAGACTTCGGGACCGATGGGTCGCCAAGGCGACTCCCGTACTGGGAGTTGCATAATGTGTGAATGAATGAATCAACGAATGAATGAATGAATGAATGCGTGAATGAATCAATGAACGAACGAACAAGTAAAAGAAAGAAAGAAAAGAAAGAATATATGAAAGAAAAGAATGGTTAGCGACAAGTATGACGGGGACGTGCAACGGGGCTCGCTACCCGCGCTGCACGGACGCCAACCTGGTCGATAATGCATTATGGCTCAGAGACAGCCTATGGCTCAAGGACAGCCATTAAGTTAAAATGATAAGACAATACGAAATGGTCGTGGACGGACTCGTGCACGAGTGAAACGATTCCAAGGGCAACGATCGGAGACATCGTGGCCGGCCTAGGCGGAATCATGGCCTACGGGCGGACAGGTGTGCTGGCTTGGGCACATAACCAAACGTATGGCAGGTACTTCAATAGTCTATCAAGGTGTACCAGCCATCACGCTTGATAGATGAGAATACCATAAGTAAATGTCCAAATGGCTCACATAGCCAGCGATCGGTGCATATAGATTAAGTGGGCTTTGCTGGTGGTAATCCACGTGCAAGTCCTTGCATTGAAACAAAGTAGTCTAAGTTAACTGAACAAGGCACCTTCTGAACAGGCTTGAATATAACACACCAAATGATCGAGAGTACTTCGTGCAAATGAGTTAGAAAACACGCCTACGACGCGCTAGGACCTGAGGCAGGGACACGCCCTTGACATTGAATGTTCACGTGAATTACGTTAAGTTGATATATACGAATTGTTTTCTAACTTGGTTTACTTTGGACAGGAAAGGCCGGACGATAAGTATGGGTAAGTCGTGCACGTATTTCCCTGCAAACACTTGAATTCGGCAACACGAGATAGGTTATGAAATATGCCATAAAACTGATCCTAAGGCAAGATTAGAAAGACAATGAATGATAGACGGTGCACAAAAGTAAATAGAACGTGTTTGGTAATGATAGCATTATGGGCGAGCTAGCCTCCCCACCAGTGTATAACAATGTACTGATAACCCCACAGTTTGCTTGCAGGACGCAAGAGACGTCATAGGGTACGGAGCTTCCCTCGAATGTGCTAAGGCGCGGAGCCAACTCTGGAGCCTTGGAGCGTTGCAAGGAGCTGAAGCACCATATACAGGACATAATGTATCGAAACATCACCATAAATCATTCCATGTTGTAAGCCACTTGGCACGCCTTTTATGTTTCAGAGAGAGAGCTTGAGAGACTTGTAAACTCGGCCTAGCGTCGCTTGTAAACTTCTTGAAAATCAATAAAGAGTTTGAATTCGCTTTAACTTGTGTTCATTTACTTTTCGCTGCAAATGGGGACACTCTGTGCGACTCTGTGGCCCAGCTCAAATCGGCCATTTCTGAAAATTAGCCTTGCACGGGCGCAACCTAGGCCCGTGCGGTATCACGCCTTAGCGAGGACGATCGCTCCTACGGGAGCAGGGCGTGACACACGGTGCCTCTACTGCATTTTCGACTCGCCCGCCCCCATCGGCCACATCACACGACAGCACAACCACCACCACCAAGAGCCTTTTCGACCGCCGCCTGCCTTCCTGGCCAGCCCCCAAGCTAAACCACCTCACCAATACCACCGCTATCATCCCAAATACCATCGCACCACCGTAGAAATCCTCTCGCCACTACCAGTAAACCACCATGAGAGGGAGAGAGAGAGAGACAAGGACCTAACCTTTCTTCGCCGCTGTCTTCCCCCGTCCGCCGTCGTGTTCCAGCCTGTCGCCTCCGGATCCGGCGACCCCCTTATCAGATTCGCTACCACGCATCCCAGATCCCTCTGTGCGGCTTGCACGATGAGCGCTGTCGCACCGCCGTCCTCGTACGGCCGTCCACTCAACCGTAGGAGACCCTTCCTCCGAGACTCCTTGCTCTCCAGATCTGCGCTTCCCGGCCGACGCGCTCCTCCAGTATAAACCCCCTAAATTTTTACTACAATTTTTATTTTTGGTGTTAATTTTATTTTTCGTATTTATACATCGCGTACGAGTTCGCATTTTCGTATTTGCTCGTCGAGTACGAATATGTGCGAGGTACATATTTTATAAAAATATTTTATTATGGAATTCAAATTTCATATGGTAAATATTTTATTTATTTACTTATATTATCCTTATTATTCGATTTATAAACTGCATTGATTTAATATAAAAAGAGCTATTTACTTTTATTATACAAATATAATTGATAATTTCAAAAATGTTGTTTTACATAAATAATCTTTTACATACGAGATACATGACTTTAAATTCATGAAAATAATTGTATTTTTGAAATTTATATAATATTAATATTTTATTATTCGAAAAAGTATTTTGAAATAGTATTTTGGTTTAAATTTAATTGATTATGATAATTTACATTTGAAAAGATTTTATTGACTTATTTTGAATAGCTCTAAATTTAAGACAGTTTAAAATGAGTTTAAATTAATTTGAATTTAATTATGAAATTATCTTATGGGCGTTTAAACTATCATAATCTTTATCCTAATGGGATTCCCACCTCCTATAAAAGGAGAGGTACTTGCCCTCTTTTCCGTGATCTCCACAACACCAAATTTCCACCCCATTGTGCATCGTGTTCGTGCCTCCCATCCACTATATCCATATTAGTACAAATACAGTTATCTCCACCGTGTCCGACAGCCCCGGACATCGACCCGTTCTGTGCCTCACAGGACACGTGTACAGACTCCATCCACCTCGTGTCCGGACACACCCCGGACACGACGGCAGCCTACAACCCAGCAAATTCTACGCCACAAACATCGCCCATCATCGCAACCATCTCCGCCACCCGACTTCGAAACACCATCCTCGACAACTGAACCACCACTGCCAGGCCACTCCGGCCGACCACCAGTACCCCCTTCAGCCGTCCGACCCAACCCCTGCTCCTCGACTCCACACAGAACCACCGTCGCCACCGTCTCTTCTCTACCGCCATCATCATCCGCGACATCGTCGCCGCCTCCTGCACTCCGGCTCCGACCTGTCGTTGGACCACCACCCCATCTTGGCCGTTCACCACAACCACCGGAACACCCATCACCTCAAAATTCCTAAATCATAAAACCCAAAGACCGACTCACCTCCGCCGTGCCCGACGAGCGTCGGGCCGACCCCAGCGACAGTCTCCTCTCTCAGGTGGCCGACCTCCTCTGTGTTGACCACCACTCGGCCAGGCGAGTAGAGAAAACCAAGCCAACAAGCTGAACCACAGCATTACAAGCCTAGCCGAACCAAACCAATAAGCTGAACCAAGCCAGAATAAACCGAGCCAGGAAATGCCAGATAAGCCAAGCAAGGAATCATGCAATACGAGATAAAATACGTACACGTATTCCAAAATACGTAATACGAACCACAGCATTACAACTCTATCCACCTTAAAAGAATTCCGTCCTCGAAATTTAATTAAGAGGCTAGAGAGACAAGACAAGCTATCACAAGCAAGCTATAACTAGGCAATCAATCATTCATTCAAGCAAGGAACTTAGAGCATAAGGCATAAGAAAGACATTATACCTTACGAGTCAAACAGGTCGGAATATCGCGATCGGATATCATCCTCATGCTCCCACGTTGACTCACCCAAAGAGTGATGACCCCAAGCAACTCGGACTAACTTGATAGTCTTGTTCTTGAGTGTCTTCTCTCTCCGGTCCAATATAGACACGGGCCTCTCCTCATACGAAAGGTTGGTACCAACAACCAGTTCTGAATGATCCAGGATATGGCTCGGGTCCGGGATATACCGTCACAATTGGGATACATGGAACACGTCATGCACCTCACATAGCGATGGCGGAAGAGCGAGGCGATAGGACACATCTCCTACTCGCTCCAGAATGTCGAATGGTCCTATATATCTAGGACTAAGCTTTCCCCGTACTCCGAAGCGAATGACGCCACAGTTAGGCAAAATCCTCAGGAATACATGGTCGCCGACTGAAAACTCAAGAGGGCACCGATGAGAATCGGCCCAATGACGCTGGCGATCTTAGGCAACTCGAAGATGATCCCGGACTCTTCTGACCACTTCAACAGTCTGAGCAATCATTTTCGGACCGAGCATCTGTCTCTCTCCGACATCATCCCAGGCTAACGGGGATCTGTACTTCCTACCGTACAATGTCTCGAATGGTGTCATCTGGATACTGGCCTGGAAACGGTTGTTGTACGAGAATTCCACTAGGTGCAGGTGATCTTCCCACGAACCACCGAAGTCGAGTGCACAAGATCTTAACATATCTTCAAGAGTCTGGATCGTACGTTCTGACTGGCCATTTGTCTGCGGATGATATGCTGAGCTGAACTGGAGGTGAGTTCCCAAACTCTCTTGTAGGATACGCCAAAAGTACGATAGAAATCTGGAATCTCTATCCGAAGTGATGCTGACTGGCACACCGTGCAATCTGACGATCTGCCTGAGGTACATCTCTGCTAGCTGAGCCGTCGACTGACCAACTCTGAATGGAAAAAAGTGAGCTACCTTCATGAGCTTGTCAACTATAATCCAAATAGCATCCCTACCGGCCGGGTACCTAGGCAATCCAGTCACGAAATCCATGATTGTATGCTCCTATTTCCATTCTGGAATCGGCAAGGGTTGAAGAAGTCCAGCTGGCCTCTGATGTTCAGCCTTGACTTGTTGGCAAACCAAACACCGAGAGACAAACCGGGCTATCTCCCTCTTCATACCATTCCACCAAAAGTGCTGATGTATATCACGGTACATCTTCATACCACCGGGTTGAATAGAATACTGAGATATGTGAGCCTTTGCCATGATCTCCTGTCTGATATCTCTACTGGGTACACAAAGATGCTTACCATGTTGAAGTATATCGTCTTCATGAATGCATAACTCTGGTCGCCGTCCTGCCTCACACTCTGCTCTGAGTCGCTGAAGCTTGGAATCTGCTGACTGCGCCATCCGGATCCTCTCGACTATAGAGGACTGAACTTGCATACTGGCCATCAATGCCATACTGGAAGGAAGGACAACTTCAATACCTATCTTCTGAAGATCTGCTAACAGCTCTGGTTGCGCCGTTAGGAAATAAACTCCGGCTCTCCTGCTCAATGCATCTGCTACAACGTTGGCCTTTCCAGGATAATACTGTAAATTGACATCATAATCCACAAGAAGCTCCAGCCATCGCCTCTGACGCATGTTAATATCCTTCTGGGTAAAAACATACTTCAGGCACTTGTGGTCGGTGAAAATCTCCACCCTATCTCCATACAAGTAGTGCCTCCACAACTTAAGTGCAAACACTACTGCTGCCAGCTCCAAGTCATGGGTTGGATAATTCCTCTCATGATCATAAAGTTGACATGACGCATAAGCTATTACCTTCCCATGCTGCAACAGAACACATCCCAAACCTATGTCTGAAGTATCACAATACACTGAGAATCCTTCGGTTCCATCTGGAAGCATGAGAATAGGATCCATCATCAAGCCTCGCTTCAATCTCTCGAAAGAATCCTGACACTCTGCTGTCCAAGCAAACTGCACATCCTTGCGGGTCAACTGGGTCAACGGCGCTAAAATTCGGGCAAAGTCTGAAACAAATTGCCGGTAGTAGCCGGCCAAGCCAAGAAAACTACGAACTTCTGCAACTGTGCTAGGCACGGACCACGACTCAATGGCCATGATCTTCTAAGGATCCACTTCTACTCTTCCTCTGGTGATGATATGACTCAAGTAAGAAATGCGATCGAGCCAGAACTCGCATTTACTAAACTTGGCATATAACTGATGCTCTCGAAGAATCTGAAGAACCACACGGAGATGCTGCTCATGTTCTACCACACTTTTGCTATAGACCAGGATGTCATCTAGGAACACAATCACAAACTGATCCAAATAAGGCATGAAGATGCGATTCATGAGATCCATAAATACTGCCGGCATATTGGTTGCTCCAAATAGCATAACAAGGAACTCCCAATGCCCATACCTCGATCTAAAAGCTGTCTTCGGGATGTCCTGCTCTCTTACTCTGATCTGATGATATCCTGAGCGCAAGTCGATCTTCGAGAATACTGCTGCCCCTTTGAGCTGATCAAACAAGTCATCTATTATCGGGAGAGGGTATCTGTTCTTGATCATCACTGAGTTCAAGGTACGATAATCTACACATAATCTGGATGTACCATCCTTCTTTTTCACAAGAAGCACCGGGGCTCCCCAAGGCGATCCAATAGCACGAATGAATCCCTTGGTCCGGAGTTCTTCAATCATCTTGTACAATGTCTCCAACTCGACGGTGCCATCCTGTAGACTCTCTCTGACACAGGGGCTGTCCCGGAGATCAAGTCTATGGTGAACTCAATCTCCCGCTCTGGCGGCATCCCTGGAAGCTCTTCTGAAAAAACATCTGGAAACTCTTCAACTATCCGAGGCAACTGCACCGCTGCTACTGCCATCCACAATACTAGAGGAGAAGGTTCAACTTCACCTCGGGAAAAGGAAAACTCTGGCTCCCCGGAAATGCTAAAAACAACCCTGCCAATGTGGCAGTCTATTCTAGTATACTGGTTCCTCAACCAATCCATCCCTAAGTCCACATCATAATCGGCCATCGGGAATTCTGTCAATCTAGCGGGGAACTCTCTACCGCTAACTACGATCCGACACGAGGAAAACACTCTATCTACCCCCATAAGTCCGTTACGAGTAAGTATATTGAGCCTTACTGATAATGACTCGGGCTCCAATCCTACCCGTGTCACGAATCGTGTAGACATAAATGAATGCGATGCACCAGAATCAAATAAAGCAGAAGCTGGAAAGGAGTTGACGAGAATAGTACCTGCCACTACCTCTCCTGGTGCCAATCCTTCCTCTGCGGTCATCACCATAGCCTGACCATGACCTCGGGGTGCTGGTCCCCTCTGCTGAAATCCTCGCTGCCTGTTCTGACTCAGGGCTTGGGCTTGTGCATACTGCTGGAGGTGTTGTTGCTGGACTGCCAGGGACTGAGGCGGCAAGGGCCTCTGGGGCTAATACTGCTGCTGCTGGACTGGTGCTGGTCCTCTCACCGAAGGACTAGAAAGGTTGGATGATGAGGAACTACCCCTATTCGGGAAGGATCCTATATTATGATCTACTGCTCCACAAGCTAGGCACAATCCCTGCGCCCTACGACATTCTGCCACCACATGGCCTGGCTTCCCGCAATATGAACATCCCACTGCGGAAGAGTGCTTCTGCTTCTGCTGTTGAGGGTACGTCGGGGCTGAATATTGAACCGACGTTACTGAGGCCGCCCGCCTCGGAGCTCCGATGGTCAAAGCCCGAACTGCCGGAACTGGTGCTGAAGACTGATTTATCTGGCCGTGAGATCTCTTCCGACCTCCGGCCCTATCCATGATCCTCTGGGAGGTATACTCATGCCTCCTAGCTGCTCTCAAGACTGCATCGAATGTCTATGCTCAAACTGCTCCACTGCTAATAAAATCTCTAGGTGGAGCCCCTGCTGGAATCGCTGGGCTCTATCATGCTCGGTTGCCACCAAAATGGAAGTAAACCGACTAAGTCTGGAAAACTCGGCCGCATATTCGTCGACTGTCCTGTCCATCTGTTTCAGATTGGTGAACCTCGTCTGTAGATCGTATCGAGCTACAGCATCGAAATACTTGGTCTGGAATCTCTCTCTGAATACTGCCCAAGCAATGGGTGCCACTAATCCAATGGCCTGCGCCGCCCAGCAGCTGCGGGCAAGATCTAATAACTGCAGGCGCACTACGGCCACCTTCTCATTTTCTGGAGTCCTGGCTGCTTCTAGAATCACCTCCGTATCCTGAAGCCATGCATCTGCGGTGATAGCATCTTCTCTACCATCAAAGAATGGAGGGTTCAAGCGCTTGAAGCTGTTGGCCGCGCTGTTACCCTGATGACTCCCTCTGGTCAAAGCATCTGTCACTACCTAGTGTAGTGCATCTCCTCGACGATCTTGGGAAGCTATCAAGGTCCTGATGAGACCCACCAAAGTACCATCATCAGGCTCTGCAGGCTGAACTGGCTGGACTGGTGGTTCTCCTTCAATAGGCACGACTCTGGAGGCCACTCCTAAATGCTGGGCTTGATCTCCGGGTTGCTGCTGGTCTATGGGAGGTGCTCCGTCTAGCTGATCGGCAGGTCCAGAAACAATACCGCTGAAGAAGAGGACATAGGGAACAATAAGGAAGGACCAGGACAAACCAACGATACAAGCATATGATCAGGACAAGAATTTTAGGGATTCAGAGGATACGAACAAAGATTAAGGGCGAGTACTGATTGAGACATATATCCGGTAAACCCTCACGTATCTTGATCTACAAGACCTGCATGGGCCACCACTTAAACCATGTCACGCCCCAGAACCAGAATACTGGAGAGCGGGGGCAGACATAGTCAGCTACGTATATTGAAGTACAACCCACTCCTCTATACGGTCACGGCTGTCTAGATACATGAGGGTTTAACTACAAGCCAACAGTCTCTTAAGATCATGAGCAAGCCTAGTGTCTCAATCACAAGCAAGTAAATAAATGTTACAAGATGTAAGACCACCAAATATACAATAGTAAGGCGTCCCAAACATTACATATTCAGCTGATCATGAAGCTAGTCGTTACAAAACGTGAGGACTAGCAAGAGTTTAGTCATACATGATCAACCCTAGGATTTGTCAATCATGTTACAGCCCGTAGGCAGACAGTAAGTAATATGCAATCGAGCTAAACAAGTGCTCGTCGGCTAAACGCCTCAAAGAATACTTTTACAAATAGGTGGGAGAGCCAAAATAACCCACTCGTTGCCCTGGTTACGCCTGGTGGTCACCATCGGACTGGAAAGTCGATAGATTCTCTGGAGCTGCTCCAAAATCTGGCCATACAAAACCAGCTGGGTCAGACCCCAGAAAGAGCAAGTACCACAAGGGAAGCTTCACTTAGGAACTAAAACCAGCAATTAGCACAGAATAAAATAATAGTATGGTAAAACTGGAGCGATAGAGCATCACGAGGATATACGGTAAGATAACCATGGAACTCTTCAGATAACCAAGTTACAACCCTTAACCAAACAAGGACCAGGGTTGTAACCCTTCATCTGAACAGAACTTGGTTTCTCCCATTTATCGGTAAGATAAGAAAATCAGGACGGGTAACAATCTTGTACATGATCAAGACAAGACTAGACTGGTTATTCCCCATTCAACAATCACGGCCAAGCAATACGTACGACTTGATACTTTAACTAACTAGGGTTGTCACAGACGTAGTTACTAGTAAGATGTAGTGAGATTATTCCACAGCCACAAGCCCTGCAGACCATCCAGGTTACCCAAGTCGAAATATTAGGGGTTGAATTCATGTGGGTACATCGTCCAGGAAACGCATGTACCCTTAAGTGACTTGGAGGGTGCAACACATGACAGTGTGCTGGAAATGTGCCCTACTCGACGGCAGGCTACAGATCCCAAGCGCGCCCAGGTAACGGGATTGCCTGTAGCTGTAAAATCTCTTCATGACTACTGTATTATTCTAGTTATTAGCCTTAGTCCATTTTAGTAGGTACCCCTGACCGTGGTACTCAGGGGTCCCTGTTATAGACATGATGCAAGACAAGACTGGTTTATTTGTCCAAGCACATTCGCCCACGGTGTCCAGGTTATTCATTCTTGTCATGTCAGGTAGCCGTCGCAACAGCTTATCAAGATATATCATGTCAGGTTTACTTGTCGGGAGTGTGCCACGACGGGCCACTATCATATCAGGTTACTTGTCAAGAGTGCACCACTACGGGTCACTGTCGTGTTCAGGGAACATGTACAAAATAACATAGTACAAGCATTCTATCAAGAGACCTAAGTTATACTGAGAGTTACCATACATGAGTATAATAATAACAAAATAATAATATAAATTAAATAACAAGGCAAGGCACGGGAGGAGCCATGCGGCTCAGAGAAATGAGTCCATGCGGCTGGATCGACGCGAGTTCATGCGGCCCAGAATTCGAGTTCATGCGGCTCAGGTAGATTGGGTTCAATGTAGTGCGGGCGCGCGGCTCATGCGGCTAGAAGAAGGTCCAGGGCGCATGCGGCCAGAAGGGACTGGGGGCATATGCGGCAGTGAGAGAAGTCCATGCGGCTGGGAGGGGAGATAGGATATATGTGGCTCGGGTAGTGGGGTTCTCATGCGGCTAGCGGGGATGGACCCTTAAGCGGCTGGGAAAGAAATAGTTCCCATGAGGCCAGGGGAGAAGGCCTATGCGGCTAAGAATGACTCAGCCTCATGCGGCCGGTAGAGGATGTGGGTCCATGCGGCTCGCGGGAAGTAGGTCCATATGCGACTGGCGGGATCAAGTTCCATGCAGCCAGGAAAGGATGGGGGCACATGTGGCTGAGTTAGGAGCCCATGCGGCTAGAAAAGGGCTTATGCGGCTCTAAATCAAGTCTTCATGCGGCCAGGGAGTTAAGTCCCTACGGCATAGGCCATGCGGCCAAGAACGCGGCAAAGCTTATGCGGCAGTGAGGGAACTTTCCGCATAAGGCTATGCGGCTAAGTCCATGCGACTATGAACTGTGCTTCTTCTCCTTCCTTCCGAGAAGAAGAACCCTTCAAACCATGACCCCCAGGCTCCATGAATCTTCCATCCAGAGTCCAAGTCCGAACTTTCATAGGTCAAAATGGGGCAGAATGAGATTCTCTACAACCTGGAACCATCAAAACTTGATAATAACAAGATTAAATAGATCAAAACCCAAGAAATCCGAAAATGAAATAAACTTAGATCTACAAGCAATAAGCCATGAAATTTGAAAACACTAAGTACTGAGTCTTAGAATGTTGCAAGGAAGAAATGAAACAATAAATCTTGAGTCCCTCCATGAAGCAAGATGTACTTGCCTAAGCTTCCTGGTAGGTAAGGAGAGTAATGGTGGGGAAGAAGAGTAATGAAGAGAGAGAAAGAGTTGGGGTTAATAAATGGTAGTGGTGGTAGGTAGGGGTTCTCCCCTTGGTTCATCATAAACCAAGGCAAACCAAGCCTAGCCGAACCAAACCAACAAACTGAACCAAGCCAGAATAAACCGAGCCAGGAAATGCCAGATAAGCCAAGCAAGGAATCATGCAATACGAGATAAAATACATACACGAATTCTAAAATACGTAATACGAACCACAGGCATTACAAGATCTCATCCACATAAATAAGATACAATCAACTTCAATACACATGAATAGTGAAGAACTGATTAATGGATAATAATATAAAATAAAGATTTTTAAATTATCAAGAATCTAAGTCCCATCCGGTGGATACAAATCCACTACCAATAGACGAAAATAAAATAAAGAAATGAAGTAAAATAACTGTGTCCAGACTGCTAATCATCAATGGCATCATCATTGCATATATCGTGGCCTGATGCTGGCTAAACCTGTTCGTCTGCTCCTCTGCACGTGGCTCAAACACGGCTAAACCTGAAGAGATCATCAGGTCCTCAGAGGACTAGCACGATACATAAAAACATGTCTATCTAACAATTTATCATGCATGACAAGAATACAGGATGTAAATAGGAAAATACTAAGCACAAGCGATACACGAATATGAGAATAACTACGCATAAATGAACTGCTGAAAGAAACAAGTGAACAAAGATCAACGGATACCAAACCCTCGCCCCGAGTATGGACTCGCAGGTTTGAACAAATCACTAACCCTCGTCCCGAGTGTGGACTCGCAGGTCAGTTCCAAACAAATCACCCTCTCCTCGAGTGTGGACTCGCAGGTACAAACGTTCAACCCTCGTCCCGTGTGTGGACTCGCAGGTTGTAAGAATGATATAAGGAAATAGAAGTTCAGTTTATAGCGCACTCATTCTACGAAATGACTCAATCAAGTACGGGTGAGATCAGATACAAGTATGAACTACAAGGCCAGTCGTGAACAAGGACTATATGTCAATGAAGCAACTCAACTAGTATAATGTAATATAAAAAGCGTATGTCGAAAATCAATCAAGAGACTGGATAATAAAAAGAAATGCATGTAAATAAAGCTATAAAGAAAGGCAAGGTATACTTGTCTTAGGTCCTGAGCTGCAGGTACAGATTACAATCCGTATCAAGGTCCAAGTAACATGTTTGTAAATTGATAGGATCAATACACAATTTTGAGAGTACAAAAATAAGCCTATCTCTTGGGTTATTTAGGCTTCTAGGTTTATTTGTTTTTAATGGGTAGGTGGTACCTTGCCTCTTGCTTCCCAACCCATCTGTGACATGTACTCTTAGACTACTTGGTGTCTTAAGGTCATGCCTACATGTTCTTTATATACAAGTCCCTTTCCTGTGATACTCTCCTAATAACTTGACCTACCCTTCCTTCACTTATACAGATACAAATACTCTGTTTGAACCTGTTTGTACTATTCACTTTCCTATATTACATTTGCAGTAAGGCTCCACATTACGCCTAAATTCTGTACTATTACTACCTTTATATCTGCCTGTGCATCAAGGTGTGAATTTAGATTTGGCAAGGTATGGTTGAATGGTTCTTTCCTATACTACTTTTAGTACAACTGTAGACTACATATATATGGAGCACATGCCCGGATACTTGGATCTGTACTCAACCAAGGTTTTTCCTGATACTTGCTAACTCTTAGGCTCCTCTTTGCCCATTGGTTCTACCTTTATTGAGTACCTGTCTATACATGTACCAGTTGTTCCTGTACCAAGTTACTGGTACCAACCTCTCTTTAATACACTCCCTGGTACTTCCTACTTAATGTTATGATAAGCTACAGTTTAGGGACTTGTCTATAGGTGGAATAGGCTATTCTGTAGGCATCCTAGTATTCCCCCCTATTGTGTTCTGGATTTAGTTAGGCATCAACTTCCTGATACAGAGAGGAAATCTTTCTGTTACACTATTACTCCTATTAGTTCGACAAGGCCACCATATCCTCTACCAATGGTACTACGCACTCAGTCCACAAGAGGCTTTCTCATCATTTCTAATCCTCACACATGATACATCCCACACTAATTACCTATATGTTGCTTGTTGAGTACCTGACCCTCTCTTACTCATAAATATCCCTTTATCTACAGTGCTAAATATTCTACAGGTCATTTCTTCATGCACTCAACTACACAAGCCCATGAGTCTGCCCTGCTTTTATATTGTTTGGCTAAGGCAAGATCCCAACTAATAGTTTTGCCTATCTACTGCTACACCCAGGTATACCTAAGTTGGTACGGATACTCTTGGCCCTAACTTTCTCTACACAGCACTTGTACCCAACCTCTGGGCCAGTACTTTATTTGGTTATTCATACTGCTACAACCTACTTCCATGCTAACATGGTCTCTTCTACTGATACTTCTCCTTAGTTTTGTCCCGAACGACCTGTTTTCCTTATTGTCTCTAACTGCAGTAAGTAATACTACTGTTGTCACACGAAGTCAGGTGTGACCTCGTGGATACGTACTGGAAACTCTGATACTACAAACCTTGGAGTTGGGTGGCCTATCAAGTCTGCAGCAACTTGCAAACAGATACCTGGGTCTTCACAAATTTGATATTGCCTCCTAACCTCTGTTTGTCATTGCTAAGATTGGGATGCCCCCGTTGTTAACTGATACACTAAACCCAATAGTTGACACCTTAGTCCGAGGACTGATACTTCAAGGCAACTGACATATACTGAGGTTTCCTCTACTGCCCTGTACCAGCAACCCCATATTCCTCTGTCCTGGGTTAACACAAGAACTTAACCTATGTCATCTGACACACGCTTTCATCCTAGGTGTCGCCTCTGAGTCCTATACATTATGATAACACATGATCTTAACTATACACTTCTGCTATGGATATACTATGACAAATTGATACATTATTGTAGCCTGACACATTAAAGGTGACTGATACATGGTGGTTTGCTACATGCGATCAGATTAAAGGTATTTTGATATTAAGGGTTTTGATACAGTTTACCCCGACTCCTCACACACCCAGGTCTTCGAGGACCCCCTATAATGGTGTCTAGGTCCCTCTGGACCTTAATCCTAATGCTTAACTTCGACACTCGAGCTATGGAAGGAAAGTTTGCGTACTAGGATACAAGGTCCTATACTCAATTATTAACCGCTACCCCGCTGACATGTTTCTGCACTTACCAACTTTTTATTAACAAAACTGTCAGTTGAGATAAATGGTCTTAAATGAGTATATGCAGAGAATTGTACACTACTCTATTGCACAGATTAATTAAAGTATAGCACGGTTCCAACTCTACTTGAACCAAAATTAAATGTACATCCCATGTTCAAACCCAAAAGTTATATATTAACTGTTTTACCTATATCAGTTATTCATTCGATCCCTAATGTTAATCTGCACTGGTATCGATTGTTACGCTCTAAGAGTTAATGGCAGCACTAATGCTGCTATTTAGTTTTGTACCTCACTCATGGAACATAGGCTAAACTTCACCTAATCTCATTAATCTGTACTACCTAGATATGCATAGCCTATTCTCCTATATTCTGAACTTGACACCTACCCTTGTTATTGTTCTGATATCAACTCCCCTTATTCGATTTTTGAGATCCACTCCATTAAACTCTTCCTAACATTTAATCAAATACTTGGCGTAAGTTTAGAGGTTTCAATGAAAAGACAGGGAGTTTACCTGACAAGTTTGACGACTGGCTTTCTCGACGCACGACTGCTATTGGTGATGAAGAAGAGGCAAAAAATTGTAGATGATAGAGAGGGGGTCAGCTGCCTCTGCTATCACACACACACACACACACACATATATATAGGGTTTTTGATTTATCAAGAGGTAAAAAGGATTTGATTTAAACTCGGATCGGGATGGAAAGCAATAGTGATCGAAACTCAATTGGATTAAGAGAATCTTTATTTGAAGGTGTCCAAAAATCTA
This sequence comes from Iris pallida, assembly GCA_029216955.1. NCBI lineage: Eukaryota > Viridiplantae > Streptophyta > Magnoliopsida > Asparagales > Iridaceae > Iris > Iris pallida. Next base: position 6,612,934 of record JANAVB010032820.1, read on the forward strand.
GGACAGGGGAGATTTATCATCTGGTCGGTCAACAGTTTTTAAATGGCCAATATTGTACATAACCCCTCAACAATTGAGTTTTACAAGACCCATCTTTTGATCTCAAAAGTTGGTATTTAATAGTTATTAAATACTGACATGAGTAATGGGAATTTAAAGATGTTTATAAGCATACACATATCGCTAATTGTCCAATTTCTGATCCAAGGGCTCACAAGATCCACCTCCATCTTCTTGTGGTGCATGTCCGCAATGAAGTTGCTCCACCCAGGTGCGAGCTTGGCGATAATACCCCCGACGACGAAAGCATCGACCAATTGCATGCCGCCATCTTCAAGTTTCTGACATAACTTGAATTCTTTGACTTGAGGCAACATGGTTTTGTCGTCCTCAAACCGCATCCTCCAGACCTTTTTGGTCACGTGGATCTTGTTTCTGTTCTCATCTGTCTTGTAGAAATTCTCTACAGATTTTTAGATGCCCTTTGCATTGACCGTCTTGCTGTATGACTTCACTAGAGAGTCCTCCATAAAGTTCAAGATCAACAACTTGCAGAGGTTGTTATCTCGCCTCCACTTCGACTGCAAAGTCGTGGATTCAACAATCCTTCGAACATTTTCACCTTCTGGAATCAAAGGCTCAGAATCTGTCAACACGTAGTCGACGTTCACGAGTTGAAGATTAAGGCTGACCTTTCTGTTCCAGACATTGTAATGCTCCCCGTCAAACTTTTTAAGTTTTTTAGAACTTGTGTCGAAAAGGTTTGTACGGTTGTTTTCCATCAGATCTGAATCTTGCTGTGAGATTGTTATTCCCGAAACAGATCTTAGATGGAAATTTCGATCTCTTAGTGAGATACGGAGATGAATACTCATTCTCTTTGTGAGATACGAGGTTGATGACTCGGTCTCTTTGTGAGAACCGGAGTTGATGAAGACAACTTTGCTGGGGTGATAAAGATCGATGTTGCTCAAAGCAAGATTCACACTACTGTGATCTGCTCCCAGGAACCAGCAAGTTTGAAAAAACTTCTGGAACGCTCGCTGTCACCTCCTTTCACAAACTCTCTGAACTCCAATTGACTCCAATGGCAGTGGCGGCGCAACCTCTCCATCTCTTAATTTCTGAGTAGTTCTCAATGAGGACATAAAGAGAGTATTTATAGAGTTGGGACAAAACCCTAATCTATAATGTTGGTTGTAACTGATTTTGAAAAGATAGGAGCGAATAATGGAAAGATTTGAACGAATTAAATTCAAGTCTCACAAAAGATGGATCTGAATAATTGACTCAATCTTTCCATAACCATTCAAATCTTCCAATCAGCCACATCATTCGCCACCTGCGCCCCAGTGCCTACTTAGCCTATTAGCCCGTTTGCCTGTGCGCAACTGCACAAGTGCACAGCAGCACAGACGTGCAGCACCGCAAGCGTGCAGTAGCGCATACGTATAAACGTGCATAGCTGCGCTTAGCCCGTGCATGCCCCTGCTCTTGACAAAGCGTTACTTTGTGCCCTTGAGCCCGAGCCCGAGTCCGAGTCGCTAAGCCCCTTTGGGGCTTAGCTCCATAGAAAAATAATCTCATGAGCATGACAAAAGGCATGAATGCTTTGTTTGTGGAATTAGCCTACTTTCCTCTAGAAAAACACCCCCATATAGCACCCATGTGCCTCTCCACACCTCATGTGATTTTCTCAACACAAGCAAAACTTTATATAGAGATACAATCCAATTTGTGTAGGCAATATGGGACTATATTTCTAGTATCTAAGGCAAAACATCAACAGTATTTTCCGTTTTGGTACATTTTTGACTCCGATTACTTGTACTCATATGGGCAACACATTGGTATTGGTCCATGACCTTATCTAGTAGTATTTTTTCATGAAAACCATATTTTATTAACATATTTTGTAAAAAAATAGAACGAGAAAAAAGTATTTTAAAACTTATAATGTACATGAAAAATTATTGACGGAACAGAAGCCGGGGACTAGAAAATCCAACCCCCGAACCCAAAAAGTGTCAACGGGAAGGAGGCGGGAACAAGAACGGAGAGTGCATTGTTAAACGGGGACGAGAATGGAGATAAAAAAAAGTTGAACCAAGACGGAGACAGAGATAGAAGCGGGAATTTGATCACTACTCAAAGACGGGGACGGAGGGTTATGGTCTCCGACCCCAATCTGTCTTCTTGCATTCCCTAAACTTGACCACCAAACTAAAAATGAGTGCAAACATATATAAAATCCTCATTTTCTTAGGCTTGTGCAAACATATTTAAAATTCTCTTTTCCTTAGGCTTACGGTTAAGCGACTTGAACATAACGCCTCAATTTTTTTTGAGATGCCCGTCATTACGTACAGAACTTTTGAAGTGTCCAAAAGGAATAATACATTCTCGTGGCTCGATCCACTGATCTTTTATCACCCAATCTTATGTCGCTCCCCGATAACCACAATGATCACTCGAGTTTGACAAAAACCTCATCTGTGAGCACGCCAACAAGGCAACAAACTCGACACGCCCATTATGGGATTATTCTTATTACTTTATAAACGATTGTCTTTGATTATCTACATGGTAAATTTACTAATAAAAATTATTGCAGAATTTTTGTCATAATCTTTCTTTTTCTTAACTTAGTTATGTGACCGATCCCTTGAAATATTATAACTATTTTATTTTTTACTAGAAATTCTCCTACCTCAGGCACTCCTAAAAAAGCTTCATGTGTCTCCATTATCTATTGATAAATTAGTTTTTAAAATTATTGACTTACCAAAATAATTTTTTAAATATGCATATACACAGGTTGAAAAGAGTGTTCCGTTTTAATAGTAACAAATCATGTTCCGTATAATCGATTAATTATGGTTGTTCTTTATTTTTTATCATTAAATACAACTCGATTCGTCATATAGATGTGCGTTATTATTCAACAATTGTATGTCATGCTGAATCCTAAGTCTGATTTCTTATATTAAAAATATGTTTACAAAAATTAGATACATTTATATATTGTATCATGTTAACTTGGTCTTCTACCACAAAATATTGATTGTCCCCCAGGGTCGATTCTGAATCTTTTGGTGCCCATGACACAAATTAAAATGACGTACTTCGTAAGAAAAAATTAAAAAAGTAATAACAAGAACAACACCACTAAGGTATTGAACTAGTCAACTTTTACACACATAAGAGAGAAATATTTTTGCTAAGTGAGTCATTCTATTAAATTATGTGAACACTAATACATACATATATATATATATATATATATATATATATATATATATATATTTAAAAAAATATATATATATATTTTAAACAAGAGAACTTTTATTGATGTATCAGGCGCAAAATGCCAAAGCCTATACAAGTAAGCGCGCCAAGCACGAAGAAGCAACTAAAGGAAACGAAAACAAAACACGAAGCGAGCACCAAAAGGCGTCGCAATCGATGCTACAGCAAAGCCTGCCAAAACTGGTCCGAGGAGTGGGCGCATCAGTTCCTGAGTTTAAGATTTGCCTAATGACTTCGCGGGTCAGTTGATTCGGGGTGAATTGGCGACCTTCATACCTGAATTTGTTTCGGTTCTTCCAAAGGACCCAAATACCGGCGGCTGCGGCGATCTGGTGACAATGAGAACCACCCCAGTTGAGCAATAGATCGTTGAAACCCCCTGTCCGATGCCTCTTACTACAGCGACACACAAGGTCACGCCAAATCTGACTAGCGAGATCTCCTGATAGCAGAATGTGTTCAGCAGTTTCTGGTTTGTACGAAGAGTAGCAGTGACATCTGGATGCGAGGCTAAACCCGATGGTGGTTAGGGAGTCGTCGGTCGGAAGCTTCCTTCGCTGAGCTCTCCAGATCAGGAATGACCACTTGATGGGAATACATGATTGCCAATAGGGAGCGATCTGAGTGGCCGGCGCACCGCCTCCCCCGATCTCGTGCCTGGCAGAGGCCATTGTGAACAATCCTCCGACAGTGGGGGCCTAAATCAAGGCGTCGGGGAGGTTACTGATCTGAATGTCCGCGACGGCGAGATCGGACGTCGCCTCCGGCCCGAGCGACTCTATGATCCGCTCCCATCTCCAACCTGCATCAGGGTTCCAAAGATCCTGGATCGTGCAGTTAGGGGGGCGTTTAAAGACAGACGGTAGATTGCGTTCCTTATCCATTGTTCGTAGCTTTAGGACGAGTTGCCGCTGCATAAACGTATGCGGATAAGGGGTTCAGCAAGCTGCCAGCCACGGAGTATACGGTGCCAGGATGTAGAGGAACGATTATTGGCCACCGCTGTCACTGGGTGAGAGTGTTGGAAGTATCTAGCTTTCATGAACCGCGTCTAGATGGAGTTATGAGATCTAATCTTCTACCACAATTTCATAGAGCAGACGTCCACAATATGAGCTAGTTTAATGAATCTGAGCCCCCCTTCGTCTGTGGGTTTGGCCATCATATCCCAGTTCGCCCAGTGGTGTTTGTCCTTACCTTCTTGATGGCCCCAAAAGAAGTTGGCAAAAAGTGCCTCCAGGGAGGATAAAACCTTCTTCGGCGGTGAGCTGACGGCCAGGGTGTAGATCGGAATGGAGGACAGGACGTGCTTGATGAGGATGATCTTGCCGCCGGGCGATAGAATTGCGTTGTGCCATCCCTCGATCTTCTTCCTAGTCTTGTGAACAAGCCCAGCAAAGATGCACGAATTGGATCTGTCATAAACCAGCGGGCATCCCCGGTAGGTGAACGGGGGATAAGCAGTGAAGAAGGAGGTGAGATTGGAGAGAATGGCCGAGTGGTTCCTGTCGACTTTATGGTGGGTATAGATGACTCTTTTGTCACAGTTAATCCGTTGTCCGAAGCATCTGGTGTATCTGTCCAGGATGTTACAGACCACCTCTACATACCCGATATCACTGGCGGAGAAGATGAGGATGTCGTCGGCATAGGCTAGGTGGGTGATAAGAGGGCAACCGACAGTGGTGTGATAGTGGTAAAATCTGGGGGTGTTGACTATTCCATTGAGATTTCTGCTGAGGGCTTCTGCAGCAATGATGAAGATGGTGGAGGATAGAGGGTCTCCTTGACGGACTCTTCGACTAGATTTGAAGAAGCCGTCCGCTTGGCCATTGATAACGGTAGAGAACCAAGAATCGCTGATGGATCTGTATATTATGTCTACCCATGTTTCTGAGAACCCTAATGTCCTGAGAACCCAAATCATGAATTGCCAGTCCAGTCGATCGTAAGCCTTCTCCATATCGATCTTGATGGCAATATTACCGCCCCTGGACAAAAATTTCATACATGTTATCATTTCCTGGGCAAGAAGGATGTTATCCGTGATGTTCCGCCCAGGAACAAAGTTGCTTTGTTCCTCGAATATAATCTTGGAGAGGATGCGGGCCATACGGGTGGCGATGATCTTGGAGATGATTTTGTTGGTGAATGTGCATAAGCTGATCGGTCTGAAATCTTTGAAGGTCTCTGGGTTATTTTTTTTGGGATTAATATGGGGTTGGCGCGGGATAAGGATTTCGGGTAGTGCGCTCCTTGAAAGAAGTCATTAGCAGTTGTGATCACATCCGCCTGAATGATGCTCCAACATAAACTTCGATGAATCCGTCTGGACCTGGAGCGCTATGTTCGTCAAGGGCCCAGACCGCGGACTTAACTTCATCAGCGGATGTGGGGACAAGAAGCAGTTCGTTATCCTACTCTTCAATTAATTAGGGTACGTGAGCCAGGAAGCTTTCATCCTTGATGATGCCCTCTTTTGTGAAGAGTTTGGAGTAGAAGTTGGCGGCAGCCGCCTGGATACTCCGTTGATCTTTGTGTAAAGTGTCGTTATCGTCTGACATTTGATGGAGAGTGAGTTGGTGCCTGCGTCCCCTAATGCAGGCGTAGAAAAAAGCTGAGTTTTTGTCGCCCTCGATGTCCCAAGTCAACCTGGCTTTCTGCTTCCAAAATTTCGTCTCCACTTTCAGGCGGGATTTAAGGATAGCCTTGTTGAGGTTAAGCGTAGCACGGTTCTCCAAAGAATACTCAGCGGCAAGACTAACCTCAGCACGAGTGACGTCGTCTTCCGCTGCTTTAATTTCTTGGAAAATATTGCCAAAAGCAAGCTTGCTCCAAGAAGTAAGGGCGATCCTGGTGGCCCTGAGCTTTACGGCCACTCTGGTGTGGGGGTCTTGGTTGTCCACCGAATTCCATGCGGAGGCAACGGTGTTTTGGAATTGAGGGTGGTGTCTCCAGAAGTCCAGGAATCTGAAGTATTTTTTAATGAGGTTGGAATTGTTGCTGACCTCGATGAGGAGAGGAGAGTGATCAGATTCAGTAGAGTTAAGGTGGGACAGGTTAGAGATGAGGTTCAAATCAGACCACTGGTTGTCAACTAGGGCACGATCCAGGCGCGAATATTGACGACGAGCTCATTCTTGCATATTGCACCAGGTGAAGGCATTGCCAGAGTAGGGGAGGGGGTACAAGTTAGGCTGAAATGTGAAGGAGTTGAAGTCGTTCATGGCCGGTTGGTGGGGAGGGCGGCCCCCCGATTTTTCCTTGTTGCTGGCGATCGTGTTGAAATCTCTAAGGCATATCAACGGGAGGTTGGAAAGGGAGCTGTGGGTGTCCATAAGAGTGTTCCAGAGCTGCTTACGCTTGGAGTAATCGCAGCTGCCGTAAACTGCTGAAATGAGGGCTCGGGAGGACATGGTGGGATGTTCAACCCAGCAAGAAAGCACCTGGTCGGAGTCAAGGACGGATCCAAAGGTGCATTCATTGGAGAAAAGGATCTGAATGTCGTGACACCCAGCGATAGCATTTGGGAATCCGAGCTGGAGTTGGATGGATTTGAGTTTTCTTTGGGAGATTTTAGGTTCGATGATAACCAAAATGTCGATCCGGTGGATTTTGATCAGGGTGATTAATCTCCTTATGGTTGGTTTGTTGGCCAGCCCTCTGACGTTCCAAGAAAGGATGTTAAGCATCTGCTTGCTTGCGGTTGGAGATGGGATTCAGCTTTGAGACTGACCGTGTGGTCATGACCGAGGGCTCTTTGGCAGGAAACTTCTTTTTGTTGTTTTGATGGATTTTAGGGGCCCTTAGGGCACCTGTAGTGGCGGCTAGCATCGATGCACGATGTCTCTGTTCCTCGGCACCTGTGTCATGGGTGGTGACGAGTTCAGATTCGATGTCGGCTAGAGCGCTGAGGGGGTTGTTGGGGTTCAGGAAGCCCGCGTCCTGAGCTTGTTTGATCCTGGCCTCATATTCGTGGCCTAATGACTGCACGGCCTCGGCCGGGGGGGGAGGTAGGAGGATCTGCAAGGGCAGGGGAGGTGGGGAGGTGGGGGGATCACCAAGGCCTGGATTGGTAATCAACGCCAACCTATTCTCCTCTGAGAAGTCCGAGTCGCCAATCGAAATACCGTTGGCGTTTACACCACCTTCAGTGGGTAGGGGCTTGTCGGGGACGGAGGTTGACTGGTTTTCAGCCTCAGAGGAGGAGCTTAGGATCTCGAATCTGTTGAGAAGGGTGATGCATGTTGGCTTATTAGGTGCCGTACAGAAGTTCAATGTTGAGGGGGCAAGAGGACTGGGGGAGCTGTCGCTATCTGTAAAGTGAGAGTGGGAGTTGGAAAGGGGAAGGATTGGGCCTTGAGTTGGGAGTTGGGTCTCCCTGGGAGATATTGTTTTTGGGGTGATTTTTTCCTGAGCTCCGGGTGGGCTTTGAAACAATGCTTCGCGAGGTGGCCTCTGATCTGACAGTGCATGCAGAAGCTGATGTTGTTGTCATACTCCAACATCTGAAGGTGTGGCCGTCCCCCTAATTCGAGCTGAATTAGCAAGGAGGGGTCAGAGGATAGGTCGATCTCTACACAAATTTTTACGTAGTTGCCTTTGGAGAGGTTGCGCATTTCATCGGCGATGGCAACCAGTGTCCCAAAGGAACTGGCTATTCTCTTGAGTGCTGCGGGAGCAAAGTAGACTAGGGGAAGGTTCGGTAAGGTAAATCCATGTTGAGATAATCTTAGAGTCAACATTGGGGTTGAAACCGGGGGACCATTTAGCGATCTTCACGCTGAAAGAACCGATGTGGGTGGTGCCCTTGGCCCAGAACAAGGAGCAGTCGAGGTCTGAGGAGAGGTAGAGTAGAAGATGTTTTGAGTCCAGAGGTGCGACTTTGTATGCTGCTGAGAGACCCCAGCCTGCGATGACTTCTTTTATGAATGGCATTTTTGGGCATCCGGTATAGAATTTCAGCACAAAGGCCTTCGAGAAGGATGAGGATAGTGAGGATATTTCGTCGAAAGAGAACGGCACTCTGATAGTTTGACCTTCGGGGGCGTGGGGAATTCGATCTCTGGAAGAACGATTTCCTCATCTGCTGGGGGTAACTACGCCCCACGGTCCGGACGCAAAATGTCGGCAAAGGATGGGGAGGTGGATGACGTTGGTGTGCGACCAGGAGGGGGTGAAGAATGCTGAACGGGCGGGGACAACGATGTTGGGAGCTTGTTGGAAGGATCGGTGGCTACGATGCAAGCCGAGGAGGAACCTCCGGGCAGCGAGCCCGGATGGGGCACTGGGTGGCGACTGATAGAGTCCGGTGAACGGCCATCGGGCGGCGGCGCATATGGGCCCCGGAAGGAGGGAGCACTTGCACATGGAACAGCACCCGCGGGCGCATATCTGCCAGCCAGAGCGAGGGGATGAGAGGGGTTCCGTGGCACGGAGGGCACATGCCGCGGTTCTGGCTGTGCCGGCGCATAACCCACGGGTGATTAGAAAGGTACATAGCTGTGGGAAATCTCCAGGAGCACGGGACCCGGGGGCGCATGCAGGCCTGCTGGAGGCGCGGGCGCAGGCCTCCTGGGGAGTGGGCGCAAGCTCGGATGGAGGGTGGGCGCATGCTCGGATGTGGAGGGAGGTGGCGCATAAGCAGTGGCATAGCTCCCCAAAGGGGTGGGCGCATGGGAGCCCGAATACGACGCGGGCGTATACCCCTCCGAAAGTTTGGAGGGCGCATACGAAGTCGCGAAGGGGGAGGCCGCATAAGCACGGCGGCTAGGGCCGGGAGCATGATACCCAGTTCGGGGCGGGGGCGCATGGGAGGGCGTGATGTTCAAAAATTTAGAATTCGAATTTGAATTCGAAACAAGCGAGAATGTAGGTACAGAGTCCGATGTGGTGTAGTCCACGAAGCCTCTCTGGATCGGAAGGCTGGGACCGTACGCCTCCGACGAGGACGGCGGCCACCGGAGAGGGGAAAGAGATTGTAGGAGGAGGCCATGGCGGGAAGTGCTCCTCCGGGAGCAGCCGGCGTAGCCGCCGAACTTGGCTTGGATCCGGTAGCGGCTGGTGGACGAGCTTGAACTGGTGGCCACCGAAGCTTAGGAGCGACTCCGGCGGAAGATAGGCCCACCAATGCAAGCTGATCAGGGGACCACGGCGGGCGGTCCGACGCGCGAGGGGCTGCGGACGCTCCACACCCCTGCGCCGGGGGAGGTAGGGGTACGGGAGGTGGAAGGCCTGCTGAGGAAGATGGATCCGGCCTCGGCGCCGGGGGCGGGCGGCGTTGACTGATGGCTGCGCGCGTCCGAGAGCGCCGGGAGGGGCGCTTGGAGAAGAGAGGAGAGGAGCAAGCATGAAGAAAAAAAATTATATATATATATATATATATATATATATATATATATATATATATATATATATATATATATATCACTAATATATATATATATATAAACTATTTTTTTTTGTCTCTCAATTTTTTGGCCCTGGACGATTGTGTGTGTCTCTTGGAATAATTTCAGATGAAAAACTCAGTGAGTAAACGTAATTAGAAATCTCTCGACTAAAAGTCATGCTTCTAATACGTGACAGCAGCGAACGTAATTAGAAGGCTTTCGACTGAAAGTCGTGCTTCCGATACGTAACAGCAGCGAACGTAATTTGAAGGCTTTCGACTGAATGTCGTGCTTCCGATACGTGACAGCCGCGAGGTGGAGGAGAGAGGAAGAAGAAGAATGAAGAAGAGAAAGGCAGCTTTGTTGGGGTGATCAGATTATTGTTGCTCAAAGCAAGATTTGCCTATATACGATCCGCTTCCAGGAACTAGCAAGTTCTTAAAGAACTTCTGGAATGCTCGTTAGTCTTTTTTTGACTTGAACGGGCTTCCTGAACTTTACGGACTCCCTTAACTCTCTTCTTTGGTGCATCTAAGAAAGGAGATCAGGGGGCTCTACTTATTGAGTGGAGTGAGACTTCACCATCTCTCCTATCCGAGGTGGGACTAAAATACTAATACTCTAAAATAGAGTTTGATATTTTATATCATCCCACAATCAACATAGTCAAGTGCTAGCCCATGCCTACCTTCCGATCACACGACCGTGTATGCACGAGGCATCCAGGAGTCCGAGTCCGATCAACAAAAATCAGCTTGCATCATTGTTAGAATTAATTCTTTTTCCTTCTAGGAAAATACTCCCATATGGCACACACTTGTGCCCCATTGCACATCATGTGCACACCTCAACACAAGCAATGCATTATATTGAGATACTTATCATTTGGTGTAGCCGGTGTGGGACTATCTTTCCTAGTCTAAAGGCAAAAATACCAACAATCTCTCACATATCTCAATATATGGGTTGAGCGTTCCCCATAGTGAATGCCCATCATGCATAAGGAAAGATGTCGCTATGACTTGAATTATTCTGTATAGGTTAAATAACAGCATGATACAAAAATAGACTAAGCCTTGAATTCTGTACCATAACTGCAATTCTTCCTACTCACATAATGACATCACTTGTGCTTCTGGCTGCACATTAAAGGCCTTGTGCCAGCCTGATTTCGGTGTATGTATATTGGGTGTCTACAAAGTTTCCCTCAAGAGATGGCCTACATCTCTATCCATACACTCTAGGTGAGTTCATTTAAAGAGTCTTGGCATGAAACCTTTCACTTCCTTACGGTGCTACGCCACTATGACATAGCTCAAAGTCGAGGCACTGCCTCATGTGGTGTCATACCACCTATAGCATGAGGCCCAGCCTCTTTGTAGTGCCAAACTACCCAGCATGAAGCCTTTCGCTTCCTTGCGGTGTTATGCCGCCGTGACATGGCTTGCAAAGCCGAGGCACTGCCTCATGTGGTGTCACACTACTGTAACATGAGGCTCATCCTCTTTGTAGTGCTGTCTACCACTCTTCATTCTACTGCATTAGGCTCACTTGCCTATGTGCGGTGCTACGCCGCTGTGACTTGGCCCGAAGCCGAGGCTTTACCCTCACTTGGTACCTTATGTGGTGTCATCCTACTGTAGCATGGAGTACTACGCTCCTTTGTAGTGCTATGCTACCCGTGCTTCCTGTAAAGCACGCCGGACATCCCAAATGCCCGAGAACTCATTAAGGCTTCCTAGCCATCCTCTTACAGGACTTTGTTCTATACAAAGAACAAACAGTAGACAACAGTGGTTCTGAGTGTCACGACCCGCTCCCGAATAATCGGACACGAGTCGGACACGCCCAGCCTTCATTGTTAGACACAATGAAGTAATCTGTACCAAGCTAGGAAAAACTAACTAGATAAACATGAAAATATAGAATCACAGCATCTAAAACGTATCCCAGAATGATCACCATAATCCACAAATCCAGATATCATAATGTACCAGAATCAACAGGAATGAAAAGTGCTATGAACTCTAAAGTCAATATCTCAAAGTAAAGCTAAGTAATCTAAACCTGAAACCTCAAGCTAAGCCTCATCCTGCTCAGCTAAATCCTAGGCTCTGGCCCATAGAGTAGATCAATGTCCTGCAAGCATACCTGCAACATATCCTATTCAGGAGCGGAGCAAAGTACAGTTCTAGGTAATGAAACATGAACATGATATGAACAGGGTACAGGAGTACAGAAAAATGAAATACAGGAATGAACATGAAAGTACAGGAAAGTAGTACAGGAAAATAAGTACAGGAACTATAGTACATGAATGTAAAGTACAGGAACATGTAAAGTACAGGAATGAAACTATAATCCTGAAGTACCAGACATGACAAGTGCACAATATCGAAATACATCTAGTCCATGTGACCGGCTGGGGTGAGTACAGGAGCATGCACAGGAGTACATGAATATGGTACGACTTAGGACCCGCGTGCACAGTGCGAGGCCTAAGCTAGGTACAGGAATATATAGTAACCGGGATTGGTCACATGGCTAGTGTATTTCCCCACCCGACACTAATAAGTACAAGAACAACGGTACAGGAATACAGGAGTACAGGAGTACATGATATCGTGCCATGACGTGTCACAAGAAAGCGTACAAGAATGTAAATGCACAAAACCGTAGAAAAGTACTTGCCTGGCTCCGGAAAGTACTGGTAATCAGGAACTGGATGTCTTCCTGAATTTATAATTTGTACAAGTGGGTTAAAAACTAATCAAGATCTAATTGGTGTTTTACAGTTCTAACATGCCAAACTACACTATGATATTGGGTTTAAGCCCATTACCCATCATTAGACTTCTACAACTATACTTCAATACCACTAGTCAATTAATACTATAAAGTTACCAACATTTGGTTTGAAAAAAAATAAATCTAAGGAATAACTACACATCATTTCCAGTCCCTTCATTTAGTCAAGACAATGTACATATAACTCAAGTTAATGAGAACTCAATTCCTAATCTATATGAATATCAAATTATTATTATATCAAAAATGATTACAACTCAGTTATACTGCATTGCCTTTGAACTTCATTCAGGTTCTGAACTCCTATCTCAGATTTAAATCTGAGATTTCAAATCTCAGGTTTAACTGAGATTTTGATTTCTCAGGTTTGCATACTCCATTTCTCAGGTTACTATTTCATTCAACCCCAGGTCACTACACTGCATATAATTCCAGTGGTTCAGAATTGAACTAAAATTAGCATAAGCTAAACCCCCATAATCCATAACCCAGCACTGCAGATGAAATCTCAATCAAAAGACTTAATACTGATTCATGCAAACTCAGATTAATCAAATAACCTTATAGGCTCAAAGTAAGAAAATGAAAACTACTCAACATCCCAAATGTTAATACAACTTCACAAAATTTCAAAACCAAAATATACAACCAGATCGAAATTCTAAAACATAAATTCAGATGATACATGAAAGGAACCCCGATCTTGCTAAATTCCTAGCCGACTCTGCATATGACTCCAATCAACTGGACACGTCCCCTGGTTCCACACAAACTAATGCCCAGACACGTCCATCATGGACACAACACGCACCGCTCCTTGGATCCAATCCAACGAACCAGTCACCTACTATGATCAGCTACGAACCCCACGCAGGACACGGACACACCCAGGAAATGGACACGAACAAACTCTACCAATCCTGCCCAATTCACTAAACAGCAGTTTGACAAAAATGAATTAAATAAATTTTTACCTGGAACGCAAACTTGATCTAGAGAAAGTATCCTGCAGAATCCGACATGAGCTCAAAAAATTCCGGACACGGAAGAACCCTGGCTTAGACAATCAGCCGACGAGGCAAAAACACATCCCGAAATTAATCACAACACTTCTTCTCTCTCGAAAACACACAGAAATTTAATAAGAGATATAACTCACCTGTAACACACTGATCTGGACAGGAACTCGGATGTCGACCAACCGATCAGCTCCGTCGTCGAGTCAACTACGAAAATTCAAGGTTGAACTGGAGGAGACGTGAACTCGGAATTTGCCGAATCAAAGAGGTGATAGTTATCTGAATTTTCGATCCAGAAAGAATTAGATCAAACAAAAACCTAAGTAGCTAGAAGAATGGAGTCAGCACAGAGCTTACCAGAGATTTCTCCAAAAGTCGCCGGAGAAGAAAATGGTCGGAGACAACTGATCTCGGAGAACCACTGTTGTAGAACCGAGATCGGTCGCGGAAGAAGTACGCCACCGAAAGACTAGTGCTCGACCGCTGCGAGTCTCGAGCGACGCCGAGAAGATCCAATCGATCATCGCTGTCGTGATGGTGTCGGCCACCGGCCAGAGAAGATCTCCTGGGTGTCCTGCTGTCGTTGTCGACGGGGGAAAAATCGCCGACCGTCTCTATGGTGGAGAAGAGGCCGGACGCCGACGAAGTCGCGATCGTCCCCGCCATGGCCGTAGATTGGTCACCGCCGCCGGAGATTGCTGCTCCTGTGGCCGAGAGGGGTCGCCGAAGGCTGGTCGCCAGAATCGAGTGGCCGTCACCGCGTCGCCGGAGTCGCCTAGGGTGGGTGCTCCGCCGAGATTGGGGAAAACCCTTTCTCGAAAACTCAAAAAAAAAAATGAGGAGAGTGCTCTCTCTCCTCCTCAGAACAGTTGATAAAGGGAAATGTGCATTTTGCACATTACCCCCCCCCCCCCCCCCCCCCCCCCCCCCCCCCCCCCCCCGCTCCAGACCCATTTGCATAACAGCCCCCCTCCTATTTAATCATTTAATCAAAATGCCCTCACCTTTTTCATTAATTCAAGAATGGATAAAAAAAATCAGTTAAGAATTCACATGGGGCCCAAAGTTGTTACAACAACTTTTCAAATTTGAAAAGTAGCCCAAAATAAATTCCCTCCAAAAATATATCATCCAAAATTTATTATTTAAAAAAATCATTTATTATTAAAAGCTAATAATATCAATTGTATAATTTTTAGAAATCTAATTATTTATTTATTTATTTTAAAAAAAATGGGAAGTGGGGTTACACTGAGTTCATAACCCCGCAAAGTTCCAAAGGATTGCCTACTTACAGTAGTTCTGGGTCTGAAACCCCACAATATCCAAAGGGATTGCCCACTAACAGTGGTTCTAGGTTCATAACCCCACAATATTCAGAGGACTGCCCACTAACAATGGTTCTAGGTCCGTGATCCCGTAGTATACTAAAGGATTACCCACTGTACCTTATATTCTTCCAGTCAATGGTCCTCCCTTGAACCAAAAGCTAAATACCTAGTAGATTTCTCTTTGAACTAATAGCATAAAACTTTATGGTAGGATTGCAGAGACACAATATCAGAGTGTCTTCAAGCCTATTTTGCATGTTGTGTTTACAAGCAGCTGGCGCTTGAGACCTTTGGTGAACGGATCCGCCAGATTCTCCTGGCTCCAAACATCCACTACGGCAATGACTCCTCTTTTAATAAGATCATTCACTGACCTGTGCCTTAATCGCACAGTCCTCTTCTTGCCATTAAAGAGGTCATTTGATGCCACTTGCTGCAGTTGCCTCGTTGTCGCAGTAAATCGGCACTGCCGGAATCTGCGCACGAACCATAGGAAGATCATATATGAGCTCCCGAAGCCATTTTGCTTCATCTGCAGCTGCTAGTGCATAAAACTCAGATTCCATAGATGATTGTGATAGCATAGACTGCTTCTTCGACTTCCACGATATAGCAGCTCTATCCATTGATAATATATATCCTCCTATGGACCTTTCACTCTCTACTTCTGAGCAACAGCTTGCATCACTGAAGCCTTTTACTACTGTTGGATCTTTGCAATAGTGCAGTGCATACTTCTGAGTCCTTTTGAGGTATCTCATAACCCTTTTTACAGCTTTCCAGTGTTCGACATCTGGATTGCTCGTGAACCGACTCAGCATTCCCACGGCAAAAGCTATGTCAGGCCTTGCGGCAGTAGTCGCATACATCAAACTCCCGATGACGCTTGGATACTCCAACTGTCTGACGCTTTTCCTTGGATTTGGCTTCACCTTCTTGTCACACCTATACGGTATATCTATCCCTGGAAAATTCTGATACCCATAGCGTGTGAGCATCTTCTCAATGTAATATGACTGTGACAATACCACTCCAGTTTTTGTCCGGATGATCTTTATCCTTAGGATAACATCAGCTTCCCCCAAGTCCTTCATGCTGAACTTGGACGAGAGGAACTTCTTGGTCTTAGTGACACTTGCTAGATCTGTACCCAAGATCAGCATGTCGTCACGACCCGCTCCCGAATAATCGGACACGAGTCGGACACGCAAGGCCTTCGTCGTTGAATACGATGAAGTAAGCTGTACCAAACTCTAGGGAAACTACAAGTCCAGATAAGAATGAATATAAACCACAGCATCTATAATATCAAATCCTAGAATCAAGTACAACTATGAATTATTACATTTCCAGCAAATGAAATGTATAACTGAATTCTCTAATACAAAGTCCAAATGAAACAAAAAGAAAAGGTGGTAAGCCTCCTCGGTCTCTAAGTCCAGAGCAACACCAGCTAGCTCAAAGGTACCTCAGGCTCATGCCCGTAGTAAGTGTCACAAATAGCTTCCATCTCACCTGTAACATATCCTAGTCAGGAGCGGAGCTATGTATATCCAAGGAAATGAACAAGAACAACATGAAGATGAAATATGAACAAGCAATGAATCTCAAATCAGGAAACTAGAACAAGCATGCTGAAATAAAACACAAGACTGTATGAAATAAACCTGAAATATAATCTTGGTACCTGAACATGAAGTATGCAAAGAACCTGACATGTGTGATATATTTGAAATACTTCCAGAGTGTGTGATCGGCTCCGGCAGAACATAGAACATGGCACAGGCATGAAGGTACAGCTTAGGGCCCGCGTGCACAGTACGAGGCCTAAGCTATTAACATGAATTGTAACTTGGGTGTGATCACACATTTGTAGTATTTCCCCTCCCAGACACAAGCTAACTCATGGAACAAGACACAAGACAAGGTCGTGTAATATCGTGTCTAATAGGAAGGTACAAGCATAAAATAAATGCATAAGACATGAAGTAAATGAACAAATCCGAGGAGTATACTTGACTTGCTCAGGGTGATCAAGTGTGGGTAGTAAAGCTGGATGTCCTCCTGTTATGATTTCAATTTGGTTAAAATCTAAACAAGTTCTAATTAATGATTTCAGCCATTAACCATGCTTAATTTATAGAGTATCATAAATATTAACTATACTCTATTCTAGCAGGTATCTATGTACTGATGCGTACTACACATATCCAGCTACTAGAAATACTTAGCTAAGAAGACAAAGGATACAGACAGAAACAGAACACAAGCTTTGAAAAGTAGCTACAACATAGGTACCTCATCTCATGGGTGGTTCAAGTTTAGGTTAATTCTTCCTAATAGAACCAGGTATAGCAGTAAAGAGGCATGACTGTAATGTAATACCCCAACACTAACTTATTTGGACACTGCAGAAATGTAAAATTGAGAACTACTAATAAGAATTTAAACCTGATACTAAGGAACTAAAATTGGCAACCTCACCCGCAACCTTAAACTTAGTTTAGCATGGCAGTTAAAACCCCAACCTATACTGAGTCTATAAATAGGTATCCATCAAAACCTCATATATCATAAATATGAAATACCATACAACCACTCCTAACAACTCCATTCAAACCAACAGCAGCTGTAAAGCTACAGAACTAACCCCTTCTCAGCTGCTCTCCTATTCTAACCATAAAACCAGATCACAGCATACATCATTCCTGCATAGCCATTAATGGAACACCCAATCTCAGGTTACTGAGATAAAGCAAAAACCACAGTATAATGCAAACACTATATAACATCTAAAAGCCAAACTAGAATTGAAAGGTTAAACAGCCAGAATACCCAATCTTACAGTTATTCCTCATTGCTTGAATCACATGTACAATCAAAGGAACTAAACCTTCCATATGTTCATTTACAGAACACAAAAATCAATATACCAGGTTTAGTTATACCATGTACTGAAATCACTTAGGAGTACTACAGATATTTTAGCAACAGTTAACAGAGTTCACATTCTCAGATATCTCGTGTTCGACCAACTAGCCAACCCTGGAAATGCTTGCATCAATGGCTAATCCAAAATCAATAGTTGAACCAATATCTAAAGAAAACTAAGGCTAAAAGAAATGCAACAAGGCTTTAATACCCATCCCGAGTCTACAACCTCCTAAGTCTTGGCACCATCCTAACATCTTAACAGGACATCGATTTGCCACAACAACACAACTTCTTGGATGAATAAACAGGACACATGTACACTATGTAAAACTGCACCTCAACTTATCCTGGTTGACACTCGAAGAAACCCAAAGTATAAGAATAAAAAATATCATTCCTAACAAAAGAAACAATACCTGGAGAAGGGAATTCGATCTGAACAATGAGTCGATTTTAGGGGATTGGGGAGGTTTCCACACGCCAGAATAACTCTCGACACTCTATGAGGTATTCCATCGAGCAAGTACATGACATCAAGAATTAGCCAACAGTTGAAATCGGGAGGAAAATTCTCTAAACTAGTAAAGTAGCAAGAAATCTCAGATTCTAAGATTACTCACACACAATTGATCCCAAATTTCATGATTGAGAACAGCAATCGATCATCTCCATCCTGACCCATTTAAACCAAAACAGAGACTTGAAATTGAGATCCTTTCTCTCTAATTTAGAGTAAAACAAACAAACTAAAATAATCCTTACCTACTGAAACAACAAGCTGGATTGCGATCGAGAATTCGTCGATTTACACAGTTGTCGATAGCTACTCAAGATCTGCAGTTGAAATACAACCATACTCCAACTAAGGACGAAAGATAGAGAAACAAAAATTCGAACAGTCCAAAGTCCTGTCGAAGGACTTACCAATCGAACTAAAAGAAATCGATCCTTCGTCCAGAAATTTGACCGATCACACTATTTGACCGATCACACTACTCCAGATCTAGATTCACATTCTGAATGAAATGGAGGAAAACTCAATGTAGGAACGAAGTTCTTATGAGAGTTTGAATACTTACAAAGTCATGAATACATACGAAAATAGTGAATCCATGGAGAAACGTCGAAGAACGGGGATACGTCGATGCCACCTTTGTAATGCCCCGCTCAGCACGGCACATTACGCTGAGACATTGACTCAAAGAGTCGCATTGACTGAATGAAATGTATCGATGCGAATCGATACGAGAGTTACGTTGTCCCGAGCAATGCATCGAACTAAGTCGATGCGAAGAGTTGTATTTGTAGCTCCCCTTCCCGAAAATTTGGAAATAATTTTTTTATTTTATTTTATTTGATTTAATTGGTGATTTTTAGAATTTATAAATAATTATTTAGTAAATTATTACGGTAGATGATTTTAATCATAGTTGAGTTTTGAAATACAAGACAACTAGGAATCATGGCACGGGTAGTGCAGTAGCATGTTTGGACTAGTGTTTAGCCTTGGTAGAGGAGTGCTAAGCCATCGGTGTGTCCTAACTAGGAAAACCAGGCCAAGTTATAGCATGACCATTAGAAATAGTTTAATTAATTATTTTTAGACTTATTGACTTTGCAGAAACCGGTTATACCATTTTAGCCCGGACTGGACCCGAACTAAGCCCAAGCCCATGTACTCATGCGGCACGTCCAATGACATTCATGTTGATGGAATTTGGTATATTGTGTTGTATTTCGTATTAGTGATCTAATAATATTTTCTAAGTATTCTCAATTTAATATTATAACTATTATTATTAATGATATTTAGTGACGTTTTGTATAAAATCGGCCCTCATATATTTTGGGATTTTTTTGACTGTACATATTGGTATATACGCCTTTATTTGGTTTATTGAATTTTGTTATTATTAGTATTATTATTATTTTATTATCATTATTTCTGAGGTTATTATTATATATTATTATTATTATTATTATTGGTTATATTTATTTGGTTATCAAATAAATGTTATTAATATATATTCATATTTATAAGAATAGGCCTTACTCTAGGAATATATAATATTGGGTTTTTATTTAGATTTTATGGTATATATTATATAATTATGTATACGAGTATATAGGTATATGTATATTTTTAAATAGATATATTATATATAGAAATAAATATATTAATAAAACATTTAGGAAATCAAGAATTCAGGGATTTGGTGTCTTTGCAAAGAAACTTCATAAGGCAGGGGATATGGTGATTGAATATATAGGAGAAGTTGTTAGACCACCAATTGCAGACATAAGAGAGCATCATATATACAATTCATTAGTGGGTGCAGGAACATACATGTTTCGAATAGACAATGAGCAACCAAAGGCCTCCCGAACCAAGCCTCTCAGCCCAGAACAGAGAGCCCATACTCCCACACCCGAGCAAAAACTCTCCCCCGACTCGGCTGAAAGGGATTTCGTGTATATAGGATCGAGAGAACAAACAAAAACCCTAAAACCTATGCGTCGAGCGCCCCCCCAGCCGTCCAGAAGGTGCTGCACGGTCACCCGCCGCCAGAGCCATCACTGCACGTGCGCCCAGGCGGCCGCAGCAGAGCCGCGCACGCGCACGGGCGCGGGCGGGAACAGCAGCAACGGTGGTGCAAGCCCCAACTTCGTGATCGAAGTGCACTCTCATTGCTCGATCGTTTTCCGAACTATTTCTTCAGGTAAGATCCCGATATATACACCTTCGATTCTGATCAATTAGTTTGATTTTAGGTGATCTATATTGCCCGAAAAATCGAACCCAAGTTTGATGAAAACCTGCCCCAAAACAGGACTGACAGCAGTTGAACTAGCCTACTTTGCATTTAATTATCATCCAAACCATGCATGATTTCAAAAATCCATTTGAAGGCAGTCCTAGACAACATATAGAGCTTCACAACCCTTTTTGCGGATTTGAAAATCATCGACTACACGTCGAGAAATCGAATCCCAAAGTTTTCCAAAAATCTGTTTTTAAAACTAGAAAATTGTTCCACACGACGTGCGTCCCGCCAAACCAGGCGACATGGTCGCAAACCGAAGGCATCGAAAGCTGCGTAACGGCTTCGTGGTCGTGTGGGCTTTGACGGAATTCAAATTGGTCGCGTGTGCGCGACGAATTTGATGCGTATCCGTCAAAATTCACCGTATCGTGCACTTTGCAAATTTCTCAATTACTTTGTGCACGCTCGTCAGATCGAGACGAAACTTACGCCAACATGACCGTATCATTTTTTTGGTCCTGTATTCCAAGTTTGGTCCAATTCTGAGACAGTTGAATTGTACGTCGTTTTGCGGGCCCTACGGTCCCACTCAACGGGCGATTTTGTGCACGGCCCGTCGGAATCCAACTCTGGACATACGGTTGGGTTTGTATCGGAAAACCAGATCCGTAGACATATAGTTTGACGACTTTAGAGACCATTGACTCTGGCACATTTTTCGGTGCAAAGCGGGTCCAACGGCGGACATCGTTTTTGCCCGAAATTACCGTTTTGCCCCTGTGTCCAGAATTGGACTTAAGGACAGACAATCCTAGCTAATTTGACTATTCTGAGACTGTTGGCATTGTCTGTTTCAGCTTTCAGAGATAGTTGTGAGGACTTGGACTGCATGGCTTGGCAGTTGACTGTATTTTTGTTGGATCTGTGTGCAACCTCCGGGCAAGATGCCTTGCCTCCTTCTACAGTTTACTTACATCCATATTTATATTATTATATAGTTTATTAGTTGATTATCTATACGTGATTTGTATATCATGCCTGCTAGTATATATATAGCCTTGTTTATAATTAGCTTTGTAGTTCATATTGGATATACGTATATATAGTTCTTGTTCGTAGTTAACTTTGTAGTTCATTTTGGATTGGTTTTCTCGTGTATCGTGATTGGGTCATGTCGTGTCATCACTTGTACTTGGACTGAGTCGCATCGTGTCATAGGATTGAATAAGTCATATCGGAACTGCTTTACCTCCTTGTCTTGAAATCTTGAAGCTAACCTGCGAGTCCACATTAGGGACGAGGGTTAGTAGTTAAGCTAACTTGCGAGCTCACACCAGGGGCGAGAGTTAGTAAGCTAATCCGCGAGTCCTAATTAGGGGCGAGGGTTAGTAGTTAAGCTAACTTGCGAGCCCACACCAGGGGCGAGAGTTAGTAAGCTAATCTGCGAGTCCACATTAGGGGCGAGGGTTAGTAGTATATGGTTCACACCTGCGAGTCCACACTAAGGACGAGGGTGATGCTAGCCTGCGAGTCCACACTAGGGACGAGGGTTAGTAGTATATGGTTCACACCTGCGAGTCCACACTAGGGACGAGGGTGATGCTAGCCTACGAGTCCACACTAGGGGCGAGGGCTAGTAGTTGTTCAAACCTGCGAGTCCACACTAGGGACGAGGGTTTGAGTATTCGATTGGTTATCCATTGACATCGTGATATCGTGTTCTCTTGTTCTTCTCCAGCAGTTCGTCTAGGCGAAGTGGTTCTTCCAGTCGTGTATAGTCGTATTTTCGTGCGGATTGGTCTTTCCCCGTTTATTTTCTGTATTTCCTTTATTGCATGATAAACTGCTAGATAGGCATGCTTTTATGTATCTTGCTATGTCCCCTGAGGACCTGATGATCTCTTCAGGTTAGTTATTGCGTGGAGTTAGTTAGCAGCTCGGGATGGCAGATGATTATGACACTTGTGGGGTCCGGATGTGATGATATTGCTTACAGGATTCAGGTATTGATACCATGTTTATTATCCAGTTCATCTAGCTCGTGTTTCCCTTTCATCATCATGATATATCATATTTATTGATTCAGTTTATAGACTCATGTTATTTCTTGGAGTCTAATCGGACATGCATGCTAGTGGGCTGCAGACCACGACCCATACTTATTCATTCTTGTTTATATGATTCATGTGGATTGAGATATAGTTTAGATTAGATCTGATACCATGACCTTGACAGCCTATACGTACTCGAGTCGGGCTGGAGTCCGCTCGATACGTAGCTGGCTTGCTCACGAGCTCGCGTCCGAAAAGCGGGTGCGGGTCGTGATAAGTTTTTTTGGTGGCCCATGCAGGTCAGAGCATATCGTATCGGTTATGTAACTGTACTGATACGAGCCTGCGACCTTGACTAGACCTTAGAAATCTCAATCCACTCTGCCTTGAAAATTTTCCTAGAAATTCTCTACGTCCTTGAAAACTCTATATTTGCTCTCGAGTATACTTCCTTGCTTCATGTGCCATTGACTCTCGTCTCTTTTATTTCGGGGTGACGAATGATCGTGCTGCCTAGGATTTACCAGAAATTCTTAAATTATAGTATAATATTGCTTGACTATTGAATATTTGGTTGTTTGATAGATATAAGGGATTATAGATGCTATATGCCCTAGATACTGTTGGAAGGATTGATAGCAACTAGTTAGAATATCATAATGGTGACCGTATTTTGAGGAGTAGTATGACCAAAGGTGGGTAGAAGTTCTCGAAGTTTCGTAGTTGCGAAATGACTAGAGAAGCTTATAAAATATTTTTGAGGAATTAAATTAAGAGGATTAAGGTAATAGTGGACTTTAAAATTTTAAGAAATAGCTATGAATTAGAATTTCGAGGACGAAATTATTTTTAAGGTGGGTAGATTTGTAGCTCCCCTTTGTTTGCCATTAAAATTGTTTTGATTGAAATCTTAATACAAACAGAACAGTGATACAATATAGGACTTAGATGTAGTCCTAGGAGTACACTTTTGTTTAAGCTGGGTCCTTAGTGCCAATGGAGCGAGTGGTAATGCGTTGACTCCGTTGATCGGCTGACGACGGTTATCGGTTCTCTGAAGGTGTTGATTGCTCTGGGTGCTGGAGCTTGCTGAGAGGAGGAAGACGTTGAGTGTCTAGAACTGCCTCTCGGTGATTCTCTGTTGTGGATTCTTGTGTGTTCTGAGTCTCTCTTCCTGTGTGAAGGAGATGATCCTTCTATTTATAGTTTTGCAGACTGGCTGCTCATACGCGCATGCAGGATGCGCCGGTGTGGGGATGCCACGTGGAGGTTGCTGATGGAGGCGCACGGATGCTGCGCCCTGATCGAGGGGAAGAACTCTTCATACTGCTGTTGTGAGCCGGCACGTAGCAGAGAGAAGATCTTTTCGTTGCTGAAATCTTGGATGAGTTGAGTCAAAAGACACGTGTCGTCGACTCATGGTTCGAAGATCTCGGATTTGGTGGAGAGAAGTGATCTGGTGAGCTGCGCCTTGGATTGGGCGCAGGAGGAGGCTGCGGCTCATAACCTTTAGGAGTTACAAACCATTTGGGGCGCATGGCTTTTGAGGCGCATGCAGGCGACTTTCCTTCTGTCTTTTGGGATCAGAGAGCAGTCTGAGGCGCATGGCTTTTAAGGCGTATGCTGATTTGGACGCATGGCCGTAGAGGCGCATGCGGTTGGTTGAGTGGCCACGTGGCAGTAGCCGTCGAAATAAAATCATGATGATGCTGACGTTGTCGATGCTTCGTTTTCTGAAAAGCTGTCAACTGTTCAGACTTTGGGAGGCGTGCTGCCAACTCTGTCAGTTCAGCATTTAATGTTGGTGACGTTCGATGGACAGCTGAGTGGACGCGTCGGTTGGCGTTCCACTCGGTATGGAGATGTGTGGGGGCGCACCCTCTGTAATGCGTCGAGTACTGTAGGGCACGTCTGTGTGATGCGCCTGATGCCGAAGGGCGCGTCCGTGTGATGCGCTGTCTGACTGGCGCATCGGACATATCTTTTAATGATGCGGCTATCTCGCTCTTCGAGTGCTATAAATAGCCGTTTGGCTGAATTCGAGGCGTCCAGTTCATCCATTTAATGTAAATTCATTACACAGAATTCGGAGGGCCATCCACTTGGCGCGTGGGTTTGATCTGCCCGACCTATAAATAGTGGCATGGAGAGAAGATTTGCTTCTCATTCCCTCACGTTCTTCCAACATGAACTTGAACATGCGGGTGCATTCTGTTGACGAAGTGCTCCCGAGGGTGAAGATGAGACGCTGTGTTGTCTTCGATGCTCTTGAAGGTGACTATTACATCCAAAAGACGGAGTCGAGGGCTTCTGAGGCAGGCGGAAGGTGCCTGTTGCATCCAAAGATGGGGATGCTCGAGCCTTGTCTCCGTTATTTCGGAAGAGCCGTAGATCGGAATGGCGGTGCTAGGCTCTCTCTTCCTTCAAAGTGGGTGTCGCCCACTTTGATTGTGTTGAAAGCTGCTCCTTTAGCCGCGGTTTCGATCACGGTCTTCCTTCGGCTTTGGAGGCTCTTTCGAAGCCTCCCCTGGCCACAGCATTTGCGGTGCTCTTCTCTTCCTTGGTTCCAGCTAGAGGATTAAATGCTTTGTGTCGAAGCATTTATCAGGCGAGCCTGGTTGGAAGAGCGGCACATAACTGGGCTCTGCTCGGCCAGATGAGCCTGGCTGGAAGAATTTGGCTGAAGGGATACACATAGCTGGGCTGTTGAAGGGATGCACACAACTGAGCTGGATGTACATGACTGAGCTGCTGAAGATATGGTGGGATACGCCTGGTTGGAGGCGCATGATGTCTGCTGCGCCTGACTGACAGCGCATGGTGACTGGCAGCGCATGATGACTGCTGCGCCTAACTGGAGGCGCATGGTGGCCGCTGCGCTTTTCTGGAGGCGCGTGGTAGCCGCTGGCTGTAGACTTAGGATATTTCCTTTGTAGAAATTCTTCTTTGTACAACATTTTCTAGACATGTAATAAACTTTTATATAAATGAAAAGTCCTTCTTCAAATGTCTATACTTATTGACTTTGCTGTGAAGTTCTTCGTCTGAGTTCTAGCGCATGTAGTGTCTGGCGCATGGGCTTTCTGGTTGTGAAATTCCATGCTTCTACAAGACCTCCTTCAAAGTTTTCAAAACTTTTGAATAAGTTTTGGAATACTTTGAATAAGAAGCATGGAGGTCAGGGCGCATGATTTCTGGGCGCATGCCTGTTCGGGCGCATGCTCTTCTCAGTTAATGATAATGGTGCCTAGGTAACCGAAAAGATTAATGATGATCTTTTGGTTTTATTTGCTGCTATCTTTGCACAGAACCCGAGGCGACGGCTGAGATCACACGTCATCTGTTCACGCGTGCGACCAAGCCCTATAAATAGGTAAGAGTTGGAGAGAGAAAGGGTTCTTCTTCTCTGTGCCTCTACTTCTTTAGAGTTTCTTCTTCAAAACCCTAACTTCTCCTTCCTCGAGGAAATGGCTCCCAAGACTCCTCGCGGTGCTGCCGGCAAGGTGAAGGAGAAAGCGAAGGAGTCCGCGGAAGTTGCGGCGGCTGTCGTTCTCCGTCGGCCTGTCGAAGTTCGGCCGGAGGTGGTTGGTAAGTCTCATTGTCCGTACGCCAACGCACATAGGCCTTGAGTCTTTAATGATGTGCCGCGGTCTTTGCCCGCCGACGCGCATGGGTTTAAACCCTGGTGATGCGCCGAGGCTATACTGCTGACGCGCATGGGTTCAAACCCTGAAGATGCGCCGAGGCTATACTGCTGACGCGCATGGGTTCAAACCCTGAAGATGCGCCGAGGCTATACTGCTGACGCGCATGGGTTCAAATCCTGATGATGCGCCGCAGTTTTCTCCTTTAGACACATTGTGTGTTCTCTTCTGACTTTTTTTGATCTTTAACTAGTGTCGATGGCGATCCCGCTTTTGAGTGAAGTTTTCTTGGAGGCTACCTTCAACCAAATGGGAGTAGAGCATAACGAGGAAGTGATAAACCCTGCTCAAGATGCTCTTATGCTGGATCAGCCTCCTGAGAGAATGACCCTAATCCGTGAACAACAGTATTGGTTCCTCAAACGGATGATGGAGCGTGGAGTCATTAAACCTTCCACATCTGATAAAATGACCTTCCTGAAGCCTGAGTTCCTGTTTGGAGACCGTCTCACTTCTACTGACTCGTCAGTACTGAAGGTCAAGGAGGACTGGTTCTTTACTGCGAATGGAGTGCATATGACTGTTAAGCAACTTGAACGTCAGTGGCCTTTGACGTCCTTCTGTCGCCTTGTTTCCCAGAGGAGGATGTCTTGGGAGCTTACCCCTTCTCAGGGGGAGCGGTAACTGGTGTCATCCAAATTGATTCTACTTCCGACCAAAGGGATGCTTTGACCGTTGTACGGTCTGGGTCTTCTTACACTTGGCGGACTTTACGTCCTGGGAGCCTCTACAGTGATGTACCCATTGATACGTTTGCTTATAGCGCTTCGACTTTTACACATCGTATGTTTTTGATGGAACGTTCCTACCCGACAGGAGAGTTTCGGATGGAGGGTTGGTGCCATTACGTCTCCAAATGGGATAAACTGACGCTCTGGATCTTGTCGCGGTTTCGGACTGAGCTCTGAGAGATCGGGTTGACTGCCCCGATCCGTGCTACCCAGGCGGGTGTTGACCTTAATAGGCACATGTTCCTCGCACTCCTGGAGATGTTTGATATCCATACCGGGACCTTCTTTACTCCGGTAGGGGAATTAGGGTTCGCACTTCATGAGATGTATGAGGTGTCTAAACTCCCTTGGGGGTCGGAGCCCTATGAAGAGTACTTTCCAACCAATGAGGAACTTCAGGTCCTGGGGGACAGAGCTGATGAGATGACGGCCGTCTTCAAGGAAGTGGCGAGTCATCATTACTATGTGCAGAGAAGGGATAAAAGCGGGTCGCAGCCCCATGTGACCGCTTGGAGAGATTATGTCTTTAGACAAGACAAAGAGGATTCTTCGAAGTTTTCTACTCCGCCGGCGCTCTCTCGTAGCGAGGTGCTGTCCGAAATGAGCACGTTAGGGGAGAAGAATCCCCGAGGAAATGAAGACCAGCAGTCAGATGCACGCTCCTACAGTTGCTTCTGGCACCTTGCTTATCCAATGTCATCCAAGGCGGTTTTGGTCGCCTATCTGATGATATGGCTCCGGGATTGCGTGTTCGCAGGTGGATCCGGTGCCGTCGAGAGGGTTACTCGAAACTTAATCCTGCCAGCCGTAAAATTGGTCTTCGACCGGCGCTTGGCTCTCCTCCCCGCAATGGTATGTAACCTGCAGCGAGGTTTGCGAGAGTTTGCTAGAAATGTGATTCATGATAGAGGCAGAAAAAATAACTTCCCGCGCGCCGAATTGCCGTTTCACTATTTGATGGGATGGCTGATTCTGCATCATCCCAGTGTGATGAGCCCAGGCTCGAAAGGAGATTATAAGGCTGGAGATGCATTCCTTCGTCGTTTCCATCGGAGGAGCTGGTCGTATACTGGTGTCCCGGTGTGTAGAAAGGTTTTATCCCGTCTTCAGGGTTGGGAGATCACCAAAGTTGGTCCCATCTATTTGGGTTTTGAGGCCAACGAGGATTTAAGGGACCTGGGCGAAGGTACCACCACTTTGCCTCAATGGGGATTCTGCTGGTTGCAAAGTATCCGGCCGTCCCATCTGGTGTACCGGAACAGGAATCAGTGCTACCTGGAACCATACTTGCCGAGCCGCTTTGCGCGACAATTTGGTTATGCTCAGATGATGTTGGATAACCCCAGTAATACCCTGGGGTATGTTGGAAGTTTGTTGGATGGTGCACGAGCTTGGCATTACTATAATGCCGGATGTACCGGAGCTCGTTTTACGTTGCCCGTACCCGATCCGCGGCCGCCCATTCTTTACTCGGCTGCCAAATTTTACTGTGTTATGGCTGTCCCGCCCTCCGGATATGACAGGAAGACCAGCCTTATCGCAGGCACCCAGTTAGCAGCGACTGGGGATACGCCAGTGAAGGCCCGGCCGTATCGTCCGTCAGGGGTGGGTCAACGGAGTGCCCCCTCCGCATCACAAGCAGAACCCTCGGGCGATCGATCGAAACGATGTACAGATACAGGGGCTGAATCTCTTGTGTCAAAGAAGCAGAAGAAGGCATCGTTACCGACGGTGTCATCGGATTCGGCGTCCGAAGAGGTAAGGACATCCTACTAAACCTGATTTTGGTTCCGCCACTTATGAGGCCCCATCTGCTTTTGTAGGAGCCGCTAAAAAGAAAACCTCGTATCCCAAAGTCGGGTGAGAGTAGGCGAGAAGAGATGGCGAGCTCGCCTGGAGTGCGTATCCCGCCGACAATGATGTCTCTCATGGAGGAAGATCCGGAGGATACTGTCATCGTGGAGGTTCCGGTATCCCCGGGTTATGTCAGGAGGGAACCTGAGGGTGCAGCAGCTTCCGAGGTGACGAAGGCCACAGCGGAGGCTTCACATATCGAAGGTTTAGCAAGTGCGCAGCTTCCTGGTGATGAAGAGGAATGGAGTTCATCATCTTCCGATGACATCACTCCGGAGCTGCAGGAGTCTGTTGCGGGGGCAGCAGAAGTAGTGAGGATAGAGGAGAGGGTTGATTCCCCTCCTGGTCATGATGAAGGGAGGTCGGCTGAATCATTGCCAAATCCTTCCTTGGCTTCAACCATGGACATAGAGATGGCTACCGATCAGGCGGGTAGCGACAGATTCTGTCCCTGTAGAAGGACTTGAGAAGAATGAGACCCTTCTGTCGGTCTTGTCTCCTGGGGCTGGCCAGGAGATAAATGTTGATCTCCCCGTTTTACCGGGGAAGGTAGCTGATGCTGATAGAACGTCGGGGGTAGAAGAGGTGGCCGTTGACGTCGGTGATTTCTCCGGGCTTGAGAAGGGTAAGGGTGTGGAACCCTCTGTTGCTTCTTCCACTTGGGGTACTATCACGACGCATGTGCCGGCTCCTTCCGTTCCTTCGGCTCCTCGGGCTAGCAGTCTGGGCCCTGTTGATGAAGAGCCTATTGCTGCCGAGGTTGAAACCTCTCAGATCGAGGTTGGCGGATCTTCCTCCGGTCCACAAATTGTAGTAGCTCCCCCAACTCCTGCTATGACGCCGCAGGTGCTGGCGGATGCCGACGAGTATGTGAAGTTCCTCGTCGAGGGAGTGTACAAAATGCTGGAGAAAGGTGTATCTACAGTGATGGATGCCAAGGGGAGCTTTGCGATAGCAAAAGCTTTGGCAATGCCTTGTATCGAGCTGATCCGCGTTCACCAAGGCCATGACCATATGGCCGAAATTCTGGAGGTTTCGATGATTGAGCTGGACGAGCGGCTCGCGGAACTGCAGCGCATCCAACGAAATGACCTCTCTGTCTTGATAGATACAGAGATAGGGAAGTTGATGGCTGAAATCGAGGCTTCCCATCGAGCCGATGTGAGCAGTTGGGAGCGTGAAGTGGCTAGGACCGAGGCTGCGGCGGAGCAGTTGTCTCAATCTATGGAGAAGACGACGGAGAAGCGGGCTGCGGTGGACGCTAACATCGCAGAGGTTGATGCTCAGATGCGCCGTCTTGAAGACCAGCGGGCCTAACTTCAACTAGAAGCTGATCGTGTCCTGGCTGAACACGTGGCATTCAAGCAGGAGGAAGCGACTCTTACTCAGCGGACCCTTGCTTTGGCTCAGCAGCGACGACAGCTTGATGAGAAGTATGAGAGTAAAACTTCTGCTGAGGCTGTCGGATTAATGCGTCAAGAAGCCGAGCTGCGAGTCCAGGCGACTGTGGAAACTCGCACTGCCGACCTGAGACGTCGAGTCAGAGAGCTCTCATCCCACCCTGGAGAGGATCGGGGACTGTAGCTTCTCTTCTTTTTATGTGTTTTTGCAACTCTTGCTGGGGAAATAGCGTATTTCTGTACTCCCTTCTTTGAAAAATAAAGAAATACACTATCTCTTTTTTTTTGTGATGTGTTCATTTTTTGATCTCATGAACTTGATGATTTATGTGGACCTATTATCTTTTGCGCACCTTGGTTTTTAGGTACAGATAATAAGTTTGAAGGAACCAACATGTTTGCTCAGAGGTAATGTGGACATGGCAATCATTAGGTTCAAATGATAGAATCTTTCTACTCAGAGGTATTTATGGACGTGGTAGGAATGATCCTGGGGGATACGCTGAACAACTCAGAGGTAATGTGGACGTGGAAGTTCTGCGATCAATGTACGACAACACAGGAGTTGTTTGTACGAGATGTTTACTCAGAGGTAATGTGGACGTGGTAAATATGAAGAATAGCGTAAGCTCACGAAAATGTAAGGTTCCGCTTTGTAGGATGTAGAGAGACAACTCAGAGGTAATGTGGACGTGGTTATCTTTCTACGGAAGGATGCCACGGAACAGCTGGGTTCCGGAAGCGTTTGATTTTGTGAAAAGAGGTTGTTTGGGGAAATACATGTCTTAGAGGATGTCAAGAATAGTACTTCTTTAGGAACTTACCGTTGATGGGCATCATGAACAAGTCCCCATTGGGTTTGGCGAGGCGGTAAGCACCGTTTGAGTATACCGTCTCAATGATGAAGGGTCCTTCCCATTTGGGCTCGAACTTCCCTGGTGTCTTATGAGTTAACACCATTGGCCTTCTGACTGCTAAAACCAGGTCGCCAACTTGGAAAGTTCTTTGCTTGACCTTCTTATTGAAAGTCTGTGATATGCGGGCTTGGTAAAGTTCGATGCGTTGTTGAGCTAGGAGACGCTTTTCGTCAAGTGCCTCCAGTTCCCGCAGACGACGACGTTGATTGTCTTCTTCTGTGAGATCGTTTGTGATTGCCACGCGGAGTGAGGGTATCTGTATCTCGAGAGGCAGTACTGCTTCGCTCCCGTAGACCAGGGAGAATGGAGTGTTGCCTGTTGGGGTCCGTACCGTTGTGCGGTAGGCCTAAAGGCATTCGCCAAGCTTTTCGTCCCAGTCGCGTTTGTTGGATGACACGACCTTTTTGAGTAGCCTGACGATAGTTTTGTTGAACGCCTCGGCCAATCCGTTTGCTGCCGGATTGTAGGCGGTTGAGGCCACATTTTGAATGCGATTCTTGTCACAGAACCTGCTGAAAATGTGGCTGATAAACTGGGGACCATTATCATGAATGATTCGCCTGGGTACTCCGAAACGGTAAATGACATGGTGTTTGATAAAGCTGACCACCCTGAAGCTTTTTACTTCCGCTAGTGGGACTGCTTTCGCCCATTTGGAGAAGTAATCGGTGATGGCCAGGATGAAACGATGTCCTCTTTATGAAGAAGGGGTGATTGGTCCTACAATGTCCATGCCCCAGGCTTCGAATGGCCAGGAGGCGACTGTAGGATGTAGAGGTTCAGACGGTATATGTATGAAGTCTGCATGAAGTTGGCATGCACGGTACTTCTTAGCATATTCCACTGCGTCGGCGACCATGGTTGGCCAGTAGTAGCCCATATGTCGCAGTCGATCTTGCAACTTAGGACCTGGTTGGTGAGCTCCGCAAGTTCCGTCATGAGCTTCTCGAAGAGCTTCGGCCGCTTCTTCGTTAGACAGGCATCGAAGGAGAAGCCCGTCGAAGGAGCGTCGGTACAGCGTTTTAGTGGCTGTATCGTAGTAGAATCGAAGAGAGCGTCTCCTGACTGAGACGGCTTCCTTCGGGTCTTCCGGAAGGATTCCGTAGATGGCGAAGTCGATGAACGGGAATCTCCAGTCTCGGACATTAACATCGGTGTTTGTTGGCACGGCGTGAGCCATCTGCAAACATAGGTTGTTTCTGGGACAAATCAAGTCTCGGCCAGTTACCGTGACATAGTGTTGAGTCCCAAGGGGCGCGGCCAATGAGGCTGTGAGGCCAGCCAGAGCGTCAGCCTCCAAGTTTTGTAGACGGGGTACATGTTCGATGAAGAACCCAGTGAAGGTTGAAATGATGTTCAATGCAACTTCATGGTAAGGGATCAAATCTTTATGGCGAACTTCGTATTGCCCCCGAATTTGGTTTACGACGAGTTTCGAGTCGCCGTAGGCTTCCAGATGATCCACCCCCAGCTGTTGTGCTAGCTGGAGTCCCATGACGAGTGCGTTGTACTCAGCAACATTGTTGGAGCACGGCTTCGAAAGAGAGTATGCGCGCTGGATGACCAGCTGATCGGGGGAGACCAAGACTACCCCCACTCCTGCGATGATTTGGCCGTTGGGGCCCGTCCTTGAAGCGCCATCGAAGAACATCTGCCAAACGGGACTTCCTTCAGTGACGTTTGATTCTTGGACTTCATCCGGGATGTCTTCATAGAGTTTTGAAGATTCTGGGATGGGGTGTGCAGCTAAAAAGTCAGCCAGAGCCTGCCCCTTGACTGCCTTCTGCGGGACAAACACCATGTTGTATGGCGTTAGTAGGATCGCCCATGTAGCCAGCCGGGAGTTTAATGACCCTGGCTTCGTCATGAGAACTCTGAGTGGATTGACTCGGGAGATGACGTGAATTATCTGGCCCGAGACGTAATGACGAGTCTTCTGAATGGCAAACACCAAAGCCAAGCACTCCTTTTCAACGGAGTTGTACCGGTGTTCGGCCCCGATGAGTGTTCGACTGAGGTAGTAGATTGCTTGCTCGTAGCCTGCATCGCTGTTTTGAGCCAGTAAAGCGCCGAGGGAATGATCCATGGCACGGACGTAGAGGAGGAATGGTTTGCCGGCGACAGGTGCCACTAGGACTGGCGGGCTTGTCAAGTAAGCCTTGATGTCGTCGAAAGCCTTTTGGCACTCCTCTGTCCAGACGTAAGAGACTCCCTTCTTCATGAGCTGAGTAAAGGGTTGACATTTACCGGAGAGGTTTGCTATGAACCTCCGGATGTATGCCAGACGTCCCTGTAAGCCCCGAAGTTCTCGAAGGTTCTTCGGAGGGTCCATGTTGAGGATGGCTTTAGTCTTCTCGGGATCGACATGAATGCCTTTTGCCGTGATGACAAAGCCCAAGAATTTGCCGCTAGAAACCCCCAGGAAGGATTTAGCGGGGTTCATTTTGAGTTGATGTGCCCGCATGAGATCAAAGACCGTCCTCAGGTCCTGTAGGTGATCTCTTTTGAGGCGGCTCTTGACTACGATGTCATCAACATAGCACTCAACTGTCTTGCGAAGATGTTGACGGAAGATAGTACTCATCGCTCGTTGGTATGTTGCACCGGCATTCTTCAAGCCGAAGGGCATTACTGTGTAGCAGAAAACACCTTTCGGAGTCCTGAATGACGTGTGTTTTGCGTTATCGGGGAACATCTTGATTTGATTGTAGCCTGAATACCCGTCCATGAAGGACATGCGTTCAAAGCCACATGTGTTGTCGATCATTACATCGGTGATTGGGAGCGGGAATTCATCCTTCGGGCAAGCAGAGTTGAGATCCCTGAAGTCGATACAGACTCGTATCTTCCCGTTCTTCTTGGTGACAGGGACGACGTTGGCTACCCAGTCCGGGTGTTGTTCCTCACGGATGAAGCCACTGGTCAAGAGCTTGTCTACCTCCTGATCGATGGCATTCATGATGTCCGGGCGGAAGCGTCGCTGTTGTTGTTTGATAGGTTTGGCATCTGGTAAGATGTTCAACCTATGCATCGCGATCTGTGGATCGAGACCCGGCATGTCTTCGTAGCTCCAGGCGAAGACGTCAATATACTCTTTAGCCAGTTGGACTAAAGATTCTCGGTCTTCTCCTTCCAAGCTTTTGCTGATGAAGATGGGTTTAGAAGAAGACCCATCCCCGAGGTCGATCTGCTCGACTTCGTCTTCGGTGGGAGGTTCTCGTAACTCAAAACGAGACTCCCATTGTTCTCCTAGGCGCTGAGCCCAGGGTTCCTCTTCGAAGGGTTCCGGCGGTTGGTCTTCGCCTTCATCTTTCTGAGGTTGCACCGATGTCATGTTAGCTGACAGCACTTTCCTGAAGACTGATCCGATACTGGTATCGGAATCCCACGTCGATGCTTCAGACGAGTGGGAATGTTCTATGTCTTCTGCGTCTGAACTCTCTGGAGTTGATGGCGGCGTGACATAGCCTAACCCCCGTCGAGTCTGATTATAGTAATCCTGTGGCTTTCCATTGGGCATCGAAAGCCGGACAGGGAGATGCCGACCCTTGCCGTAGTTTAAGCCTTTGTTGCTTTTCAGGTCGTAGCCCATCTTTTGGATGATGTGCTTAGCCGCATCTGTGTACCGATAGACTTGTACTCTGCCGGTATCAGGTTCGGGCTCGATTGACGGGAGGTCCCGCCGACGCTCGATTTTGCCCGAGATGATGGTGCCTTGGCCTCGGCTCCGTGGAGGGACTATGAAGACTCCTTGAGACGGGACTATTTGATTATGGTAGACGGTCGTTACTTGTGTTTGCAACGACCGTAGAGCGTTGTCTAATGTATACATGGCATTCCAGTGTGGAAGACAAGAATAATTGAAAGACACTCTATTATTGATAAAGTACGAGATTTTATCCCGTGGGATTACATTGTCGAAGGAGGGTGCGTCTACATCAGCGGAGATATATTCGCCAAGCTCCTCATCTGTAAGCACTGGGGCCGGATCAGGAGAGTCCTCCACCGCTCTGACTTTAGGGTCTGAGAGGGTTATGTGAGCCCTCTCCGGCATCTTGGATGACTGCGGCGGCTTGCCTTTAAGACGCACCTTGAGAGGTGCCTCGGTTGCGCCTCCGATGAGTGGCGCCTTCCCTTGTAATTTTACCACCAGGGGAGCCGCTGTTTGAGGTGGCTTTCCCTTGAGGCGTATCTTCAGGGGAGCTTCGCGAGCCGGCGCTTTTCCTGACAGCTTGATGCTCATTGGAGGCGCCTTCTGGGGTGGTTTCCCCTTCAGACGGATTTTCAAGGGGGCGTCGGGAGTCATCTCAGGCTCCATGTCCGGCTCTGTTGCCGTCTCTGCCTCATCATCAGCGTCATTGGCTTCCTCCTCGTCAATAGGCTTGTACAAGTCGGAATCGGTGAAGTAGGCCTCAATCCCTTTGAAGGGATCGATATCTGCAAACTCCGTCCGGATGACGTCGTTGGTGGATACATATTTCATGTATTGGTGGAGCGTGGAGGGCACCACCATGTACTCATGTAACCATGGTCGTCCGAGTAAGATATTGTAGTTGACCTCGGCATCCACCACATAACAAGTCACCTCAGTTTTGAGGCTGCCGATGTGACATTTCAGTCGGATCTTGCCCAGTGGCTCGCTCTTGCTAGCGTTGAAGCCACTGATGGTCGTATTGGAGGGCGCCAGCCGGTACATTGGGATCCCCAGCTTTGATAGCAGCGCCTTTGGAATGATGCTTAGGGAAGACCCCGGATCGATCTGAATCCTGCTTACCTTTACTGAACCGATGTACCCTGTGTAATACAACGGTCGGTTATGTCGGTGATGCTTGAGCAGCATGTCTTGTTGGGTGAAGGTTATGTTTGGGATAACTTCATCCGCACAATGACAGTGTGCACAAGTAGTTGGGAGGTCTTCAGGCTGCTTGACTTGACTGAGAAAGGATTCGGCATCCTTCAGAGCTTCGCAGAGAGCTTCTCGGGAGTCCTTAGAGAGACGCAGGAGCTCGAACAAAGACAAGCGTGCAGGAGTACTGGCCAGTTGCGCCAGGATGTCAAAATTGTGGGGCTTGGCTAGCCCTGAAGCATTTTCTTTCCGCAGAGGTCTGTCGAAATGGGCCTCCACTTGCTTTTGTTTATTGGCTGCTGAGGGCTTGGATGGACCCTCCTCAGGGATGGTGCCAGGAGGTACCACTTCGGCGGCAGCTTCACCGGACTGGGAGTTCTGTTGTGCACGCGTCTGCACAGGAAGCGCCTCTTCCGTTGAAGAAGAGATCGTGCGGCAAGACTTGATCTTCCTGTCTTTTGCTTTGGAGGTAGGGCGTACCTCCGGTTGAGTTACCTCGGAGACGAGGTCGGGGTGAACCCAGAGGACCTCTCCTCGAGATGTGGTGAGTGGGACAAGTCCACTCACATTGTCACGGGTGGGTGGCAAGTTCACCACCTCCATTGTCGCCTTAGGGATGGGGACGACGCCATCTTGTGTGGTAGTCGGCGGTAAGGTGCCGAACTGAAGTGACACCACATTAGCTGACACCGTCTTCTCTTCATAGTCGACGGAGATTACATCCGCATTGATCATACGCTGGATGTAATTTTTGAGGACGTAGCAGTCCTTAGTCGGGTGTCCGACAAACCGATGGTAGTGACAGTACCTCGGGTTGTCCACTTTCCCGACTTCATCGGGCCGTTTCGGGTCCGGAAGCTTGATCTTGTCACCCTGCTTCAGTATCTCAAAGAGTTGTAGGGTGTCGTCATCATTGAATGAATAAACCTCCTTGGGTCTCGGTGCCAGTGGAGGCTTTTGAGTAGGCGCAGATGCGCCCTTCGAGGCATTAACAGTCAATGCCTGTTTCCCCTTTGTTTCTCGTCCGGAGTTGTTGATTGCGGACTTTTTCCCCTTATCGTCAAAGGCGGGGAAGCTAACACCCAGAAGACGTGCATTGGCCGCCTTCTTCTCTGCAGCTTCAGCTTCGATGATTAGGGAGCTCCAGTCGGGAGGGGGAGTAGAGTTAAGCCAGAGCTTTACTGCAGGCAGCATGTTCATACTGCAAGCGGAGAGAAGCGCATGCTCTGGCATGCCTGGAGGTAGCCTGAAGCAGGCCTGACGGAAGCGTTCGATGAATGCCCGAACCGTTTCCTTGTCCTTCTGGCGTATCTCAATGAGAGACGCCATCGTCATGTCCTTCCCACCGTCGTAGAAGCGGTCGAGGAAGAGGCGTGTCAGGTCGTCGAAGGACGATATGGAATTATCGGGGAGGCTGCAGTACCAGTCATACGCCACCCCTTTCAGGGCCCCAACAAAGATGCTGGTGAGGAGCGCATCCTCCTTCGGAAGATGCCCTGTCTGCGACTGGAAGTACGTCAGGTACCGTCGTGGAGAGTCCTTTCCGTCATACGGCGTGAGTGTTTGTGGTTTATACTTTGGGGGATAAACCACCTTGTTCCACTCAAGGGGATAAGGCTGGGGAATGCCCATCTTCTGGCGCTCCTCCTGCCTGTTCTTGGACTCGAAGCACTCCCGCAGATCTTTGATCATTTCGACCACATCCTCCGTGGAGCTAGGAGTCGGGGAAGGAGGTACCACCTGGAGTGGAGCGTTTGAGGGCTCCGACGTCCGGGGTGCTTCTGTGTCTGAGGGTGTCCGTTGGAGGGGCACACTCGACTCTCTATTGGCTCCTGGGTCGGGACCGTTTGAAGGTGTCCTGATCAAGGCCGACCGCATCTCAAACACTGCTTGAGTCAGCGCTTGCATTGAGGCAGAGAGGGTTTTGAGTCCTCCCTCTAGCGAGTCTATGCGCTGGACAATGTCCTGTGGCGGCGCATCAGTCTCAAGATCACCCCGATCATGTATACTGTCATGACACGGCCGGAAGTGGATGGATTAGTTGAGGCTTCGCTCTCAGCCTCGCTCTCATGTGGGGGAGTCACTTCTCCTGGTGTTTGGCCACCCCCAGCCACATTCTGGAGTTCGTCTTCGACAGGCGCATCTGCAAGGGCCTGACTGCCCTCAGCTCTGTCTTGAAGGGCCTCTTCATTTCCAGCACTACCCCCGACGGTGTCTTGGAGGACATCGTCATTTTGAGGGGCTTCAGGGAGGCCATCTTCGCCTTGATGAAGATCCGCCGCAGCTGTGCTTTGGACATCTTCGTCTTCGGAAGGAGGCTCGACAAGGGTCTGGCTACCCCCAGCTTCCTCCAAGAACTTCTTCCTCGACCGAGTGCCTTCGAACACTCCAGAGGTCGTGACAGCTGCCTTGGTTTTCCTCGGCTGGCTTTTGGATGAAGACGAGGAATTGGCAGTCGTCTTCCGGACAGATGAGGAGTTGGAGATCACGTTGCATGAAGCAACCTTTAGCTCCTCTTCTGCTGACACCTTCGTCCCAAGGCGATGTCGGAGGGGTGTCGATGATTGTAGCCGTTGGAAGACCGACTGCTTTGGCGGTACTGCCATCTTGCAACAGCAGTTGATGGTGACCACTGCACAAGTGTGCCCCGCGAGAGGCGCATCGTGCTTGTTGGTCAACTCTTCTGACCGGCGCTTGTGAGTGATCACGTTGCGCAAGTCGTTGGAGGAGAGTGCTACCCTCACACCCCTCTCAGGCGCATGGCAGGGCCAAGCGTCGGGGTGGTCGGGTGAGTGCTGCGCCCCCTGATCTAATACCAAGCAGGCATCACGATCAGTAGTGGGGGAACCACAGCATTTGAAGTGACTTGAACGGACCTCAAACGCACAACCAGAGCAGGCGCGGGAGTTCAAGACCACTGAGTTTGCCTCTCTCGGCTTGGTTGTGCACGCAGTGAATGCGCCCAAGCGAGATGAGGACTTTGAAGATCGACTCATTGTTGGTGCAGAAGCACTTGAGTCAACCTTGTACAGCTTGCCATCGACAGCGCGCGTGATTGTAAGCGCGTGCCTCTGGTCGGCTGCTGGTATAGCACGTTTGTGGCGCATGGCCCGTGCCGCCTTAGATTTCTTCGTACCAGCCCGCTGGGGCGCATAGTACTCAGCATCCAAATTCTCCTCGCCATTACAGCGAGTGAGTCTGTCAAAGACAGAGGCTCTTTGTGGCTCATCAGAAGTGATACGCGGGGCATTGGCTGCGCCCCTGCTCCGTCGACGTATCTTCCTCGCCTGAGAGGAAGATGGCTGGGGAACGTGGTCGGCCGCACGCTTCCCCGAGAGATACGCTGCATCGGCGGGCGCACCTTGACTGCTGAGGACGTCAGCAGGAAGGGAAGGCTGGACGGGCGCATCCCCTTCAACGGTGGTGCCCAAGGCGTCGACTTTGCGCACCCAGACTGCGCGGGTCTTCTTCGGCTTCGACAGCCGCTTCGAAGGATTCGCACTTCCTTCAGAAATGAACTCCTCGTACGCCTGTTGATTGAGGCGCACTACCAGCGTCTTGTGGGAGGAGCCCACCTTCACGTCGTCGGCCTGTGACACAACCTTCTCGGTAGAGGAGAAAGAAGTCCCCAGCAGAGTCGCCAGCTTGTTTGCCATTAAAATTCTTTTGATTGAAATCTTAATACAAACAGAACAGTGATACAATATAGGACTTAGATGTAGTCCTAGGAGTACACTTTTGTTTAAGCTGGGTCCTTAGTGCCAATGGAGCGAGTGGTAATGCGTTGACTCCGTTGACCGGCTGACGACGGTTATCGGTTCTCTGAAGGTGTTGATTGCTCTGGGTGCTGGAGCTTGCTGAGAGGAGGAAGACGTTGAGTGTCTAGAACTGCCTCTCGGTGATTCTCTGTTGTGGATTCTTGTGTGTTCTGAGTCTCTCTCCCTGTGTGAAGGAGATAATCCTTCTATTTATAGTTTTGCAGACTGACTGCTCATGCGCGCATGCAGGATGCGCCGGTGTGGGGATGCCACGTGAAGGTTGCTGATGGAGGCACACGGATGCTGCGCCCTGATCGAGGGGGAGAACTCTTCATACTGCTGTTGTGAGCCGGCACGTAGCAGAGAGAAGATCTTTCCGTTGCTGAAATCTTGGATGAGTTGAGTCAAAAGACACGTGTCGTCGACTCATGGTTCGAAGATCTCGGATTTGGTGGAGAGAAGTGATCTGGTGAGCTGCGCCTTAGATTGGGCGCAGGAGGAGGCTGCGACTCATAACCTTTAGGAGTTACAAACCATTTGGGGCGCATGGCTTTTGAGGCGCATGCAGGCGACTTTCCTTCTGTCTTTTGGGATCAGAGAGCAGTCTGAGGCGCATGGCTTTTGAGGCGCATGCTGATTTGGACGCATGGCCGTAGAGGCGCATGCGGTTGGTTGAGTGGCCACGTGGCAGTAGCCGTCGAAATAAAGTCATGATGATGCTGACGTTGTCGACGTTTCGTTTTCTAAAAGCTGTCAACTGTTCAGACTTTGGGAGGCGTGCTGCCAACTCTGTCAGTTCAGCATTTAATGTTGGTGACGTTCGATGGACAGCTGAGTGGGCGCGTCGGTTGGCGTTCCACTCGGTATGGAGATGTGTGGGGGCGCACCCTCTGTAATGCGCCGAGTACTGTAGGACGCGTCTGTGTGATGCGCCTGATGCCGAAGGGCGCATCCGTGTGATGCGCTGTCTGACTGGCGCATCGGACATGTCTTTTAATGATGCGGCTGTCTCGCTCTTCGAGTGCTATAAATAGCCGTTTGGCTGAATTCGAGGCGTCCGGTTCATCCATTTAATGTAAATTTATTGCACGGAATTCGGAGGGCCATCCACTTGGCGCGTGGGTTTGATCTGCCCGGCCTATAAATAGTGGCATGGAGAGAAGATTTGCTTCTCATTCCCTCACGTTCTTCCAACATGAACTTGAACATGTGGGTGCATTCTGTTGACGAAGTGCTCCCGAGGGTGAAGATGAGACGCTGTGTTGTCTTCGATGCTCTTGAAGGTGACTGTTACATCCAAAAGACGGAGTCGAGGACTTCTGAGGCAGGCGGAAGGTGCCTGTTGCATCCAAAGATGGGGATGCTCGAGCCTTGTCTCCGTTATTCCGGAAGAGCCGTAGATCGGAATGGCGGTGCTAGGCTCTCTCTTCCTTCAAAGTCGGTGTCGCCCACTTTGATTGTGTTGAAAGCTGCTCCTTTAGCCGCGGTTTCGATCACGATCTTCCTTCGGCTTTGGAGGCTCTTTCGAAGCCTCCCCTGGCCACAGCATTTGCGGTGCTCTTCTCTTCCTTGGTTCCAGCTAGAGGGTTAAATGTTTTGTGTCGAAGCATTTATCAGGCGAGCCTGGTTGGAAGAGCGGCACATAACTGGGCTCTGCTCGGCCAGGTGAGCCTGGCTGGAAGAATTTGGCTGAAGGGATGCACATAGCTGGGCTGTTGAAGGGATGCACACAACTGAGCTGGATGTACATGACTGAGCTGCTGAAGATATGGTGGGATGCGCCTGGTTGGAGGCGCATGATGTCTGCTGCGCCTGACTGACAGCGCATGGTGACTGGCAGCGCATGATGACTGCTGCGCCTAACTGGAGGCGCATGGTGGCCGCTGCGCTTATCTGGAGGCGCGTGGTAGCCGCTGGCTGTAGACTTAGGATCTTTTCTTTGTAGAAATTCTCCTTTGTACAACCTTTTCTAGACATGTAATAGACTTTTATATAAATGAAAAGTCCTTCTTCAAATGTCTATACTTATTGACTTTGCTGTGAAGTTCTTCGTCTGAGTTCTAGCGCATGTAGTGTCTGGCGCATGGGCTTTCTGGTTGTGAAATTCCATGCTTCTACACCCTTCCCAAAAATTTGGAAATAATTTAATTTATTTTATTTTATTTGATTTAATTGGTGATTTTTAGAATTTATGAATAATTATTTAGTAAATTATTACGGTAGATGATTTTAATCATAGTTGAGTTTTGAAATACAAGACAACTAGGAATCATGGCACGGGTAGTGCAGTAGCATGTTTGGACTAGTGTTTAGCCTTGGTAGAGGAGTGCTAAGCCATCGGTGTGTCCTAACTAGGAAAACCAGGCCAAGTTATAGCATGACCATTAGAAATAGTTTATTTAATTATTTTTAGACTTATTAACTTTGCAGAAACCGGTTATACCATTTTAGCCCGGACTGGACCCGAACTAAGCCCAAGCCCATGTACTCATGCGGCACGTCCAATGACATTCATGTTGATAGAATTTGGTATGATTGTGTTGTATTTCATATTAGTGATCTAATAATATTTTCTAAGTATTCTTAATTTAATATTATAACTATTATTATTAATGATATTTAGTGACGTTTTGTATAAAATAGGCCCTCGTATATTTTGGGATTTTTTGACTGTACATATTGGTATATACGCCTTTATTTGGTTTATTGAATTTTGTTATTATTAGTATTATTATTATTTTATTATCATTATTTCTGAGGTCATTATTATATAATATTATTATTATAATTATTGGTTATATTTATTTGGTTATCAAATAAATATTATTAATATATATATTCATATTTATAAGAATAGGCCTTACTCTAGGAATATATAATATTGGGTTTTTATTTAGATTTTATGGATATATATTATATAAGTATGTATACGAGTATATAGGTATATGTATATTTTTAAATAGATATATTATATATAGAAATAAATATATTAATAAAACATTTGGGAAATCAAGAATTCAGGGATTTGGTGTCTTTGCAAAGAAACTTCGTAAGGCAGGGAATATGGTGATTGAATATATAGGAGAAGTTGTTAGACCACCAATTGCTGACATAAGAGAGCATCATATATACAATTCATTAGTGGGTGCAGGCACATACATGTTTCGAATAGACAATGAGCAACCAAAGGCCTCCCGAACCAAGCCTGTCAGCCCAGAACCGAGAGCCCATACTCCTACACCCGAGCAAAAACTCTCCCCCGACTCGGCTGAAAGGGATTTCGTGTATATAGGATCGAGAGAACAAACAAAAACCCTAAAACCTATGCGTCGAGCGCCCCCCCAGCCATCCAGAAGGTGCTGCCCGGTCACCCGCCGCCAGAGCCATCACTGCGCGCGTGCCCAGGCGACCGCAGCAGAGCCGTGCGCGCGCACGGGCGCGGGCGGGAACAGCAGCAACTGCGGTGCAAGCCCCAACTTCGTGATCGAAGTGCACTCTCATTGCTCGATCGTTTTTCGAACTGTTTCTTCAGGTAAGATCCCGATATATACACCTTCGATTCCGATCAATTAGTTTGATTTTTAGGTGATCTATATTGCCCGAAAAATCGAACCCAAGTTCGATGAAAACCTGCCCCAAAACAGGACTGACAGCAGTTTAACTAGCCTACTTTGCATTTAATTATCATCCAAACCATGCATGATTTCAAAAATCTATCTAAAGGCAGTCCTAGACAACATATATAGCTTCACAACCATTTTTGCGGATTTGAAAATCATCGACTACGCGTCGAGAAATCGAATCCCAAAGTTTTCCAAAAATCTGTTTTCAAAACTAGAAAATTGTTCCACACGACGTGCGTCCCGCCAAACCAGGAAACGTGGTCGCGAACCGAAGGCATCGAAAGCTGCGTAACGGCTTCGTGGTCATGTGGGCTTTGACGGAATTCAAATTGGTCGCGTGTGCGCGACGAATTTGATGCGTATCCGTCAAAATTCACCGTATCGTGCACTTTGCAAATTTCTCAATTACTTTGTGCACGCTCGTCAGATCGAGACAAAACTTGCGCCAACAGGACCGTATCATTTTTCTGGTCCTGTTTGCCAAGTTTGGTCTAATTCTGAGACAGTTGAATTGTACGTCGTTTTGCGGGCCCCACGGTCCCACTC
This sequence comes from Iris pallida, assembly GCA_029216955.1. Lineage (NCBI taxonomy): Eukaryota > Viridiplantae > Streptophyta > Magnoliopsida > Asparagales > Iridaceae > Iris > Iris pallida. Next base: position 6,656,922 of record JANAVB010032820.1, read on the forward strand.
AACGGGCGATTTTGTGCACGGTCCGCCGGAATCCAACTCTGGACATACGGTTGGGTTCGTATCGGAAAACCGGATCCGTAGACATATAGTTTGACGACTTTAGAGACCATTAACTCTGGCACATTTTTCGGTGCAAAGCGGGTCCAACGGCGGACATCGTTTTTGCCCAAAATTACCGTTTTGCCCCTGTATCCATAATTGGACTTAAGGACAGGCAATCCTAGCTAATTTGACTATTCTGAGACTGTTGGCATTGTCTGTTTCAGCTTTCGGAGATAGTTGTGAGGACTTGGACTGCATGGCTTGGTAGTTGACTGTATTTTTGTTGGATCTGCGTGCAACCTCCAGGCAAGATACCTTGCCTCCCTCTACAGTTTACTTACATGCATATTTATATTATTATACAGTTTATTAGTTGATTATTTATACGTGATTTGTATATCATGCCTGCTAGTATATATATAGCCTTGTTTATAATTAGCTTTGTAGTTCATATTGGATATACGTATATATAGTTCTTGTTCGTAGTTAACTTTGTAGTTCATTTTGGATTGGTTTTCTCGTGTATCGTGATTGGATCGTGTCGTGTCATCACTTGTACTTGGACTGAGTCGCATCGTGTCATAGGATTGAATAAGTCATATCGGAACTGCTTTACCTCCTTGTCTTGAAATCTTGAAGCTAACCTGCGAGTCCACATTAGCGACGAGGGTTAGTAGTTAAGCTAACTTGGGAGCTCACACCAGGGGCGAGAGTTAGTAAGCTAATCCGCGAGTCCACATTAGGGGCGAGGGTTAGTAGTTAAGCTAACTTGCGAGCCCACACCAGGGGCGAGAGTTAGTAAGCTAATCTGCGAGTCCACACTAGGGACGAGGGTTAGTAGTATATGGTTCACACCTGCGAGTCCACACTAGGGACGAGGGTGATGCTAGCCTACGAGTCCACACTAGGGACGAGGGCTAGTAGTTGTTCAAACCTGCGAGTCCACACTAGGGACGAGGGTTTGATTATTCGATTGGTTATCCATTGACATCGTGATATCGTGTTCTTTTGTTCTTCTCCAGCAGTTCGTCTAGGCGAAGTGGTTCTTCCAGTCGTATATAGTCGTATTTTCGTGCGGATTGGTCTTTCCCCGTTTATTTTCTGTATTTCCTTTATTGCATGATAAACTGCTAGATAGGCATGCTTTTATGTATCTTGCTATGTCTCCTGAGGACCTGATGATCTCTTCAGGTTAGTTATTGCATGGAGTTAGTTAGCAGCTCGGGATGGCAGATGATTATGACACTTGTGGGGTCCGGATGTGATGATATTGCTTACGGGATTTAGGTATTGATACCATGTTTATTATCCAGTTCATCTAGCTCGTGTTTCCCTTTCATCATCATGATATATCATATTTATTGATTCAGTTTATAGACTCATGTTATTTCTTAGAGTCTAATCGGACATGCATGCTAATGGGCTGCAGACCACGACCCATACTTGTTCATTCTTGTTTATATGATTCATGTGGATTGAGATATAGTTTAGATTAGATATGATACCATGACCTTGACAGCTTATATGTACTCGAGTCGGGCTGGAGTTCGCTCGATACGTAGCTGGCTTGCTCACGAGCTCGCGTCCGAAAAGCGGGTGCGGGTCGTGACAAGTTTTTTTGGTGGCCCATGCAGGTCAGAGCATATCGTATCGGTTACGTAACTGTACTGATACGAGCCTGCGCCCTTGACTAGACCTTTGAAATCTCAATCCACTCTGCCTTGAAAATTTTCCTAGAAATTCTCTACGTCCTTGAAAACTCCATATTTGCTCTCGAGTATACTTCCTTGCTTCATGTGCCATTGACTCTCGTCTCTTTTATTTCGGGGTGACGAATGATCGTGCTGCCTAAGATTTATCAAAAATTCTTAAATTATAGTATAATATTGCTTGACTATTGAATATTTGGTTGCTTGATAGATATAAGGGATTATAGATGCCATATGCCCTAGATACTGTTGGAAGGATTGATAGCAACTAGTTAGAATATCGTAATGGTGACCGTATTTTGAGGAGTAGTATGACCAAAGGTGGGTAGAAGTCCTCGAAGTTTCGTAGTTGCGAAATGACTTTATTTCGGTGCACAAGCCACAAGAACATGGGATAACTGTATTCGGCGAGTGCTTTCGTGCACGAGCCATTCCGTGCATTCGTGCACGAGTTAGAAAGGCTAGCACATTGAAAGACAATAAGCAAGCGCCCTAGCGTGCAAGCCACGAACATTGAACACTAGGTCATAGAACATGGAAATAAGGCTTCGATGCGTGAACGAAGTGCACGACGCGAGGGAAAAGACCATAAATGTGTCGAAACGTGCCTACGTGCACGAGATCATAAAAGATGGCTTCGTTGCGAAAGAATACAGTTGTGGCATGAATGTGGCGAAACTGTCGAATATGACATGATGCCTCGAAAGGTGTTCGGGACCTTCGGGTCGTTCGGTTGACGAACATTGAGTTGAGGCATGATGCCATTGAACATTAAAACGAAGTATGAAATGTAAGAACATAGAAAGTTAATTGAAGAAATACGAGATGATAAAGTCTGAGTCTCAGACTCAAGACTATGTTTGGTTATTTGATAAAGTCTGAGTCTCGGGCTCAAGACTATGTTTGATTGTTTAAAAATAGGGCATTGTATGGTCGAATGGACTTGAGATAATTGTGATAATCTTCCGTGCACGGAACGTTCCCTCCGAACGGGTGCACCGGGGCACCGGGACCGTTTGGCCTAGGAGGGATATAATCTTTGATGGGCGCTCATCTGTAAAGACGATTAGCACCCGGTTATAGATGTGAAAAGCCGCAAATGATGGTAGGCACGCGGTATGTTTCGGTTGTTGGGATAGCAATCCAACCCATGAAACGTCGGGCTACCCAAATTCGAGAAAGAAAAGAAAGAGAGAAAAGAAAGTAAGAAAGAAAGAAAAGAAAGAGAGAAAAGAAAGAAAGAAACGTCTTTAGTCCATTTTGGCGCGAATACGCCAACGACCATTTCATATAGTTAAGGAACAATTGGCTGAAAGTGCAGGCACGTATGTGTCCCGCACACATAGATCCTGCATAAAGAGCACTTATAACATGACAGGAAAGGAAGGGGACGTATTCACCTTGCGTCAGTGCAAGGGCGAGTGCGTTGACTTGGTAAGAAGTCGCGCCACAAAAAAAACACGAGATTGCTTGCCTGCTTGTCTATTCAATTTAAATAGCATACTTGCCATGATAACATGATTTACCGTTTTCGAATATGCCATGAAATCGACCCTAAGGAGAATATAGCAAGATCATAACCTAAGTTGCATGATTCAACATAAATACTACAATGTCGGTTTAGAAAGGTCTTTACATCAGTACATGCGAGGACGAACGTACTGATCCTCCAGCAGCTTTAATGCAGGGTGCAGGGAATGGATTGCTCGTGGCGGAGCTTCGTTTGAACGCATTGAGGCTTGAAATGCCGAAGCTTATAGAGGCATGCGACCGCATTGACGCTCGGACTTGCAACAGGATTGATGCGGCCGATATATAGAAGGCATGATGTATGGAACGGTGAAATCTTTTATGGGCAAGAGAGAACCTGAGTGTTGTAGCCAATCTGGCATATATTGTTGGGCTATCGAAAGCTTTTGTAATCTCAGTTCGAATATCAATAAAGAGAATTGTTTCGTATAATCTGTTTTCCTTTCATTGTTAATATCAACTCAAAGATAACCATTTGAGAACTTGTCATCTTGTCTTGCACGAGCGCAACTCCAGGCTCGTGTGGCATCACACCCCCTATGAGGATGATGATTCGGGTGATTCCGGGTCGGGGCATGATAGATTGGTATCAGAGCTCTAGGCTCAATTTTCTCAGGACATTTGCTTTGTTTCAATTCCAAAGAGTTGCCCACCACCAATCAAAATCACTCTTGACTCTACTCGATGCCGCACTGGATGTTCCATACAATGTCTAATACAAAGCCGGGAAACGTTGTCGCAAGTACTTCGAATTTACTTGATATTGCAGAGAAAGTCATGAAATATTTCATTGCATTGAATGCACGAGCCGTGAAATGTTAGTTGCTGCAAGTGCAACAAAGTGTGAAATACAATTTGAGATGATGTTGTTGCAATGTAACATGTCGAATGAGAAATGAAACGATGCATGAAGTGCAATGGGTGGTGAATATTGGTTGCAACAATACGGAAACTTAAATAATGTATTGCAATGAAAGTGATAAGTCAATGTCGAACGTGTTGAACAGATTTGAGAATTGACTTTGAAAGTCGGGAATAAATTGTTGCACGATGTGCAACATATGTCAAAAATAAATCGTTGCACTAGGTGCAATGAATGTCGAAAATAAGTCGTTGCAAGATATGTAATACGTGTCGGAAGTAAATTGTTACATGTGGTGCAACGTATATCAAAGTAATCGTTACACGGAGTGCAAAGGTGATTGGAAATAAATCGTTGCACAAGATGCAACGGAAGGAATTGAAATCATAAATCGATAGAACGAATCGTTCGGTTGCATTCCGAACTTGTGTTGGCAAATGAAAACATTGGCCGAGTTGTGTCGGATTTTGATTAATCAAAATTACGGTTGTGATCAAGCACGATCACTACGAAAATCGTGATTCAGAAGAGATTGTTGGTGCATACTTTGTATAACGCGAGAGAAATGACTTGATTTCTGAGTGGTATATGCCATACCATGTATGTGATGAATGACTCGATTCCAAGTGGTATATGGTATACCACTTGTGCGATGAATTGCATCGACGCGTTGTGAGAATTGCGGAAGGTTTGTCTGCAACGGATGGGAGAGTACCGATACTCGATTGGAAATTTGTATGACGGTATGTTGATACAAGTGTTCTTCAAAAATCGGTTGGGACGATAAAACGAGACTCGTATCAATGAATGATAAGTCAGACGAAAATTATAAGTCGGTCGGACGACCGAGACTAGAAGAACGATTATGCCTTGAAGCAATAATCGGATCAACGGGAAAGGAAAACTCGAACTTACAAATGAGTCGCACGACTTGAGATCTCGATAGAAATGTTGGGCGAGGCGAATCAAATCGTACGACTTGTGATCTCGATAGAAATGTTGGACGAGGCAAATTATAATCGAATCGTACGATGTGCGACTTCGGTGAAGAGTTGGTTGATGCGGGTAAATAGTTCCTAAGAGATAGTTGGTTACGTTACGGCAAAACTCATTTGAGTACGACTGAAATACACAAAACCTTAAAGGGCGTAAGCGTATAACTCGAGGGTTCGATGTTGGATAATCGGTAACTCGGTTACACGATCAAAGCATAACGGAATACAATGAATCTAGAAACGATTCGAGACGTACGAAAATATTTATGGAGAACTTGAAAGTATGCAATACAAGTTGTCGACGTTGAAACAGAATCAAAGTTGACCCTTACGCTATCAAAATTGATACGACGTATCGAGATCGGTACGTAAGGAAACGTAATCATGATGTGAGAATACAAAATGGAGTGTGCCTTGCGCTATCAAAATTTTATAAATAACAATACGAGAATGAACGAACTGGTTGATCATGAACTCGTGATTGATCAAGACAAGACTATAAGTCATCGACGATTGTTCGATGCGTATAGAATCTTGTGTGTCGACCGTAAATAAGATAGACTCGAACTCAATGCGAGGAGATGCTTCGTGAATTGCAGAATCATCGACGATAGTGCATGACTTTACTCGGAGGATAGTTGCACATCAGTTGCGCCGATAGAAATGGTTTTGTCCAAAATTGGGTAGTCGCATAGAAATCGTCGAAACATGATTTAGCTCCGAAATAAGATATAGCATGGTTCATAGTAAACTGTCCTTCGGTGATGATCCACAATTATCGAGCGTAGCTTCGGGGCAGCTGACCCTAAAAGACTTGACCGCCAAATCAAATTGAATGTTGCATACCCATAAGACGACCTATGCATTGTCGCATACAAATTGTATCGATAACAAATGTTACGTGGAGCATGTTGACGATAAGTCTAGGCGATCGAGAATTGTTGGAACAGCTTTCGATTGAGAATGATATAGTTAGATTTTGAGTATTCGTCGGATGAATGCTTGAATGGTTATGTTGGTCGACGATCGAACTAGAAATTCACCAACGAACTTGGTGATTCGGATAGGCGATTACGAGAAACGTGCTATGCATGAGAGAGAACGATAAGGGAATGACTTACGAGTTATGTCGTTAGATTCAGATTCACCTTGCAATTGAGTTTACATGAATCTAACTTATATTCGATGTTGCAAGACGAATAAGTTGAGACGTTGGCTAGTGAATTCCTACTCATTAGGAATCGAATATAAGATACATCGTAGAGACCTTGAGTCAATGTGATTGTTGTCTTGAGCACCGTCGCCTTGATGTAAACTTTTGAGTCGGATAGATTATGGCCTTTGTGCAATATCAATTTAAAGTTGCGTTCGGAGAATTTAAGCACGGTGTCTAGGTAAGTAACCTAGCAGGCGTAGTCTCGAATGTGATAAAGAATCGTATCGAGATAAGTTACCTAGCCAGACTTCGAAAATAGTTGGGTGGCGAATCCGAACGCAAGGCGTTACGGAGGATCGTTGTGATCGGATGTGCGACGGCCTGACGCAACTTATAGGATTGATAGTCCATACGAAATAAGAAATGCGATTTTGAATCGCGTCGTGTGCAGTGACTTTATTGAATGAATCACGTATGTATCAAATATACGTATGCGATAAAATTTCGAGAACAGTTGCTAAAAATAAGTCCGATCGAGAGTGTAGAAGCATAAAAAAATTTCAGCAAATGAAGCCCCATGCGCCCAAGTCAGTGAAGCCCCATGCGCCCAGTCAGTGGAACTCCATGCGCCCAGCCAACGAAGCTTTATGTGCCCAGTCAGTACAACTCCATGTGCCCAAGTCAAGTGTAGCTCCATGCGCCCAGTCCGTGAAGCTTCATGCGCCCAAGACTAGCTCCCCCGAAAGGAGGGCGCATAGCCTGAGATATGGCTATGCGCCCAAGCCTGCCTCAGTCAAAGCCATAATCAACACGTGCACCGAAGCACACGGCCACGTCAGTCTCCACGAGCAGTCGTGTACCAAAGTATGCAGCCACGTCAACACCACGACCAACCCACGATCTCGCTGCCTGTATGCGCCTACATCCTATACGCCCAAAGCAGGACTATGCGTCCACACAAAAACCAGCATGTTTCCTCATGTGGGCGCATAACATCATTCCAGCTCAAGAACGACTATAAAAGGAGGGCCTCATCCCACTTTAAAACACAGAACGGAGAGCATTTTCAAGAGCCAAATTGCTGCACTTCTTGCCGGTGAGCCGAGAGTTAGCAATTTTCTTAGGTTTTCTCCCACTTTTGTAATTGGAGTGTCAACAGAGTAAAGGAGCAACTGCCGCTCAACTCCATCATCCCATTCCCCAGAATTTGTTTTTGTACTCGGGGATCCTCAGCGCAGGATCTCTCAGGCGTACTCGATTTGTGGTGCCTTGCGCCAATAAAAGAAAAGACAGTGTTTTCTTCTTCTTTTTTGTATGTGTCCACAAAAATGGCGACTCTGCTGGGGCTACCTTTTCCTCTGACGAGAAGATGGTGACGCAATCCAATACCGACAAAGTGGGGAGTACTCAGAAGATGTTGATCGTAAAGTTCGATCAGTAGGCGTTGGAAGAGATACTCTCGAGGCACGGCTCTACTCCCTCAAAATCAGCAAAGCCAAACAAGTCTCGCAAGACTTGGCTTCCGAAGGCTCACTGTGCATATCCTGCTAGTGTCATAGCAGATATACAGCTAGAGGACTTTGTCACATGGGCGCATGACTCTGCCACAGAAGTTCCCCAAATGGAGAAGGCTCACATCGTTCTGGGCTCTACTAGCCCGGTGACTTCTTCCCTGCACAACCAACAATAGGGTGTTCAACACCCGAGACTTGGCAAAGGAAAACACTACGATGCCAAGAATCGGGGTGTGCGACACTCTGGCCGAACTCAGCGAGGCTCATAAACGAAGGAGGCCAAACTGGAAGAAAACAATGCTACTCCACCAGGCATGCGCCCAAGACCATGCGCCCAAGGGAGTGTTTGGGAGCATAGACCCAACCAGAACACTTTTGTCTTCAACAGGCTGGGCATCCAGAGCCATGCGCCCAGGCTCTCTGGATCCATACTATGCGCCCACATCAAAGAGGCTCAGACATGCTGTCAAGGAACATGCGCCCAAGGCCAGTCTCCAAGACCTATGCGTCCACAATAAAAAGACAGGCCCCAACGCGTATAGCACATGGCTGTCTTCAAGGACATCACAGAACTTAGGTGTGGAGATTGCCCTTGCACATGAACTAAGTCTGGATGCACCTACTCTCCTTACGAACCCGCATGCAAAGCTCGGCGATGCATGCAACATGGGTTGTAAGGCAAAACTCCCTTTCACTGACTTGTGCGACATGATAAATCATAAGCACAAAGCGAGGGAGAACATAACAATTCATAGTGCGCTTCCGTGCACCAGTATTGTTATCAACTGTTGTTGCTCCAAAGCAACAAGAGTGCCTCAGAGAAAATCCGTGTTTCGACGGCTACACTTCTCTGACGACGAGAAGCCACTATGTGTTTCATCCAACATGGCTTCGTGGGGTCCCCCTTACGGAAGCCCCAATCAAAGACGGTGGACTACGAACCCAACTTTCTCTCTTAGCTCCGCAAGAAGAAGAAGGAGAACTCTACCAACAGATGGCCAACAGGCTGTCGCATCCGAAGGAGTCTATATGGGCACTCGATCAAAGGCAAGACTCCGTATGGACGATGAAGATTCCCAAGCCGAGGGTAGCATTCCATCATAATCTGAAGCAGATGACCCTCACACTAGGGGTAGCCTTCCAGAGGACGATGATCCCTCCGAATTCGATGGCGACTATCTACCTCCTCTACCTGAAGATGAAGGGCTTATCCATTCGGAGACAGAAAGTATCAGCACCAGTTGCACTGCTTCCTCTGTTCATCCTTGCATGCTATCTACATACATGGCAGACGGAGAAAGACATGAAGAAGCCAGTGATCAGACTAGCAAACGGCTAGAGGATCTCGAAACAACATTCGCCAAAATTACTGATATGCTTACCAGTATCATGGCAGTTCAAGCTGCTGGGGCTGTTCCTCCACCTCAACAAAACGCCTCGGCCCACATTAGTCCGGCTCACAGCAATAACCCTCCTTCACTACAGAAGGAGTATCATTCCATTGTGCCTCCTCCAAATCTTACAATTGTCGGGGGTGGACCTTCGCCAATAATGCCTGACAACCGTTCAGCAGCCATTTCCCAACACCTACTCAATCAACAGGATGCAATTGATTCCTTGGTCGCTCGCCTCGACACCATCTCACACAAAGACAAGCTTCAGAAGATGGGGATATCTCAACCGTATCCCTCTGAATGAGAGAATGCTACTTGCCCAACTAACTACAAGTCGCTAACGCTGAACTTATTTGACGGTTTGACTTCTTCTCGTCAGCAGATGACGTACTTCAACACGCAGACTCTGCACTTGCCCAGAGATGATCCGTTCCTGTCGAAGCTATTTATTAGCACCTTGCAGGGGGTAGCCTTCGAATGCTTCTGCAGTCTGCCTGACGGGGGTATCAATTCATTCAAAGACTTTGAGAGGTTGTTCCTCAACAGGTTTTACAAGAGTGGCATGCATGTTAGTATGTCCACCCTCATCGAGACCAAGCAAAGGAGGACTGAGTCTGTCATCGCCTTCATCGAATGCTTCAGGCGGCTAGCACTGAAGATTTCCTTCGGCATACCAGACTCAGAACTTATGGATACTTGTCGACAAAACTTCCTTCCTACAGTAAAGTTTTGTCTAGGTATACATAAGTATGATACATGGACCGCTTTCATTGTGGTCGCTGATGCTGCTGAAAATGATGTTTCTAACTGAGAACTACTGGGGTTGAAGACACCCAAATCCGAAGACAAGGGCAAGCATCCTCAAACTATCCCTGTTCGTGGGGGTAAAGGGAAAGAAGTCCTGAAAGTCGACACATCCAAAGGAGCTTCCAATTCTCAGGGCGCCTCTGACAAGCCTAAAGAGACCTTCTCCTTCGACGAAGACGATGTCATTACCATCTTCTACACATTGACGAAGGGCAATAAGCTGACATTGCCTCCACTACAACGTCCTGCAGAGGCGAGCTAACTCAATGATCCCAAGTACTGTCTCTATCATCAGTACGTGCATCACTCCACCAAGGACTGCATCGTCCTAAAGAAGAAGATACAACAGCTTATCGACAGTCAAGTGATCAACCTTGAAGCTAAAGACAAGGTCGTATCTGCTAACATGATCTCTCTTCTGTTTGGTGACTTTCCTCCTACAGAAGTCGCAGACGGCGTGGTCCCGATCCCCAAGGCGATGATGGAAGTCGTCAACCTACCACCAGCTCGTAACTCGACCTTGGTCCCACTCACAAATGAATGTGGTGAGATCATGTGGGTCCACCCAGACCTTGTCCAAGAAGTGACACAGGGGGTAGCACCTCCCAAAGCAAGAAAGGACAAAAAATTCAAGCCATGTCATATGGTATCCTCCCCCATCTACGAGGTTCTATCTGGCGAGACGCGATCGGGGAAGACTTATCTCCGGACGTATGATCCCGTACAAGAAGAAGTAGTACCTCCTCAAGCTCCTGCTGCCCCCACAAGCTCAGAAGCTGGCCCATCCAAGCCTCAAACCACGGACAAATCCAAGCAGAAGGAGATGCAGTTTGACAAGTCTTTAAAGGTGCCAACTCCCGAAGGCATGGATCGGCCCTACAACTTTGACATACTGGCTCAGCTAGCCAATACACCTGCCAGGTTGTCTCTGTTCGATCTATTGCGACTCTCCAAAGAAACGCGGAAGGCCTTAAGTGAGGCATTACTACACGTTGACTCTTATTTCGCTGAAGTCAAAGCCCCCGCTGAAGATCATGTCTCCTGTCCCCACTGCCATAGTACTATGGAAGTGGTGCCCAATATCACCTTCTCACAGGAGGACATGCTACTCAAGAATAATTGTCATGATAGACCCCTGTACTATACAGGGTATATCGGGGCAATCAAGGTGGACCGCATGCACATCGATCTAGGATCCTCCCTCAGCATCATTCCTAGAAATTTGCTTCAAATTCTGGGAATCCCTCTGCACAAGCTATCCGCAACCAACACAACTATCATGGCTTTCAATGCTGGTCGAAGCCATCCGCTGAGCAAGATCCGTCCCAAATGCCATATAGGTGATCTCTGAACGGAGGTTTCCTGCTATGTGATCGATGCCAATGTATCCTACAACATCTTGTTGGGACGTCCATAGATATACGAGAATATGTTCGTTCCTTCCATACTTCACCAATGCTTCAAGTACGTCAACAGTGACGGTGTCGTGAAGACGGAGTTTGTCGATGTTGATCCTTTCAAGGGCATCGAAGCTTACTATGGAGATTCGGTACTTTACCAATCTCAACCCTTCGGCAAACCCAAGAACTACTATCAATGAAGCGGTGCTGGTTTGGGCTATGTCTCTCCTCCAACAACTCCCGAAAGATCGGATGATGAAGCAGATCGTTGTTCTCATTCTTCTGATTCCTCCCTCTGGGACTCAGACTCCAGCATTGGCGACATGTTCAAATTAACTCTGCCAATCAACATGGTTTCCACCAACCAAATTATAAACGATGTCCAATCAATCGAACTCGAACAATGGGCTCAAAAGATGGACACCATGTGGGAGCTGTGCTTCGAACAACGGGAACCACCTACCGAAGACGAAGTCATCCAAGTCAATCTAGGAGATGAAGCATCCTTCAAACCAATCTTTATCAGCAAAAGCCTATCTGGCGATAAACACCAATCTCTTATACAGCTTATAAGAGAATACATCGACGTCTTTGCATGGAGCTATGAAGACATGCCAGGCTTGGACCCTAAAGTCGCTATGCATCGCCTGAACATTTCGTCTAAAGCTAAGCCAGTGAAACAGCAACAATGACGATTCCGTCCAGACGTCATGGAAGCCATCGAGAATGAAGTCAAGAAGCTTATTGCCAGTGGATTCATTCGCGAGGAACAACACCCAGACTAGGTTGCCAACATCGTTACAGTCATGAAAAAGAATAGTAAAGTTTGAGTCTGTATCGACTACCGTGATTTGAACTATACATGCCCGAAAGACGAGTTCCCTCTACCGATCACTGACGTAACGATCGACAACACTTGTGGCTTCGAGCGGATGTCCTTCATGGATGGGTTCTCAGGCTACAACCAGATCAAGATGTTTCCCGACGACGAGAAACACACATCTTTTTGAACACCGTTGGAGGTATACTGCTATACGATGATGCCCTTCAGATTGAAGAATACAGGGGCAACATACCAGCGAGCCATGAACACAATTTTTTGTGATCATTTGCATAAAACCGTGGAGTGCTACGTAGACGATATCGCAGTCAAAAGTCGTCTCAAGGACAACCACCTCCAAGACCTGAGAACGGTGTTCAAACTAATACGTGCACACCAACTCAAGATGAATCCAACCAAGTCTTTTCTGGGAGTCTCCAGCGGCAAGTTCTTTGGTTTCGTCATCACTTCAAAGGGTATACATCTGGACCCGAAGAAAGTGAAGGCTATTCTCGACATGCATCCTCTAAGAAACCTCAAAGAGCTGCATGGACTACAAGGAAGTCTAGCCTATATCAGACGATTCATTTTGAACCTCTCTGGAAGGTGTCAACCATTCACTCAGCTCATGAAGAAAGGCGTATCTTTCGTCTAGACTTAACAATGTCAACGCGCATTCGATGACATCAAGGCGTATCTTACAAACCCTCCAGTATTGGTAGCTCCAATAATGGAGAAGCCCTTCTTACTATATGTCCATGCTATGGATCATTCCCTTGGTGCCCTCTTAGCTCAGAAGAACGAAGGCGGCCATGAACAGGCAATCTACTATCTCAGCCGCACAATGGTGGGTGCCGAGCACAAATACACACCGGTGGAGAAGGAATGCCTTGTACTAGTATTTGTCATCCAGAAGACACGCCACTACGTGTCTGGGCAGACTATCCACATTATATCTAAAGTCAACCCTCTCAGAATACTCATGACTAAACCGGGCTCTCTCAACTCCCGTTTAGCTACATGGGCAATGTTGTTGACTCTATATGATATGATCTTCGTTCCTCAGAAGGCAGTAAAAGGCCAAGTATTAGCTAATTTCCTAGCAGCTCATTCGGTGCCGGAGTCGTCCAAACTCTACGACAAAATCTCCGACGAAGTGGTGGAGTCTAATACTGCAACAAAAGAAATCTCCATTTGGTGAATATTCTTTGACGGTACATCAAGAACAGGACCCAAAGCGAATATCGTAGATGGAGTAGGTGTCGTGCTCGTGTCACCTGATCATCTGGTTATACACCGTGCATATTCTCTCGTGGAACCACGTACCAACAACGTGGCCGAATATAATGCCCTATTAATCGGCCTGCAACAGGCAAAGCAACTGGGAGTTGACCATCTAGAGGCTTACGGCGATTCCAAGCTAATAGTTAGTCAGGTCCGAGGGGATTATGAAGTTCGCTACGAAGATCTCATCCCCTACCACAGAGCAACAATCGAGCTGGCGTCTACCTTCGCTGGATTCTTCATCGAGCACGTACCTCGACTACAGAATATAGAAGCAGATGCTCTAGCCGGTCTCGCTGCTTCCTTGACCGTTCCTACCAATACACAGCAGTCGATCACAGTGTCTGGTCGAGAATTATTCTGTGTGAAAGATGCCTTGCATATTTATCACAGTTATGCAGCAGAAACAAACGTCGATGCTAAAGACTGAAGATTTCCCTTCATAGACTATGCTGTCTATGGAATCCTCTCTGAGGACCCGAAGGAAGCAGTATCCATCCAAAGACGATCCCTCAGATTTTACTATGACACGGCTACCAAAATGCTGTATCGATGCTCTTACGACAGGCTACTGTTACGATGCTTATCAGACACAGAAGCCAAGCATGCACTCCGGGAGGCTCACGATGGAGTTTGTGGTGCACATCAACCAGGCCCCAAATTATAAGATCGCCTCAAACGAATGGATTATTACTGGCCCACGATGATAGCGGATGCTGTAGAATATGCAAAGAAGTGTAGAGCTTTCCAGTTCCACGCCGACTTCATTCATCAACCTTCAGAGTTTCTACACCCGACGGCAACGTCTTGTCCATTTGAAGCCTGGGGTATGGATGTCATAGGACCAATCAGCCCGCCATCCTCCAAAGGACATCGGTTCATCCTAGCTGTAACCGATTACTTCTCCAAATGGGCGGAAGCTATACCACTCATTGAAGTGAAGACGTCAAACGTGATCAGTTTTATCAAACATTACGTCATTTATCGCTTCGACCTACCTCACAGGATCATCCATAATAATGGTCCACAGTTCGCAAGCCATGCATTCTATCGGTTCTGCGATAAGAATCGAATCTAGAACGTAGCCTCTACTGCCTACAATCCAGCAGCTAACAGGCTAGTAGAAGCCTTCAACAAAACCATCATAAAGCTTCTCAAGAAGTTCGTGTCTTCAAATAAGCGTGATTGGAACGAGAAGCTCGGTGAATGTCTATGGGCCTATCGCACAACGGTCCGGACTCCAACAGGCAGTATGGCATTTTCTCTGGTTTATGGGAGCGAAGCAGTTCTTTCCCTAGAAATCCAGATTTCTTCTCTTCGGGTAGCCCTAGCCAGCGAGCTGACTACTGAAGAGAGCTACCGTCTGCGACTCCAAGAGCTCGATGCGCTAGACGAAAAATGCTTGTTAGCTCAGCATCGCATTGAGCTATACCAAGCACGCCTTTCCAGAGCCTTCAATAAAAAAGTGAAGGAAATGATCTTCCAAGTCGGTGATCTAGCCTTAGCAGTGAGAAGACCGATGGTCATGACGCACAAAACAAAAGAAAAATTCCAGCCCAAATGGGAAGGTCCTTTCATCATAGAATCGGTGTACTCTAACGGTGCATACCGGCTAACCAAGCCCGATGGTGACTTGCTCATGATGCCTATCAATGGCAAGTTCCTGAAGAAATACTATGTGTAACATCTTTTTGTTCACATATACTCAGTCATGTAAATGTACAGTGCGATGTTTATATGATTCCAAAAAAAACTATCTAACTATTATCCGTATTTCAAGAGTCTTGAATACGTCCTGGATAATAGGTCCTCTAAATATTTCCCCAGTGGAATCATTTCTGTTTTTGACTCTGTCCAAACTCGGTTTGACAAAAACAAGTCACGTCCCCATTACCTCTAAATTGTTTTCTGATAAATATTTCCCCAGTGGAATGATCAAATGTTTTGCCACGTCCACATAACCTCTGAGCAAAGCATTCATCAAGGATAATCATGTCCATACTACCTCTGAACTATCCACTCCCTCCAATGCTATATATCTTTCCACGTCCATATTACCTCTGGTCAGATATAGAACATCCTATGCTATTACGTCCATATTACCTCTACTAGCAGCATTCGTTCGACTTATTGTCTATATTCGTATCATTCCAATATAAAATGGATAATAGGTACACATCAAAAATTCCCCAGCGGAATACCCACCAGAAATATCCTTGCTACGTCCACATTACCTCTAGCATCGATATTTCACAAAACCACAACCATTTCCGAAAAGATTCTTCATTTTGTACTTAAAACGTCTATCAAAAGACGGAAAAAAGGGTACAAAAGTCGTGACGGCTAGAAAAAAAAGAGAAAAAAAAGAAGATAAAGAAGTTCAAAAATCTACGGGATACACAAGCGGTTTATGCTGTCCCTCAGAGCAACAATCTTGGCCTCAGATTTCACAGCAGCTCGATGTCGTGCCTCTTCTTGACGAATGGCTTCATCTTCAAAGAGGATCAGACTCTGATGCTCCCCCTCCAACTTTGCCAGCTGCTCTCCTAAACGGGCAGAAGTGGTGGCAGTCATGGCAGCCTGGGACAAATAATCCTCCTGTTCAGATGTCACCGCCCTCAAGTCGGCTTCTAGCTAAGCGATCTCGTTCCTGATCTACGCAATGTGGTTATGCTTCTCAGTGATCTGCACAGCCAGCCTGTTCTTCGATGCAGCACGTGCCTCACTTGCAGCATTGAACTGGCCATACTGGTCAGCCAGCTCGTCGATCTCCCGAGCCAGGGCATCCTTCCTTACCTGGAAGGTAGCCTTCTCCTCCGCAAGAGCTGTCATTAAAGCCTCGTCCTCTGTGCGAAACAGTGACGTCGGGCTCCGCTGTTTGGCATCCCGGAACCTGGCCACTTGACCCTCCAGGTCGTTCAGAACTTTCCTCAGAGTGTTGGCCCGCTCCCCATGGCCGGCTATACTCTCGAGGGCCGCTACCTGACATTCGACAACAGCCTTCACGAGATCGAAGGCAGCGCTCTGATTCAAGACTCCAAGAAGCTTTACCATCAGCACCAAGTAGAAAGCTCTGATAACTTCCTGAGCCATCCCCTCGTCTTCGGTGGAGGTCGTCGGAGAAGAAACTTGGAAAGTTTCCTCCGCTTCAGGGAGGAATACCTGACAAGAAGCCAAACTTGACAAGAAAATCCATTCCACCAAAAACCTTCCTTGATTATCACGTGTCACGTCTATATTACCTCTGATACCGATAGTCTTCCAACTTGACGCCTGTACCCAACCCGAGATGAAAGGTACGACGCCAAGATCACAAAACCTATCACGACCTTGTTACCTCTGTTAGGTTTTGTTTCAAATCTATTACCCGTACCGCTAGTGTGCCAAAGGGTAATAGGTCCATGAAAGTATCATTCCAATCTATTTGCTCGCATTTCCGGATGTACAAGAGGGCAATAGGTCCAAACAAAAAAAAGAGAGAGGGGGATCCCCCAGCGAGATACCCTTTACACAAATACGGTATTTCGGCTCTCTAATACAAAGCACCACAGATACCACAAGCAGAGAATGGAGCGAATATACTCTGTCTATTCAAAATCAGTTACATTCACAGGATTACATCTCATGAGCAAAACAAAAGGTTCTTCATCCCTTTATCTGGATAAGAAGTAAAAGATTACATTGATATCCAAAAGAATGAAGAATCCGCTACTCATCAACAACACATAGCTTGGTCAGCTTGGCAGCACCACGCTTTCATCGAAGGAGGTCATGTTTTACTGTTGAGCAAGCAAACAAGGCTGTTGAACCTTCAAGAAGCTACATGGAGGAGGGCAAATATAGCATGCTAAAACATCTGCAAATGGTGATCTCCTCTCCTCCATATTGCGGATGTCGTGGGCCCATTTCTTCAAGAGACCATACCTTCAAAACAACATCTCTAATATTGCTTTTGCCTACTTGAAGAAACGTGAAAGTAGAACTTTCATAGTGACGCCGAACTACCGTTCGACTCTTCGATGTATAAAGGTTTTTCCTACCATCTGAAGAAAACCCTTCCAAAACACGAAGAGTCCTGAGCTCTCTGATGTTAGTGCCAAGTGTTGCATATTCACCATGCCCAGAATCGCCGATACCGGTCCTGCAGAAATTTGCTAGCCAGATTCCTACAGAATATGAAAAGGGGCAGAAAGAAAGTCAGAATCAGGAAGCTGCAGAAAAAAAAAAACTAAGTCCTGAAGACTCCTATGCGCCCAAAGGGCTATGCGCCCAAAGGGATATGCGCCCAAAACAAGACATGTGGGCACATAACTCTCAGACAGTACGCGGGCGCATAACATGCCACAGCTTAAAGGGCGCATAACATGGCAACACGTGGGCGCATAGCACACCACAGTGTTGGCGCATAACTTCTGTAGGTGCATAGTAATGCTCACAGAAGTATGTTACACTAGGCGCAAGCACCCAGGCAGAAGAAAAGTCCGAGCGTCACAAATTAACTCTCGAGACTTCATTTTTTGAAAGCATGCCCTCACCCAAAATTGGGTCCTGGACTGCCGAGGACGCTGCCGCAGGAGGAGAGTCACTCGGCGCAGCCCCCTTGCCCTTCGCGGATCTCTTGGCGACCTTGGGAGACATGGTTCTCAAAGAAAGAAGACGAAGAGTTTTTCTGAAAAAATCAAAAAAGAAAGGAATAATGAACTTTCTCTCTCCTCCAGGGTCTATTTATAGACACAGGCTATACTATGCGTCCACCTGCTGTATGCGGCCATTGTGTTGTATGCGCCCACTACAGCCTATGTGCCCACGTGAAGTATCAGCTCTCTGCATACTATGCGACTGTCCCTTGCTGACGTGGACGACGTATGAAGGATGGACCGCTTCAAATTCCGTTCCAACGAATCTGTCAGTTCGGATTTCGAGGAAAATCTCAACAGTCGTATCTCCCTGACAGGCTAGCCAAATACTATATGCCCAAAGAAAGAGTCGTGCTATACGCCCAATGTATCACGAGAAGACGATCCATGCTTCTTTCAAAGTATTTCGAACTTGTTCAAGTATCGAAAACTTTGAAGGGGGTCTTGTAGAAGCATGAAAAATTTTCAGCAAATGAAGCCCCATGCGCCCAAGTCAGTGAAGCCCCATGCGCCCAGTCAGTGGAACTCCATGCGCCCAGCCAACGAAGCTTCATGCGCCCAGTCAGTACAATTCCATGCGCCCAAGTCAAGTATAGCTCTATGCGCCCAGTCAGCGAAGCTTCATGCATCCAAGACTAGCTCCCCCGAAAGGAGGGCGCATAGCCTGAGACATGGCTATGCGCCCAAGCCTGTCTTAGTCAAAGCCATGATCAACTCGTGTACCAAAGCACACGGCCACGTCAGTCTCCACGAGCAGTCGTGCACCGAAGCATGCGGCCACGTCAATACCACGACCAACCCACGATCTCGCAGCCTATATGCGCCTACATCCTATGCGCCTACATCCTATGCGCCCAAAGCAGGACTATGTGCCCACATAAAAACCAGCGTGTTTTCTCATGTGGGCGCATAACATCATTTCAGCTCAAGAACGACTATAAAAGGAGGGCCTCATCCCTCTTCAAAACATAAAATGGAGAGCATTTTCAATAGCCAAATTGCTGCAGTTCTTGCCAGTGAGCCGAGAGTTAGCAATTTTCTTAGGTTTTCTCCCACTTTTGTAATCGGAGTGTCAACGGAGTAAAGGAGCAACTGCCGCTCAATCTCCATCGTCCCATTCCCCAGAATTCTTTTTTATACTCGGGGATCCTCAGCGCAGGATCTCTCAGGCGTACTCGATTTATGGTGCCTTACGCCAATAAAAGAAAAGACAGCATTTTCTTCTTCTTTTTTGTGTGTGTCCACAGAGAGTATGAGATGGCAAGCATAGGATTGAAATTACCTGTTAGCTTTGTTCATATTTTCTACCACTGGACTTGGTCAAAATACATATATCTTTGTGACACCTTGAATATAGGTACGGATCCAAATCGAGTTGTATACAAATTCAAATCGAGCTGTAGGAACGACTTTGAAATGTTAATAAAAAGCTTGCAAGATAGTGTAAAACTGAACAACATTGGTGGGACGAGATCATGAAACGATCGATAAAGCACTTAATCAGAGTGTTGGAATTGGTTCGAGGATGAACCTTGTTTTGAATGGTATATTCTGTAATACCCTGCTTCGTACGGCGCATTACGCTGAATCGTTGACTCAAAGAGTCGCATTGACCAAATGAAATGTATCGATGTGAATCGATACGAGAGTTACGTTGTCCCAAGCAATGCATCGAACTAAGTCAATACGAAGAGTTGTACTGTCCCAAAGTATGTATCGAGTTGAAACGATGCGAAGCGCCGCATTGCCCCGAAGGATAAGTGCGTTGAATCGGCTCAAAGATTCTAAGAAATCGAATCGACCATGGCGCAAGTCCGAATCGATGCAAGTATTGATTTTAGTTGGTTTCATATGCAGGCTAGACGTTTACGCTGAAATATTAGAGGTCGACATTTTGCCTCAATTGTAACGGGTCCGCAAAACCCAAATCACCGCTTTGCAACGGGCTGAGACTTAGGAACGGTAAGCCAAATCGGACGTATAATTCAATGAAGTACGAAGTGCTCGAATGGCTAAGTTAGGAGAGTTGGCCGTGCAATGAAGTTATAAAATCGAGCCGCATCGGTTCGGCAAAACGATAAGGCGTATCGACTCAAGGTGGAAGGATTGACTCTTCTTTTTACTCCTTCATGCCTAAGTCAGAATATATCATTGTATGCTAATTTAACCTATCAACGTCACGGGCGTGGTCCGATCGGAAGATAAATCGTAGTGTATGTCGAACACTAGTTAGAACAATTGAAATAAAATGTGCATCAAATGCACGAGTCGCTATGGAACATTAGATATCGCAAAGGCGAGCGCCTCGGTGCGTAAGCCGCAAGAACATGGGATAACTGTATTCGGCGAGTGCCTTCGAGCACGAGCCATTCCATGCCTTCGCCCACGAGTTAGAAAGGCTAGCATATTGAAAGACAATAGGCGAGCGCCCTAGCGTGCAAGCCACGAACATTGAACACTAAGTCATAGAATATGGAAATACGGCTTCGATGCGTGCACCAAGTGCACGACGCGAGGGAAAAGATGATAAATGTGTCAAAATATGCCTACATGTACGAGATCATAAAAGATGGCTTCCTTGCGAAAGAATACAGTTGTGGCATGAATGTGGCAGAACTATCGGATATGACATGATGCCTCGAAAGGTGTTCGGGACCTTCGGGTTGTTCGGTTGACGAACATTGAGTTGAGACATGATGCCATTGAACATTGAAACAAAGTAGAAAATATAAGAACATAAAAAGTTAATGAAAGAAATACGAGATGATAAAGTCTGTGTCTCGGACTCAAGACTATGTTTGGTTGTTTGATAAAGTCCGAGTCTCGGGCTCAAGACTATTTTTGGTTGTTTAAAAATAGGGCATTGCATGGTCAAATAGACTTGAGATAATTGTGATAATCTTTCGTGCACGGAACGTTCCCTCCGAACGGGTGCGCCGGGGCACCGGGACCGTTCGGCCTAGGAGGGATATAATCTTTGATGGGCGCTCATCTGTAAAGGCGATTAGCACTCGGTTATAGATGTGAAAAGCCGCAAATGATGGTAGACACGCGGTATGTTTCGGTTATTGGGATAGCAACCCAACCCGTGAAACGCCGGGCTACCCAAATTCTAGAAAGAAAAGAAAGAGAGAAAAGAAAGAAAGAAAGAAATAAAGAAAGAAAGAAAAGAAAGAGAAAAAAGAAAAAAAGAAACGCCTTTAGTCCATTTTGGCGCGAATACGCCAACGACCATTTCATATAGTTAAGGAACGATGGGTTGAAAGTGCAGACACGTATGTGTCCCGCATACATAGATCCTGCATAGAGAGCACTTATAACATGACAGGGAAGGAATGGGGCGTATTCACCTTGCGTCAGTGCAAGGGCGAGTGCGTCGACTTGGTAAAAAGTCGTGCCACGAAACAAATACGAGATTGCTTGCCTGCTTGTCTATTCAATTTGAATAACATGCTTGCCATGACAACATGCTTTACCGCTTTCGAATATGCCATAAAATCGATCCTAAGGAGAATATAGCAAGATCATAAGCTAAGTTACATGATTCAACATAAATACTACAATGTCGGTTTAAAAAGAAGGTCTTTGCATCAGTACATGCGAGGACGAACGTACTGATCCTCTACCAGCTTTCATGCAGGGTACAGGGAATAGATTGCTCACGGTAGAGCTTCGCTTGAACGCGCTAAGGCTTGAAATGCCGAAGGGTATTGAGGCATGCAACCGTATTGACGCTCGAACTTGCAGCAGGATTGATGCGGCCGAGATATAGAAGGCATGATGTATGGAACGGTAAAATCCTTTGTGGGCAAAATAGAACCTGAGTGTTGTAGCCAATCTGGTATATATTGTTGGACTATCGAAAGCCTTTATAATCTCAGTTCGAATATCAATAAAGAGATTTATTTCGTATCCTCTGTTTTTCTTTCGTTATTAATATCAACTCAAAGATAACCATTTGAGAACTTGTCATCTTGCCTTGCACGAGCTCAACTCCAGGCTCGTGCGGCATCACGCCCCCTGCGAGGACGATGATTTGGTTGATTTCGGATCGGGGCATGACAACCTTCGTTGCCGTTCGCTGAGTACTGGAGTGGGACGTCGTGATGATGCTGTTGATGCTGGCTCAAATGTTGAAGAAGGGGATCGCTCTCAATGTGGTAGCCATGCTCTCCAAGAATTTAGGTTTGGAAGGGATCAGAGTTTTTTTGGAAGGAATGGAATTCTTCAGAGAAAATTGTTATGGCCAACAGGAGAAGAATGGAGGTTGGCTTCTTATAAGGATTCAGTGGCTTGCTTACCACGCAGAGTTGGCACCAAAGTCAGTTAGGAAATTCGAATTCAAACTCCTCTCTCTCTAACAGGTTAATTATCTATTAGAGAGGTTTTGGCCCAAAGGCTGGCCTGGTAATTGCAACAAAAATTAAAGGAGAAGTATTGAACAAAATCAATTGTTCAATCGAGCAAAAAAGAATGGCCAGGTTTTATTTTAGTATTCCCCTTCTGAGAATACAACACAGGCCCAAGAGCTGGCCTTCAAAGATGGTTTGCCGTAAAAAGGAAAATAGATACAATCAAATTAGGACACTAAATTTATAAAAAAAATATTTATACTTGAAAAAAAATTTTAAGAAAATAATATTTAGGATTTTTTTAAAAAATGGGGTTACAAATATCCCTCCTCAAAAAAAAATTTGTCCTCAAAATTTCAAGGGATGACAACCAAGTTTATTAAATCCAAAAAATTTATGATTTTCCAACTTCACAAAATATTTATTGAAATAGAAATTCTCAAAACACAAAAGTACAGTCAAGCAAACAAACTGGGATAACGCTCAGACATCTCGTCTTCACACTCCCATGTGGACTCTCCCGAAGAGTGGTGTCTCCACATGACTCGGACAAGCGATATAGTCTGGTTTCGCAATTGCTTCTCCCTTCGATCAAGGATCTCCATCGGCTGCTCCTCGTAGGTCAAGCTCGAACCCACCTATAGCTCTGAGTAGTCCAGTACATAGCTCGGATCTGGAATGTAACGTCAAAGCTGGGACACGTGAAAGACGTCGTGTACTCCCTCTAAGCTAGCAGGAAGCGCTAGTCGATATGCCACCTCGCCAATCCGTGTCGTCACATCGAAAGGTTCGATGTACCTCGGACTGAGCTTCCCGTCTCTGCCAAAACGAATGATGCCTCTGGTCGGCAAGTTCTTCAGGAACACTCTGTCTCTAACTGTAAACTCCTGGGGTCATCTGCTGCTGTCCGCCCAGTGCTTCTGCCGATCCTGTGCAACTCTGAGACGCTCTCTGATCAGTCTAACCTTCTCGGCTGAATCTACTACCATCTCTGGCCCAAGCAAAGTCCTCTCGCCCACGTCGTCCCAAGATAAAGGTGTGCGGCATCTCCGTCCGTACAGTACCTCGAACGGTGTCATCTCGATGCTAGCCTGATAACTGTTGTTATAGGCAAACTCCACAAGATGCAAGCGATCCTCCCACGAACCGCTGAAGTCGAGTGCGCAAACCCGCAGCATGTTCTCCAATGTCTGAATGGTCCTCTCGGACTGCCCGTCTGTCTGTGGATGGTAAGCGGTGCTGAACTTCAACTGTAAACCCAAGCTCAGCTGTAGACTCCTCCAGAAGTGTGATGTGAAGCGGCTGTCCCAGTCTGAAATAATGCTCATCGGCACTCCGTGAATCCGCACAATCTGACGCATGTAGAGGTCCGCAAGCTTCTCGGTCGACAACCCTACTTTGAACGGAATAAAGTGAGCGAATTTTGTCAGTCTGTCCATGATAACCCAAATAGCGTCCTTGCTACCGGGCGTACGTGGTAAACCAGAGATGAAGTCCATGGTTATGTGTTCCCACTTCCATTCCGGAATAGGTAAAGGCTGGAGTAATCCCGCTGGTCTCTGGCGCTCCGCTTTGACTTGCTGGCACACAAAGCATCTAGAAACAAATCTGGCAACTTCTTATTTCATCCCATACCACCAAAGATACTCCCGCAGATCCTTATACATCTTGGTAGATCCAGGATGAATAGAATACTGTGACTGGTGGGCCTCCTGCATAACCTCCTCCCGTAAATCCTTGGGCACACACAACTGGTTTCCATGCCTCAGGGATCCATCCTCTGCAACGATAAAATCGTCGAGCAATCCTACCTCTGCCTGGCCTCTGAGACATCAGAATCCCTCATCTAGAAACTGGGCCTCCTTGATCTTCTCTATCAGTCCTGACTGTATCTGCATGTGCATCAGCTGCCCTCGAACTCCCGAAAGAATAATCTCGATCCCCAGACTCTCAAGATCCTCTAGAAGATGTCGATCCATAGTGAGGAACATAGCAACAGGATATCGACTAAGAGCATCTGCTACCACATTCGCCTTTCCAGGATGATATTGCAGATTGATGTCGAAATCCTTCATGAGTTCCAGCCATCTTCGCTGCCTCATGTTCAGTTCCTTCTGAGTAAAGACATACTTCAGACTTTTATGGTCCGTAAAGATGTCCACTCTCTCTCCATACAAATAGTGCTTCCACAGTTTCAAGGCAAAAATGACCGCTGCAAACTCTAAGTCATGAGTAGAATAATTCTTCTCATGAGGCCTCAACTGTCTAGAAGCATAAGCAATAACCCTCTTATTCTTCTCAAGCACACATCCCAAGCCCTTCTCCAATACGTCACTATAGATAACAAACCCTCCAGATCCTGATGGCAAGGCTAAAACTGGTGCTGTAGTGAGTCTTCTCTTCAATTCTTCAAATGCTGACTGGCAGGCATCGCTCCAGATGAACTTCTCGTCCTTCCGCGTAAGCTTCGTCATTGGCTCTGCTATCTTGGTAAAATCTTTCACGAACTTCCGATAGTAACCTGCTAGTCCCAAGAAACTACGAATCTTAGCTACTGACTTGGGACGTGCCCATGCTTCCATAGCTTCAATCTTCTTGGGATCTACAAAAATCCCCTCTCTAGTCATCACATGTCCCAAGAACTCCACCTTGTCCAAGAAGAACTCATACTTCGAGTGCTTTCCGTACAGCTTCTCCTTTCGCAGAATCTCCAAAACAATCCGTAGATGCTCCACATGCTCCTCCTCAGTCTTCGAATAGATCAAGATGTCGTCGATGAAGACTACGACAAACTTGTCTAGATACTTGTGGAAGACCTTATTCATAAGGTTCATAAATACTGCTGGAGCGTTGGTGAGTCCAAACGGCATCACCAAGAATTTATACTGGCCGTAGCGGGTATTGAAGGGTGTCTTCGGAATATCCTGCTCCCGAACCTTCATCTGATGATACCCCGACCGAAGGTCAATCTTTGAGAAAACCTTCGCTCCACTGAGCTTATCAAACAACTCATCTATCTGCGACAACGGGTATTTATTCTTGATGGTGATGTTATTGAGTGTACGGTAATCGATACACATCCTAACAGTCCCATCCTTCTTTGGCACGAAGAGTACCGGTGCTCCCCAGGATGAAGCACTAGACCGAATAAAACCTTTGCCTTCCAACTCATCAATTTAGGCCTTCAACTCTGCAGCTTCCTTCGGATTGATCTTGTAGCAATACTGGGACTTCGGTGCTGATCCAGGCACTAAGTCGATGCTGAACTCGACATCTCGATCTGGCGACAATCCTGGCAACTGTAGTGCCCCGTCCTGCTCAGTCAATCGGAGGAATCGAAACGCCAACGACGTTCGGACTTAGCCTTGCAACGGCTTGCTCGAAGACATCACTCGGTCAAGGCGACCGCTCGCTCAGGTGGGGTAGTTTTGGTGAACTTGCCTCATCTTAGCCTTCACATAATAAATCACATATTTTCAACTTGTACAAGTAGGCTTGATAATAAAAGAGACAAATTCACATAGCTAAAGGGAATAATCCCGACAGGTCGAATTGAGTTAGAATATGGAAATGTCCAACGGTCGACTTAGAGTTGGTGCACGGCGTGCTTTGAAAATAACAATCGGTCCTTCGTCCCGTGGCTTGGGAGAAGGAAAGTTGGTTGAGTAGGCGAAGTTATAATCGTAGCCTAAGTCATAGGCGTCGCCCGTATGAATGCTTCATAAAGCATGTACGGTCCCATCGTCCAAGGCTTGGCATAGCCTTAGCTTGCCCACGAGTTAAGTTGCGTTGAGCGGCTTGTGACCTAAGTCTAGGCACCCGAGTCGAATGCGTGCACGGCACGATCCATTAAGGTAAAGCTTGACGCAGCCTTTGCTCGTTAAGTTGTTGCGAAGTTAAGTTAGGCAAAGTTATGCAGGTCGACCTAAGACATTACAAGTACCATCCAGCTCTTTCGCGGTTTATCAAAGTTAAGTAGACCCACGATCTCAAGGCCCGTCGACTTGGGCAGGAGTGTCGCGTAGAGCACGATTGGCTTAAGGCACGATGCACGGACTTAGTGTTTAAGGCAAGGACCATAATTGATTCAAAGTGAGTTTTGAGAAAGGACTAGGCGTTCATAAGTTGAATCAAATGATAGGGTAACAAGGAAAGAATGCTCGCGACCGTGGGTCGTCGAGGGGTCTCAAGAAAAGAATGCTCGCGATTGTGGGTCGTCGAGGGGTCTCAAGGATAGAAGTCTTGAACTTGGTTTTGAAAGAGATGGTAACATTGGAAGAGGAATGACTGTGTGAGACGTCAGTTTGTGTCGAGTCTTGCATGGTCATGGACAACTTGTACAAGGTAAAAAGGGAGGGTTTCCTCGGATCGACAACCTGGGACCACAGGACCGATCTGGCCTAGGAGTAAACAAGTATAGCTGTGCCAGGTAGAGGCAACAGGTATTCGGTGGACGGTCATTGGGGCTCGCTACTTGCTTTGACCGGACCATCCTATACGCCAGCTATGAGTCCAGGATGGCTTATTCTGCCAGTGACCTGTGTTCATATAGATGTCGACAAAATGGCGGCTATCCGTGAATATATCTTTGGAATTGAGTCGAGTCGAAGGTGTATACAAGTTAGAACATGATGCTTGGGGCCTAAGATGTGGCTTCAACCTAGACGACATGCTTGGCACAGGGGTGTGGCATCGAGTCGTAAGTCTTGGCATATAAGTTGTATGTGTTGGAGAATGAGTTGTCTGGAGTTTAAGTCTGGAACCGCTGCAAGGCAAAGTCGGTCGACACAAGTTCAGAAGTCTTGATTGGGTCAGTTGGTGATAAAAATAGCAAGGGCCGCGAGGCGGTGACATGGTTAAGTCAGATTGAGTGGTGAGGCACGGCACAATGAAGGATGTAGCATGGTCACATGGAAATGGAGTCTCATCGTGTAGTTGCGTCTCTGATTTTTGGTCTAAAGGCAAATACGACTTGATAGGTTAACGTTGTTGGCACGAGAAGGGTCTAGAGGCAAGGTATGAGCTAACGTTGTTGTTGCAAGCATGGGATGGTATTGAGGCACAAAATAGGCCAAGACGTCTGTCCTAAAATTGATCCTAAGGCAAGAGTAGAAAGACAATTGATAAGAGGGGACTATGTTGCACAAAGTAAATCAAACGTGTTAGTTTTGTATGGGTGGGTGAGGAGCTCATTCCACCAGTACAGTTGAGTACTGACACCCACATAGTTTCCATGTGCAGGCACAGGTAGAAGCTCGTGGCACGGAGCTCGCTTGGATGCGTCGAGGCACGGAGTTCCTTGGCGATTCAAAATGTGCGGCCACATGGAGTCAAGACTTATACTGGATATAATATATGGACGTCGCCTTTCGTAGCATCCGCTGGCTCAAGACTGTATTTGAGAGATGAGAGAGAGCTGAGTGATCTTGTAATGTGAGAAGAGTGAGCTTGAGTGACTTGTGATCTTGGCCTTGCGCCCCATTGTAATCTTTGTTTCAATATCAATAAAGAGCTTCTTTGAATAACTTGTGTTTTGCTTTAAAATTTTCGCTGCTATTATTCAATGTCTCTGTATGAGACTTCTGTGCGACGACCCCGTCGTAGCCGCTGAAATCGGCCGTTATGGAACCCGCCTTGCACGAGCGTAATCTAGGCTCGTGCGGCATCACGCCTTAGCGAGGACGATCTCTCCTACGGGAGCGGGGCATGACATAATGGTATCAGAGCACGGTTTTACGTCATTGGACTATCGATTGAATTCTTTAACTCCGTTATTTCCGCAAACTCTGAATTGTGCTTCTGCAAGTTGATATCGTTGGTGCGCTCTCTCTCAAATGTCCCACGGATGTCCATACAATAAGTCTATCTATTTTGCAAAACATAGGAGAACAGCTTTTGATAAAACAAAAAGATGGTTCTCGTAAGCACGGTTGGCTAAGTCGGGCTGGGCATATACACTAAAGTTGCGTCGACCTTAGAAGAGTCGAGTGCGGGATTCGAATTATGTCGAACAAAAATGAGTTGAACTCAATTGAGTAAAATGAGATGACTATGGATAAGGTGCTATCGAGCGACGATAACGTCGATGCGATATTGATGAGCGTGCTTGAAAGTAGAGGAATGGTTCGAACGGGATTCGAAGAAGTCGATTTTGATTCGAATGATAGTTTTGAGGATTTGTTGAATGACTTCATTCCTAAGTGGTGTATGCGATAGTCTCAGGAATGTCGATCAATCGATTGAGGATATGGGGTATCGATGAGTCTATCAGCAAGCGTCATGTGGATGCAAAGCCTTAGATTGAATATGATGGAGCAAAATATAGTCTTGACGATTTTGATGATTCGATTCGAACAACTTAGAAATTGACGCGCACGGAACGTGTACGAGATTGAGGATGGTGTAGGAACGAAATCGTAAAGTAGAATACTCTAGGGGGGTGAATAGAGTAGGCAGCAGAATATTGCTAATTAAAAACTTGTTAGCAGTTAGATCACAGATATAATAATAATCACAAAAGTAAATGACAGAAATTAAAAGTGATCAGAAGGCAAACGCAAACACCGAGATTTATACTGGTTTTCCTCTTGTGAGGACTAGTCCAGTCGGAAGAACTCTAGCTTCCAGTTGAATCCACTATTAGAAAATCCCGCTAGTTTTCATACGAAGTCCTTGCAACTTCTACAGACGCGAGCTTTGATACGAAGAACTCGACCAACTTCAATTGTAAAGAGTTGTATCTTCTATCAAGCCTCTGATTACAATCGCTCTGAAACTTCTAGACCGTACCGTACTGACAAATCGACTAGAGGATTGTAACTGGCTTGGGATTTGAAAATGAAAGCTTTTTAGAACTCTTTGGAAGAATGTAAGCTCAGGAAGAGAAAAGATTGAAAGTAAATTGGTGATTTGAAATGATCGAAATACTTCTCTATTTATAGTTTTTCCAAAGACAGAACTCTGCCAGAATTCGGACAGAATTCGGACAGAACTCTTTGTAACAAACCGCAACTGAAGGATGACCAAGTTCAAAAATCCAACGTTCACTAACGTTCCAAATGGCCGAACTCTGACCGAGTTCTGCTGGGGTTCTGCCAGTTCATTTTTTTAAGAAAATCAATTTTTGGCTTTTTGAAAAATCCTTCAGAAGCTTTTGTAAAAAGAATGTTTTTCAAAAACGTAGGTCATTTGTAAAAGAATAGGATGGTTTTGAAAAACGTTTTCGGATAGCCTATTTGCCAGTACGACTCGGTGTACAATGTATTCCTAGACTCAATAAAATAAAAAATTACATTGCTTAACAAGAAGTACACTTGGAGTTGCAAACGGCTTCAGTCTTGAACAAAGTAGAGATCCATTGTTGAGCAGTGTCCAAAACGTCGTAGGTAAACATCTGAGTTGACTTGCATTTATATCGAGACAGAGTTTGATCAAGTATTAAAATTAGGTTTGACCATGACCAATGGGCCAACAATCTCTTCCATTTTGATAATTGACAAACCTTGCCGATATAACATCTAAGCTTGGATCAAGTCAAAAAAATAATCAAAAAAAATTGTTCATAACCTGTATTCACGAAAATGTTAGATCTTATTTCTCCCCCGTTGTCACTTAGCAAAATAATTGCAAAAGAGAAAGCTCCTCCGCAATAAATGCATAAGTAACAAAAAGTGAAGAAATACAATAAAAATATATATATATGAATATATATTACATGCATGGTATAAGCAGTAAAAGAAACAGATAGTCTAGAGAACAACACAGGCATGTATTTGTCACAGGCAGTTTTTAATAAAGTGCGAGAATAAAACTGAAAACAAATAAAGTGCTGAATAATAAACTAAGATGCCAAAACTTATGCATAATCAAAACCATGTCTATGAATAGTCACATAATAAAAAAAAGTGCTGATAATAAAAATAAGAGTACTGATAAAATCTTGGAATGTCGGAGAATTTCCAAGTAAACATAAGACAAAAGTAACAGTCTCAATATCTAACATCTCAAAAATCATCATCATCCTCATCATCAACGTCATCAGCTGCAGCTCCAGCATGTCCAGAAGGACCAGCTCTAGAAGTACCAGCGCCAGAAGTACGAGGAGTGGCACCAGTGGTACGATACCAATCATAGGCATTCCCTGGCTAGAACAAAGAGTGGACCGCCTCGTCGTCAATGCGGTAGCCAGAAACAAAAGGGTCTCGAGGTAGAGAGCTAGCAGAATGACCCGTCTGCAAAAACCTCAGATCGACGAAGGAGTTGGCAATCGCCTGGAACCGAGTCACATCACGGAACTCGTGTTCCCTAGAAGTCTCAACATAAAAGGATTGCAAATCTGATAAGTGCTGATAAATACCCTCAAATGTCATAGGGTAAGAGTGAGGAGGAACAGGTGTTGTGGGAGTAGGTGCAGGAGGAGCAGGTGCAGTAGGTGGAGGAACAGTGGCAATTCTGCGACGAGAGAGTTTAAGGAACTTGGGCTCGGGGTTGTCACGACCCGCACCCTAGAGTAAGGGCACGAGACGTGGGTACGTCCAGCCTACGCCGCAGTGTCGGCGGTAGAACGTTGTCCTAGGTCAACATACATCTAACAATATAACTCTAAACAATTTATACTTCCCGAATGGGGGTGACATAGCAGTAAATAAACTCAATCACAACTAAGGAAGAAGAAAGCACGATATGATATGGTACTCAAGGAAAACAGATGATAAAGTAGTCTAAGATAACATCCCAGCAATATCCAGAGTACAAACTCAGCTACAGTATATGAAAGAATATATACAACTCAAATCTCTGAACAGAAATAAAGCCTAGCTAAACAGTCTCATGACAACATAAAATAAGATAAGCCTAACAAAACTAGTCTAGGCAATGGGGGTGATGTCCTCAGCTAGAGCTGGGTCCTTCTGAGAGTCCAGCTCGCAAGTGTCATCTAGGGCTGCCCCGTAGAAGGTATCCACACAGGCCTCCTCCTCGTCCTCTATAATATTTTCAACAGGTCCAGTCAGGACAGGAGCGAGCACAATACATCTCAACAGTTCATAGCAGGTTAGAAAGTATAATCATGCAGTAAAGTAAGATACAGGTACTGAAAGAAATGCGGTATGTAAACAGAGAGAGAACTGTAATAGAAATATCTACTATAAATAGAGAACTAACATGTGGCTAGTGAGTCAGAGTACAACATAGACATGTAAATGGCATGGGATGATTCTGATGCTACACTATGGAATGATTCTGATGCTACACTACTTGGGTATTATTCACATGTATACTTCTACTCCCCCGTACCCCCAATCAATACACAAGGATCCAACCAGGTTATGTTATGATTCCATGCAAGGCCCCCGAAGGATGATACATGGATGTCCCATAAATGGGGATTCTAGGAGACCCAATATATGGGATAAGGATTCATGGAAGACTCTGTGATCATAAGAGTATATGTCACAAGTGATCAATGAACCAATGAAGCACAGTGATACGCCATGTAAGTGAAACGCATAGAACATGGAGTACCCGATGCTCCCTGAAGGGATAACATCTCAAGAAGGGATCCATATAGTACCAATCTGTGTGACCGACGTGACAGTAACAAGTAAAGTAATTTAATACAGGAAATAATTCTAAGCAGGATATGAAATGATCAGAGAATGTACTCGCCTGGTATCTGAGTGTACAATATGAAAGTACTATCCGAGGAGTGGTGTTTGGCTCCTAATCAGAACAGCACAAGTCACAACAAGTCTAAAATGGTAAAATGAAGTTCTACTATGCACTCTACATGAGTCTAGGTCAATCTAGGCCAAAGTCAACTCTCGGTCAACTCTGGTCAACCCTAGAAGTCAAACTAGGTCAACCAAGTCAAACGAGTCTAAACTAGGTCAAACTAGCCTATCTAGTCCAATCTAGACTATACTAGTCTATACTAATCTAGTCTAGGTCTACCAAGGCTAAACTAGCCTATCAACATACAATACAAGGCTATAAACCTATCCTATCAATCAAGCACATCTCCAAACACAAACACTAATGACACACCAAGTGCATATACAATATATATATATATATATATATATATATATATATATATATATATATATATATATATATATATATATATATATATATATATACTCATAGATACAAGGTACATACATATAGTTATATAGCACATTACTATATATATACATTATATATCATATATAACCATACATACATACATATACATATGTGGAGAGATAGAAGGAAGAGGAGAGTGAGTGATAGGGTGTCAAGGCTAGTGTGTGTGTACAATGGAGTGTGCAATGTGAAGAGTGTTCATATCAGTCCTATAGGACAGTGGCTTTATGCTCAATCAAAACAGGAAGGAAGAGAAAAGAATCAAAACACTAATCCAGTACACATAACCTATAACAAATCTCAGATTTTGGTTTAACCAAATACCTTCTTAGTTTAGTCACAAGTCAAAATCAGTCTTACTTCTAACACAGTTCAGAAAATAAAGGAATGGAGGTGAAAACTCAAACTTATAGGTTAACCCAAACTCAGGTTTTTAGAAAGAAAAGAATCAGTTCAATCCATTGATCAACACAAGTCAATATCAGTT
This sequence comes from Iris pallida, assembly GCA_029216955.1. Classification (NCBI taxonomy): domain Eukaryota; kingdom Viridiplantae; phylum Streptophyta; class Magnoliopsida; order Asparagales; family Iridaceae; genus Iris; species Iris pallida. The sequence continues at coordinate 6,690,036 of JANAVB010032820.1, forward strand.
AGGAAATCCAGTTTTCAGTCCATAGATTCTAAATTCAGTTTTGAACTCAAACTCCCACAAAATCAAACCAAAATTGACATATAGCTAGATTACATATAGGTAAACTATATTAGGTTGTAAAACATGCAACAAAAAGTGATTAAGTAGGCTAAAACAATTGCCAAAATTACATTTTAAACTGGAAACACACTTTAACAAAACTGTCAATATAGGTAATTCCAAAAAATTGGGTATTTGGAAAATAACAAACTAAAACGAGTTAATACATAAAAATATTGGTTGGCAAGTGTAAACAAACATGCATTCGTGTCCAGTATACAGTTTGTGTCCTATCATAATGAGATACGACGTGTCCAAGGCGAAAAGACCAAACAGACACACACCGAACACATAAACAGACACAACATCGTGCACGAGTGCACGCGTGTCGTGCACCCGACACAGGCCAAACCAGGCCTCGTGCTCGCAACCCTAGGTTCGTTCAGGGTCTAGCTACGTGTCCAACATCCTACATTGTGTCCTAGTATGTCGTGTCCGAAGCTACAGAGCCGTATCAGTGGCCCAAAACCGACTGATACAAACCAGTAAAAAACCAATGTGGCCAAGGATACGTGCCCGACACGACACGAGAGGTCGTGTCACTTGGCAGACCTCGTGTCAGTGTTCGCCCTTACGTGGGTGACAAGTGTCACGTGTCCAAGTGACACGGACACGACAAAATACAGCCCGAGCAGCAGGGCACTGCTGCGCAGTCAAAAAACTGTGGGTTCGCGTGTCCAAAATGACACGACACGATACAATCATCACCTCAGAGAAGCAGAAATCAATAAGCAATAACAAGACCTAGATTCATATTCAAAAGCTTTCTAGAAATTAGGTCGAATGTCTTTTGGGACATTTCATCAAACACCTACTGTGGGTTCATGATACGTGTCCAAAACGGACACGAAACCTATGAAACTCGATACGAAACCAATGCAACCACCTAGGGGACTCCTAGGGATTCCTAAATGTATTAAGAAATCGAAATTTCAATGAGTATTGAAGAAGTTACCTATAGATGAACTTTCTAGAAAATCCCCTTTTGTTGAGCTCCTCTCCTTGATATCCCAATCCAACAAATCAATATCAAACTGAAATAAAACTCCAATAACAGCAAGTATAGGTATATTAAACCCTAATGGAAGAGATTTGAATGAAAAAGGACATGAAATAGAATTTTTATGGATTAAATGAAGTAGGAACAAACCTCTTTCTAAACTTGATCTTTCCTAAAAGAGGCAACCCTAAAACTAAGAGAGTATTTATAGAGTGGGGTTCCCAATGAGGATATGGTGGCAGGCCACATAAGTCTAGGTCTAGGGTTTTGTAATTTCTTGGGCTTTGGGCCAATCTACAAGGCTATGACTTAAGTTGATTTATCAATGGTTCTAAATCATAAGTCATGACTTATGACTTTCTAATTCTTATTGCTAACTAGAGTCTATTGACCAAACTAAGGGTTAGCTTAGGTTAGACTAGAGTCATATAACCTAACCAAGTCCATACTAACTAGGGTTAGCTTGTAGGTTGGTCTACAAGGGTCAAAACTAGTCAAAGTCAACCTAGTCAACCCTCATCCAAACAATTCCAAAATAATTCCTAAAATTTTCCATAAATTAAAATTACCCCAAAATATCAAAAATACCCTCAAACTAGAAATATGGTAGTGACAAATCAACCTTCCTTAAAAGAATTTCGTCCTCGAAATTGAAAGGCGAAATACAACTGATGAGAAGGATAGAAAGTATACCTCACGGTCCAAAAAGATATGGGTAGCGCTCGCGCATCTCATCCTCCCGCTCCCAGGTAGACTCTCCTGGAGAATGATGCCTCCATGCGACGCGTACCAAAGGTATCACCTGGTTCCTCAGAACCTTCTCCCGTCGATCCAGAATCTCCACTGGCTGCTCTGGATAGCTGAGAGAAAGCCCAACCTCAATCTCTGAATGATCGAGCACATGGCTAGGGTCAGCCACGTACCGTCTCAACTGTGATACATGAAATACATTGTGGACCCCCACTAGCACAGGAGGCAAGTCTAGCCTGTATGCAACGTCACCGACTCTCCCGCTGATAACGAAAGGGCCGATGAAGCGCGGGATTAGCTTCCCGCCTCCACCAAAACGTATCGTACCACGAGTCGAAGATATCCACAAGAAAACCTGGTCTTCGACCTAATCACAAGCAAGGTCTCAATTAATTATAATAAACAAACATGATCAAAAATCACAAACAACAAACCTAATTCTAATCCTACTCTAATCTGTACCTCAAACTCCAACGGCCTCCGGTGGCTATCGGCCCAGTGCCGATGTCTGTTCTGCGCCACGCGAAGTCTATTCCTGATGAGCTTCACCTTCTCGACTGCGTCAACAATCATCTCTGGTCCCAATAAAGCTCGTTCACCAATATCATCCCAAGATAAGGGTGTACGACACCTACGCCCGTACAGAGCCTCGAAAGGTGACATCTCAATGCTGGCCTGGAAACTGTTGTTGTAAGCAAACTCCACCAAATGAAGATGATCCTCCCAGGAATCTCCAAAGTCCAGGACGCACGTCCGCAGCATATCCTCAAGTGTCTGAATAGTCCGCTCTGACTGTCCGTCTGTCTGGGGGTGGTATGCAGTACTAAACTTGAGCTGAGTGCCCAAGCTGGTCTGCAGACTCCTCCAGAAATGGGAAGTAAAACGACTATCCCGATCTGAGACGATGCTGACCAGAACCCCGTGAATCCTGACTATCTGTCGCATGTACATCTCTGCCAGCCTCTCTGTAGATGTACCCACCTTGAATGGCAAGAAGTGGGCCGATTTGGTCAACCTGTCAACGATGACCCAAATCGCGTCTTTCCCTCCTGGAGTACGCGGCAATCCTGATACGAAGTCCATAGTGATATGCTCCCATTTCTACTCGGGAATAGGCAGCGACTGCAACAATCTACCGGACCTCTGCCTCTCTGCCTTGACCTGCTGACAGACCAAGCACCTAGCCACGAAGCGAGCCACCTTCCGCTTCATCCCGGACCACCAAACATGCTCCCTCAGATCTCGGTACATCTTGTTGGCACCCGGGTGTATAGAGTACTGAGATCTGTGGGCCTCCTGCATAACCTGCTCCCTGAGATCTCCGCTGGGCACACATAATCTGGAACTATGCCTCAAGGCACCATCCTCTGCAAGAGAAAACTCGCCCTCCAGCAATCCTGCTCGAACCTGCTCTCGGAGATACCGCAGAGCAACGTCCTCAAACTGTGTCGACTTGATCCTCTCCACCAAGTCTGACTGAATCTGCATCCCCCATAACTGCATCTGCACTCGGGCACGATCACCTCAATCCCAAGGCTCTCCAAGTCTGCAAGCAAATGCCGATCCATGGTCAAACACATGGCTGTTGGATACCTACTCAAGGCATCGGCAACCACGTTGGCCTTCCCTGGGTGATACTGAAGTAGGATGTCAAAATCCTTCATCAACTCTAGCCATCTGCGCTGTCTCATGTTCAACTCCTTCTGAGTGAACACATACTTTAAGCTCTTGTGATCTGTAAAAATCTCCACCCTCTCACCATACAGATAATGCTTCCACAGCTTCAGAGCAAATATCACTGCTGCCAGCTCCCGGTCGTGGGTAGGGTAGTTCTTCTCATGGGGACACAATTGCCTGGAAGCATAGGCAATCACCTTCCCATGCTGCTGTAAGACGCAACCCAGCCCCTTCCCTGAAGCATCACTATAAATAGTGAATCCATCTGATTCTGAAGGCAATGTCAGAATCGGAGCTGTCGTAAGCCGCTTCTTCAACTCATCAAAAGCGGCATGACACTCCTCTGACAAAACATACTCAGCATCCTTTCGGGTCAACCGAGTTAACGGCTCTGCAACCCGGAAGAAATCTTGCACAAATCTCCGATAATATCCTGCCAGCCCCAGAAAACTCCTGATCTCTGCAACTGAAGTCGGTGCTGTCCAAGCCTCAACTGCTACAATCTTCTTGGGGTCAACTGAGATACCATCTCCAGACATCATATGCCCCAAAAAGTCCACCCGGTCCAAGAAGAACTCATACTTGGAGAGCTTTCCGTAAAGCTGCTCCTTCCTGAGAATCTCCAGCACTATCCTCAAATGCTGCTCGTGCTCCTCCTCAGTCTTAGAATATATCAAGATGTCGTCAATGAACACCACCACAAACTGATCCAGATACTGGTGGAACACCTTGTTCATAAGGTTCATAAACACTGCTGGTGCATTGGTTAGCCCAAACGGCAAAACCAAAAACTCAAACTGCCAGTACCGCGTCCTGAAAGATGTCTTGGGAATATCCTCCCCCTTCACCTTCACCTGGTGATATTCCGACCTCAGATCAATCTTGGAAAATACTCGAGCTCCGCTCAACTGGTCAAAAAGATCGTCGATCCACGACAGAGGGTATTTGTTCTTGATCGTGAGGTTGTTGAGTGCCCTATAGTCAATACACATCCGTACTGACCCATCCTTCTTCGGCACAAACAACACTGGTGCACCCCATGGCGACGAACTCGAGCGGATGAAGCCCTTGTCCTGTAGCTCATCCACCTGCTTCTTCAGCTCCACCAGCTCACTGTTGTTCACCCGATAGACATGCTGAGAGATGGGCTCCGCTCCTGGAACCAAGTCTATCGAGAACTCTATGTCTCTGTCTGGTGGCAATTCCGGCAACTCCTCTGGGAAAACATCCATATACTCTGCTATCAAGGGGTATGGAATCGCCTACTCCTCGACCGAGACTCCACAGAAGACTCCGCTGCTCTGCTCTTCCTGACGTCTGGAGTACTCGAACTCTGGCTCCCCCGGCGCTCTGAAGAGAACTCTACCCCCTCTGCAATCAATCCTGGCATGGTGCCTGCTCAACCAATCCATGCCTAGTACTATATCGTAGTTCGGCAATGGCATTACGAGCAGGCTCACCTCCAACTCACGGCCTCCCAAAACTACTCTCCGACCCTTACAAACATCACTCACGAGGATAATGTCACCCCCGATCGTGATCTTGTAAGTCCTAGGCAACGATTCAGCTACGATACCGTGTCTAATCGCAAAAGATACAGATATGAAGCTATGCGAAGCACCGGAATCGAATAATACAAAAGCTGGACTGGAGTCGAGAAGAATCGAACCTACAATCAGCTCTCCGATGGCCTCCGCATCCTCTGCTGCCATGGCGAATTCTCGTCCCTGCTGGCCTCTCCTGGTCTGCTGCTGGTGTTGGATGAACCTCTGCTGCTACGTCGGCAGGGCTGGTCCCCTCTGTTGGCCAGCTGGAGCTCTGACTGCTGCTCCCTGGGCTGCTCGTCCCATACGGCACTCCCTCATCTGGTGGTCTGATGAACCACATACTAAGCACTGGCCTAGCCTTTTCTGGTACTCATTGGCGACATGCCCGGGCTTCTTACAGTAGGCACAAGTGACAACCTGCCTCTGGCCCTGCCGGTGCTGCCTCGGCTGCTGCTGCTGGTGAACTGGCCTCTGCTGAATCGGCTGCGACTGGAACTGCATCGGTTGCTGGAACTGAAAGTGAGGCCTCTTGGCCTGGCCTCCGCTGCTGCTGCTGTCCCCAACTGGGTCTCGCCCCCTCTTGAGCCTAAGCTCAAGATCATCCTCTTCCAACAAGGCTCCCGTCAAGATCTCCTCGAATGTGGCATCCCTGTTGCCCTTGGTCAAGGACTTGACCTCCTTGACTAGACCCTTCCGGAACCTCTGGGCCTTCGTCGTCTCGCTCAAGCCCTCTACGAACCTGCCGAGGCGGCCGAACTCCCCTGCGTACTCCTCCACTGAAAGACTCCCCTGGACTAGGCTCTCGAACTGCGTCTCCAAGGCTCTGAGTGCTGAATCTGGGAAGAACTTCTTCTTGAAGAAGCCCTTGAACTGCTCCCAAGTCTGCCCAGCTACCCCCACCCTGGGGTCTGACTGATACCAGGTGCGAGCAAGATCTCGCATCCGGCTAGCTGCGGCCTCAATCTGGAGATCTGCTGGTATCCGGGCCAGGCGGAAGATCTCCTCTATATGTTCGATCCACTCATCGGTATATAGGATCCCCTCTGTCCCCAGAAAGTCTCTGGGGCTTATCTTCTGAAACTGCTCTATCCCCGGTGTCCTCGGCTGATGGACCACTGGTCGAGCTGCGACCGTCGTAAGGGCCAACTCCATGCCCCTGTCCTGTCGAGCCTGTTGTCGGTCCATGAACTGCTGGAAGTATGAAAACATCTACGCTGCATCCACTTATCCTGTAGGCGGCGGCTGCTGGAAAGGATCCTCTGGGATGACTGGATCCTGCCTCCGAGCCGGTGGAAGCATACCCCCTGCTGCTGCTGTCGAGGTCTCAATACGAGCAGAGGTGGCAGGAGCTGCAGTCCCCTGGCCCCGCTGTACTGGCTGGGAGGTAGCAGTCCCCTCCATAGCATCCCCATGAATGGTACGCTGCGATCGAGTCTCTACCATCCTGAAGATAGAGAAACAAGAGTATCAATTTCTGAGAAAGAAGCGAAATAACAAAGGCGGACAGTTATAATTCAAAGGATCAGCTGACAATAAGGATTTAGATGGCAATAAAAGAATTTTTCCTAAAGAGATTGAGTACCTTAAAATTACTGTCCTATATCCTACTGCAGGCTGTAGTGATACTCTAATTCGAGTACCACTACACTTCTAGTCTAGACCTGCATGGGCCACCACTAAAAACGTGTCACGACCCACACCCTAGAGTAAAGGCACGAGACGTGGGTACGTCCAGCCTACGCGGCAGTGTCGGCGGTAGAACGCTGTCCTAGGTCAACATATATCTAACAATATAACTCTAAACAATTTATACTCCCCGAATGGGGGTGACATAGCAGTAAATAAACTCAATCACAACTAAGGAAGAAGAAAGCACGATATGATATGGTACTCAAGGAAAACAGATAATAAAGTAGTCTAAGATAACATCCCAGCAATATCCAGAGTACAAACTCAGCTACAGTATATGAAAGAATATATACAACTCAAATCTCTGAACAGAAGTAAAGCCTAGCTAAACAGTCTCATGACAACATAAAATAAGATAAGCCTAACTAAACTAGTCTAGGCAATGGGGGTGATGTCCTCAGCTAGAGCTGGGTCCTCCTGAGAGTCTAGCTCGCAAGTGTCATCTAGGGCTGCCCCGTAGAAGGTATCCACACAGGCCTCCTTCTCGTCCTCTGTAATATTTTCAACTGGTCCAGTCAGGACAGGAGTGAGCACAATACATCTCAACAGTTCATAGCAGGTTAGAAAGTATAATCATACAGTAAAGTAAGATACAGGTACTGAAAGAAATGCGGTATATAAACAGAGAGAGAACTGTAATAGAAATATCTACTATAAATAGAGAACTAACATGTGGCTAGTGAGTCAGAGTACAACATAGACATGTAAATAGCATGGGATGATTCTGATGCTACACTATGGAATGATTCTGATGCTACACTACTTGGATATTATTCACATGTCCACTTCTACTCCCCCGTACCCCCAATCAATACACAAGGATCCAACCAGGTTATGTTATGATTCCATGCAAGACCTCCGAAGGGTGATACATGGATGTCCCATAAATGGGAATTCTAGGAGACCCAATATATGGGATAAGGATTCACGGAAGACTCTGTGATCATAAGAGTATATGTCACAAGTGATCAATGAACCAATGAAGCACAGTGATACGCCATGTAAGTGAAACGCACAGAACATGGAGTACCCGATGCTCCCTGAAGGGATAACATCTCAAGAAGGGATCCATATAGTACCAATCCGTGTGACCGACGTGACAGTAACAAGTAAAATAATTTAATGCAGGAAATAATTCTAAGCAGGATATGAAATGATCAGAGAATGTACTCGTCTGGTATCTGAGTGTCCAATATGAAAGTACTGTCCGAGGAGTGGTGTCTGGCTCCTAATCAGAACAACACAAGTCACAACAAGTCTAAAATGGTAAAATAAAGTTCTACTATGCACTCTACATGAGTCTAGGTCAATCTAGGCCAAAGTCAACTCTCGGTCAACTCTGGTCAACCCTAGAAGTCAAACTAGGTCAACCAAGTCAAACGAGTCTAAACTAGGTCAAACTAGCCTATTTAGTCCAATCTAGACTATACTAGTCTATACTAATCTAGTCTAGGTCTACCAAGGCTAAACTAGCCTATCAACATACAATACAAGGCTATAAACCTATCCTATCAATCAAGCACATCTCCAAACACAAACACTAATGACACACCAAGTACATATACAATATATATATATATATATATATATATATATATATATATATATATATATATATATACTCATAGATACAAGGTACATACATATAGTTATATAGCACATTACTATATATATATATTATATATCATATATAACCATACATACATACATATACATATATGGAGAGATAGAAGGAAGAGGAGAGTGAGTGATAGGGTGTCAAGGCTAGTGTGTGTACAATGGAGTGTACAATATGAAGAGTGTTCAAATCAGTCCTATAGGACAGTGGCTTTATGCTCAGTCAAAACAGGAAGGAAGAGAAAGGAATCAAAACACTAATCCAGTACACATAACCTATAACAAATCTCAGATTTTGGTTTAACCAAATACCTTCTTAGTTTAGTCACAAGTCAAAATCAGTCTTACTTCTAACACAGTTCAGAAAATAAAGGAATGGAGGTGAAAACTCAAACTTATAGGTTAACCCAAACTCAGGTTTTTAGAAAGAAAAGAATCAGTTCAATCCATTGATCAACACAACTCAATATCAGTTAGGAAATCCAGTTTTCAGTCCATAGATTCTAAATTCAGTTTTGAACTCAAACTCCCACAAAATCAAACCAAAATTGACATATAGCTAGATTACATATAGGTAAACTATATTAGGTTGTAAAACATGCAACAAAAAGTGATTAAGTAGGCTAAAACAATTGCCAAAATTACATTTTAAACTGGAAACACACTTTAACAAAACTGTCAATATAGGTAATTCCAGAAAATTGGGTATTTGGAAAATAACAAACTAAAACGAGTTAATACATAAAAATATTGGTTGGTAAGTGTAAACAAACATGCATTCGTGTCCAGTATACAGTTTGTGTCCTATTATAATGAGATACGACGTGTCCAAGGCAAAAAGACCAAACAGACACACACCGAACACATAAACAGACACAACATCGTGCACGAGTGCACGCGTGTCGTGCACCCGACACAGGCCAAACCAGGCCTCGTGCTCGCAACCCTAGGTTCTCCCAGGGTCTAGCTACGTGTCCAACATCCTATATTATGTCCTAGTGTGTCGTGTCCGAAGCTACAGAGCCGTATCAGTGGCCCAAAACCGACTGATACAAACCAGTGAAAAACCAATATGGCCAAGGATACGTGCCCGACACGACACGAGAGGTCGTGTCACTTGGCAGACCTCGTGTCAGTATCCACCCTTACGTGGGTGACAAGTGTCACGTGTCCAAGTGACACGGACACGGCACAATACAGCCCGAGCAACAGGGCACTGCTGCGCAGTCAGAAAACTGTGGGTTCGCGTGTCCAAAATGACACGACATGATACAATCATCACCTCAAAGAAACAGAAATCAATAAGCAATAACAAGACCTAGATTCATATTCAAAAGCTTTCTAGAAATTAGGTCGAATGTCTTTTGGGACATTTCATCAAACACCTACTGTGGGTTCATGATACGTGTCCAAAACGGACACGAAACCTATGAAATTTGACACGAAACCAATACAACCACCTAGGAGACTCCTAGGGCTTCCTAAATGTATAAAGAAATCGAAATTTCAATGAGTATTGAAGAAGTTACCTATAGATGAACTTTCTAGAAAATCCCCCTTTGTTGAGCTCCTCTCCTTGATATCCCAATCCAACAAATCAATATCAAACTGAAATAAAACTCCAATAATAGCAAGTATAGGTATATTAAAACCTAATGGAAGAGATTTGAATGAAAAAGGACATGAAATGGAATTTCTATGGATTAAATGAAGTAGGAACAAACCTCTTTCTAAACTTGATCTTTCCTAAAAGAGGTAACCCTAAAACTAAGAGAGTATTTATAGAGTGGGGTTCCCAATGAGGATATGGTGGCCGGCCACATAAGTCTAGGGCTAGGGTTTTGTAATTTCTTGGGCTTTGGGCCAATCTACAAGGCTATGACTTAAGTTGATTTATCAATGGTTCTAAATCATAAGTCATGACTTATGACTTTCTAATTCCTATTGCTAACTAGAGTCTATTGACCAAACTAAGGGTTAGCTTAGGTTAGACTAGAGTCATATAACCTAACCAAGTCCATACTAACTAGGGTTAGCTTCTAGGTTGGTCTACAAGGGTCAAAACTAGTCAAAGTCAACCTAGTCAACCCTCATCCAAACAATTCCAAAATAATTCCTAAAAATTTCCATAAATTCAAATAAATTCTAATAAATTAAAATTACCCCAAAATGTCAAAAATACCCTTAAACTAGAAATATGGTAGTGACAGGGGTCGACAGCACAAGTAGATAGGTCAATATTAAATCTCTGAAAGATGCGAGGAATAAGCATCACATAAGATAGGTTGCGGTCTCTTCCGCGACATCTACCCATCATCTGGATGATAGTCTTAGGGGCATAAAATAGAATCCCCTTAAGAATATGATAAAGAGCAGAGAGCTCAAGTGCAGTGACATCATCTTTAGAAGTAGATTTCGAAAGTAAGGTAGAATAGATGATGCGATGTAATTCGTAGTTAAACAAGTTCAAGTTATTAGCCTTGAACTTTCCAGGATGAGCGCGTGCGGGCGCACAAAGCTCATTCTTGAAACTAACGAGTGTCGTGCCATCGGGAAAATCAAAATCAGTGATGTCATCGAGTGGGGCACCTTCGTTTGGGATACCAAGGATTTCCGCTAACGTTTCATCAGTGAATTCGATATCAATTCCTCCGACACGTGTTCTCGCGGTAAAAGTGTCTAACACAAAATTACAATAGAATAATCTAATGGCATTAGTGGCAATTGCGAATTGTAAGGTAACAAAATGTTGTAACCCTAATGCCTTAAAGTGAGGGCGGTGATCCGGAAAGACAGTCTATTTAATCGGCGATCCGGTGCAAATAGTACGCATGATGAAATCGGCGTACCACAATAAGGCTTGATCGGAAGTTTTAAAGTAAAACTTGTCCGACGCACCATCGTTCGATTGGACCGGAGAAAAGAGGCAATCCGTATGCGGATCTGAAGACGATGCCTCTTCACTGGCATTGGTCTTCTTCCTCTTGAAGGGATTGAACTTAGGCATTCTTTTCCAAAATTTTCTAGAAACCCTAAGTATTGAAAAGTGGAGGAGAGAAGGGATTATACCTTCCAAGAATTGGATATGTTGATGAGGACGAAGTTCTTCGCACGAATCCAAAGTTTGGACGAGAAACTCCACACGGATTGGAAGAACAAGGATGGAGAAAAGCTAGGGTTTGGAGGCGCGACAGCTGCTGTTGGATGTAGTTTGGAAGAATAAAGAAGATGGGGGCCTCGAGTTCTGGCTGGTACATATATATACCCGGCCGAACTTCGGGCCGAATTCGCCAAGGGTTGCCTGGATATATATATATATATCAAAAATAATAGAAATATTGCCACATCTTTTTCATTAGTTCATTTCAAATGTTTAATTCAGAGTTCAGTAATTTTAAATCTCAAAATAATATAATTAATATTATTTTACAAATTAATATTCTTTACTCAGCATCTGTCTCAGATTAGCTGTAGGAGTACTGTCCCAGCTAACGGAGGTTCACCGGGGAACTCTTAAGTACCGCTTTGCTTCGACCGTAGTCATGGTGACAGACAGACTCTTTTTAGGCTTGTCTCGAAAACAGTTTATGAGTATCGAATAAATTAATTAATAAAACAAGATTAATTAATATTATTGATATCTAAAATGCCTAATTCTCGACGTAAATAATTGAAATGATCTAGAGATTTTGTGAGTATGTTAGCTAATTGATTCTGTGTCTATGTATACAAGGTCTATATCTCCATTTTGTTGATGATCTCTAAGAAAGTGATGTCGAATCTCGATATGTTTAGTACGAAAATGACATACTGGATTCTTAGTCAAATTAATAGAACTAGTGTTGTCACAGAAAATAGGTATGTGTGTAAAATGTAATCCATAGTCTTCTAAAGTTTGTTTCATCCACAAAATTTGTGCACAACAACGTCCTGCGGCGATATGCTCAGCCTCGATTGTTGATAATGCAACAGAATTTTGCTTTTTACTAAACCAAGAGACTAGAGCTTTTCTTAGGAAATGACATGTGCCGCTAGTGCTTTTTCTATCTACTTTGCATCCGGCAAAATTAGCATCGGAATAACCGGTTAGGTCAAACGACGTAGTTTTGGGATACCATAAGCCGACAGAAGAAGTGCCTTTAAGGTATCGGAAGATACGCTTAACTGCACACAAATGTGATTCCTTAGGATTAGCTTGAACGTGTGCACATAAGCAAACACTAAACATTATGTCTGGTCGACTAGCAGTTAAATACAGTAAGCTACCGATCATACCTCGATACTTACGTATGACGACGGGTTTGCCTTGTTCATCAATATCAAGCTTGGTTGAAGTCGCCATTGGAGTGCTAAGTGGTTTTGTTATTTCCATGTCGAACTTCTTTAATAGATCATTTGTGTACTTTGCTTGATTTATGAACGTTCCATTGTTGGTTTGTTTGATTTGCAGTCCGAGAAAGAATTTTAGCTCTCCCATCATGCTCATCTCAAACTCATTCTGTATACACTTTGAAAATTCTTGACAAAGAGATTCATCAGTAGATCCAAAGATAATATCATTTACATAGACTTGAATCAAAAGAATATTATTATTCAAAGATTTTATGAACAAAGTAATGTCAGCCTTTCCCTTTGAAAAACCATTATCAAGTAGAAAAGTGCTTAGATGATCGTACCAAGCACGAGGGGCTTGTTTCAAACCGTATAAAGCTTTCTTCAACTTGAAAACATATTCAGGAAATTTGAAATTAGTAAAACCGGGTGGTTGAGCTACATAAACCTCTTCTTTTATAAAACCAAAAAATGCGCTTTTGACATCCATTTGAAATAACTTAAAATTATGAAAACATGCAAATGCACATAACATGCGAATGGATTCTAATCTCGCAACTGGGGCATAAGTCTCATCGTAGTCGATACCTTCTTCCTGATTGTATCCTTGAGCTACGAGTCGAGCCTTATTACGAGTCACTAAACCATTCTCGTTCAGTTTATTTCGGAATACCCATCGGGTGCCAATGACCGAATGATCAATAGGCTTGGGAACAAGTTCCCAAACTTGATTCCGTTCGAATTGGTTTAATTCCTCTTGCATAGCATCTAACCAAAAATTATCATTACATACTTCATCAATATTTTTGGGTTCAAACTGCGAGACAAAAACAACACAAGAAGCTATATCTTTATTAGAGGAACGAGTACTTACACCCTTGGTAATCTCACCAATTACCAAGTCCTTTGGATGACTAGCTAAGAATCTCATCTCTTTTGGTGTAGTCTCAAGATTGCTAGTTCCGGCTTCTTTGCTTGGAGGTTCATCTGATGCCTGATGTGATAGTTCTGCATCTTTATGTGAAGGTTTTGCAGTAGCAGTACTTGGTGCGATTATGTCTTCATTGTCATCATCGTCTAAGTGTTGATTTAGCTCATCAAACTTGACGTTGATAGATTCTTCAATGATCATGGTTCTTTTGTTGAAGACTCTATATCCTTTGCTCTTTGCTGCATAACCTAAAAATATACCTTCATCGGCCTTTTCATCAAATTTACTCAAATTATCTTTAGTATAAAGAATAAAGCATTTACAACCAAAGATTTTGAAATAAGAAACATTTGGTGTTCTATCAAACCATAATTCATAGGGAGTCTTCTTCGATATAGGTCGAATTAGAACCCTATTGAGAATATAGCATGCTGTATTTACAGCTTCAGCCCATAAGTATCTAGGTAGACTAAACTGGTTTAACATAACTCTAGCCATTTCAGATAGAGTTCTGTACTTACGTTCCACAACTCCATTTTGTTGAGGAGTCCTAGGGCAAGAGAATTCATGCATATAACCGTGTGTGTCACAAAATTGCTTGAATTCTGCATTCTTAAATTCGCCGCCATGATCACTACGAATGCGAGTAATCATGAATCCTTTTTCATTCTGTACTTTCTTGCAAAAGGTGACGAATTCTGATAATGCATCATTCTTTCATGTATATCTAGAGAAGTCATATATAATGACAAATACATATAACTTACCACCTAGACTAGCAATTCTGCTAGGTCCAAATAAGTCTATATGCAACAATTGTAAAAGTCTAATGGTACTTACAGCGTTCTTGGATTTGAATGCGGATTTGGTAGCTTTGTTCTTTTCACATTCACTACATACCGTATCCTTCTTGAAAGAGATATCCGGTAAGCCGCGTACCAACTTCTTCGTAGATAATCTTGAAATTGTATCCATGTTTGCATGACCGAGTCTCATATGCCATAGTTGACTCTCAATGCTTTTGGCCATCAAACATCTACCTGCTGTGTTAGCATCTTCCAACAAATAGAATACATATATATTGTCTTCCCTAATACCTTCAAATATAGTGCTACCAGTTGAACTATCAATTATAGTACATTTATCTTTTATGAAGTTAATACCATAACCGTGATCAGCTAAATGGCTTATGCTGAGCAGATTATGTTTTAACTCGGTAACAAGACAAACATCTTTAATCACTGGATAGGGAGCCTTACCAATGTCACCGATACCGATTGTGTACCCTCTCAAATTATTACCGAAGGAGACGTATCCTTCTTTATTCCTCTTCGACGGTGTTGCAAATAATGAAGCGTCACCGGTCATGTGCCATGAACAACCGCTATCGAGGATCCATTTGCTCCTAGCATGTGAAGGGTGTCCCACCTACAAAATAATTTGCAGATGAAACTTTTGGTACCCATTTCTTGTAGGGTCCTGACTGGTTAGTTTTTGGTATCCATACGTAAACATTTAAATCTACTAACTTTCTGATTCTACATACAGAAGATATATGACCAATGAGGCCACAATAATGACATTTAGCATGTTGAGTGTTGAAAGTAGTGTGAGGTGCATGATTGGTAGGTTTTGGTTTTCTAGTATAGAAGAATGCATGCCTATTAGTCTTCTTGGGCATAGTCTTGGTATGGTTTGGTCTGACAGTGTTGGGCGTGTTCCGATGATTCGGTAATTGACACGTGTTAGAATAGGAAGCAGCAACTTCAGGCCGTTTTCCTAAACTAATTTCCAACTTTTTGGAAGTGTCATATAATCTAGTATAGTCAGATGTGAGTGATTCTAATCTGACCTGTGCACACTGGAGACTCTTTCTCTCCTTAGATAGGTCTTTCTTTAACTGGATAATAGTTTGGTCTTTTTCTTCGGATAGCTTAACAGTCTCGTGTAACAACAATTTAATAGAAGAAAGCTCACTAGACTCATTTGAAGAGTCATTATCTCTAACATGATCTAGTAGGTCGGTAAGTCTTCCTATTTCACCTTTGTACTCTTTGAGTACCTTCTTAGAGGTTTCATATTTGCCACGCAGTTTCCTATAATCATCTAACAGTTCACTGAAAGCCTCTCCTAGTTGCTCAAAGGTGAAATCATCATAAGGGTCAAATAGAGGATTAGTGATTACCTGATCGCAAGCCATCAAGCACACATTTGCAGCATCATCTGATTGTTCATCTTCTGGGTCGCTGGCTTCACTTTTATGCCATATGCTTGTGTTGGCGTACTTTCTTGATGTCGATTTCTTCAGGTAGCCTTTGTCATATTTGCTGTTTTTCTTTAATGATGATGCTGTTGGACAGTCTTTCTTCATGTGTCCTTTCTTCTTGTATCTATAGCAAATAGGATTGTCCTCGTTGTTGTTGTTGTTGCTGTCTTTTGTTCTCCTATTAAATCTTATGAACTTCTTGAATTTTCTTACCAGAAGAGCTTGATCTTCAGAGTCGGAGTCGCTGTCGTCGGAATCATCTTCGATGGTTCTTCTATGTTGAGCCTTGAGAGCGATCGTCTTCTCTGACTTCTCCTTTGGTGTAGCATCTTCAAAGTCTTGAAGTTCTAACTCGTGAGTGAGTAGCTTACCCATGAGTGTTTCTAGAGACATTGTTGAGAGGTCGTTCCCTTCAATAATTGCAGTAGCCTTTGGAATCCAGTTCTTTGTAAGGGCTCGTAGAAGTTTGCGAATCTTCTCATGGTTGCTGTAATCCTTGCCTAGTGAAGACAGAGGATTTACAATATCCAAGAATCTTGTAAACATCTGAGTGACTGATTCACTTGGCTTCATTTTGAACGCCTCATACTCCTGAGTAAGTCTACTGATCTTTGACTCCTTGACTTGTGTTGTTCCTTCGTGGGTTACTTCGAGAAGTTTCTGCACTTCGTTTGATGTTGTGCAAGTAGACACCATGTTTAATTCAGTTCTGTCTAAAGCACAAAATAAAGCGTTAATAGCACGTGCGTCAAGACTGGCCTTTTTTTTTCTTCCTCTATATATTTGTCATGGGGTTTTTCAACTAAAACACCATCAACATTAATACGGGGTGGCTTTTTATAGCCATCAATAACTACAGACCATAAGTCAAAATCAAGAGATTTCAGAAAGAAACTCATACGTATTTTCCAGTAAGTGTAGTTTGTGCCGTCAAACAGTGGAGGTCTGTTTGTGGCTTGGCCTTCACTTGTGAATTTCACAGTTGCCATGTGTAATACTGTGATCTATATAAAAATTGAATATAACTGCAATTTTATCTTGCTTTACCTGTATAACCCGCTCTGATACCAATTGTAGGAACGAAATCGTAAAGCAGAATACTCTAGAGGGGGGTGAATAGAGTAGGCAGCGGAATATTGCTAATTAAAAACTTGTTAGCAGTTAGATCACAGATATAATAATAATCACAAAAGTAAATGACAGAAATTAAAAGTGATCAGAAGGCAAACGCAAACACCGAGATTTATACTGGTTTTCCTCTTGTGAGGACTAGTCCAGTCGGAAGAACTCTAGCTTCCAGTTGAATCCACTATTGGAAAATCCCGTAAGTTTTCATACGAAATCCTTGCACCTTCTACAGACGCGAGCTTTGATACGAAGAACTCGACCAACTTCAATTGTAAAGAGTTGTATCTTCTATCAAGCCTCTGATTACAATCGCTCTGAAACTTCTAGACCGTACCGTACTGGCAAATCGACTAGAGGATTGTAACTGGCTTGGGATTTGAAAATGAAAGCTTTTTAGAACTCTTTAGAAGAATGTAAGCTCAGGAAGAGAAGAGATTGAAAGTGAATTGGTGATTTGAAATGATCGAAATACTTCTCTATTTATAGTTTTTCCAAAGACAGAACTCTGACAAAATTCGGGCAGAATTCGGACAGAACTCTTTGTAACAAACTGCAACTGAAGGATGACCAAGTTCAAAAATCCAACGTTCACTAACGTTCTAAATAGCCGAACTCTGGCCGAGTTCTGCTGGGGTTCTGCCAGTTCATTTTTTTGAGAAAATCAATTTTTGGCTTTTTGAAAAATCCTTCAGAAGCTTTTGTAAAAAGAATATTTTTCAAAAACGTAGGTCATTTGTAAAAGAATAGGATGGTTTTGAAAAACGTTTTCGGATAGCCTATTTGCCAGTACGACTCGGTGTACAATGTATTCCTAGACTCAATAAAATGAAAAATTATATTGCTTAACAAGAAATACACTTGGAGTGGCAAACGGCTTTAGTCTTGAACAAAGTAGAGATCCATTGTTGAGCAGTGTCCAAAACGTCATAGGTAAATATCTGAGTTGACTTGCATTTATATCGAGACAGAGTTTGATCAAGTATTAAAATCAGGTTTGACCATGACCAATGGGCCAACAGATGGCACGAGTATGAAATACGAAAATGATTGAGTAGGTGAAATCGAATCGAGGAAAAGTTAAGGTGTAGCGAACGGATGGCTTGATAAAGGAAATCGATAAGGTGAAATCGTATAGAGAAAGTTAGCACGATGGGAAGATAGCGTGCATGAAAAAGTTGAATTTTGAAGTTACGAAATGACTCTGAGGATTGGAATGGATGTCGTTCGATGATTGAGTTAGCAAGAATGATGCGAATTGAGGAAATACGTTGGTCGATGACTTAAGATAAAGGGATAATGATCGAACTTGAATTGAATGTCGAGGAGATTATCCAGTCGAACGGTGGCATCATTCGTACGACTCAAAATTGGTTTCAAAGGAAGATCGTCAGGTTACGCAAATCGTCGATGGTATTGAGACGTATCAAAGATCGATATGCGATAACTCGGGGGTACTCTGACTCGGCGAATGACGATCATGCAAGTGTTATTGTTCAGTTGGATGGCATACTTAGGATTTTGATTGAAATGAATGTTGGATAAAAATAATCATATCTTGCTGGTTACGTTGATAGCCACAACGTCGACGATCTTGTCTTGCGCGAGTGCAACTCTAGCCTCGCATATGCGTTACATCGGATTTGGGGCGATCGTTCCGCGTGAGCGCTGACATGGTGATTCATGTCACAGGAATGATCGAACTCGAAAAAATCAGGATGCGACAACGTTGATTGTCTCGACTGGTAGGCTTGATGCGAAGGTGAATTCGAGGATTTGTAGGACTTGTGATTGACGACTGAATGAAACTTGAGGATTGAATAGGTCCAATCCGCGCATCGAGAATGAATTAGTCTAGACACAAAACAAGAGTTACGTCCCGATGAGGATGATCGACCCGCGGGAGCGTGCATGGTGATTCATGCCCACCGTGGATAATTTAAACCGCGTGAGATCGGGGCGCAACATATTGTTAAGCTAGACGACCTCACGATCGAATACGTGTATTGGGATGAATGACTTAGGGAATATGAAATGTGAATTATGGTTTAGTGATGAATCGTGTCGTAGCGGGTCTGGCTTGAGAAGGATTGATAGGTGGATTATGTCGAACGTGTTCGAAAAGATAGACTATGAGAAATGGCTTGTTGGTCGAGCGATATTGATGTGTCGAAGATTTGGTTGAGTGAATTTACGATAGGATGGCTTTGTGGGATGACTCAGACCCCGTGCGACAAATGTTGGGATGTGTGTAGGCAATCTATGTAAATCTCCTAAAATTTTCTACTTTTATTTATTATTATTAAATATAATTAATTGGTATTTTTTATTTAAAAGAAATAATTTAACTCCTAGGAGTGGTAAAAATTTATATTTTAGCATTATAAAGTGAGTAGAAATTTATTGTTATTTTTATTTGATATTATGTGTGGGTTATTTTATACAAAATAACTCTATAATATAGGTTACAAATACTTCAGAAATTATTATTATTTTGTTATAAAATTTCTAGAATATATTCTTTAGGAACTTAATAAGTATTTATAGGATTGTTGTATTTTAGAAATAGTGGTAATATATATGTGTATCATGGACTTTATTACTTTTTATATATTGATAATTATTAAATTATTTTAGGAAGTTGTTTAGATTTGGGAGTTTTAATAGAAATTTTATTGGGGTTTTTTAAGTATATATGTGTGTGTATATATGTATATATATAAAATATATATATATTTTTTTTAAATATATATTATATATATATATATATATATATATATATATATATATATATATATATATATATATATATATATATATATATATATATATATATATTTTTTTTTTTTTTTTTTTTTTTTTTATATATATATGTATGTATGTATGTATATATATATACATACATACATACATATATAAAATAGTTATAAATAAAATAGAATAAAAATAAATATATACTTTATAAAGTGTCATTGAGTTTTAAAACTCTATAGGATATTATTATATTTTTGTGGCATATATATATATATATATATATATATATATATATATATATATATATATATATATATATATATATATATATATATATATATATATATAATAAATAAGAACAGTGTTTACTGTTCGTTTCACATACAATTATGTTATCACTGATTGTCCTTCAAACCAAGCTTCTATTCCTATCCGAAATTTTAGTTGTTAAAAAAAATGAAAAAGAATGAAAAAGAAAAAGGAAAAGAAAAGAAAAGAAAAAAAAAGGAAAAAAAAATATAAAAGCCACCCACCACTTAAGTGGGCGGGCCCCTCTTTTATTTCTGCTGCATAGCAGCAAACCCATCCCGTGAAGGCACCCAACCCGATTAAGTTGATCAATCCTAATAGTATTAGGTTTTTGCTTATCTTGTTATATATATAACTTTTTCCACAAATCTCAAAATCCTAGACTTCCAAAACGAAAATTGTGGCAGAACACACCCTCTTCGCCTACGAGTTCGTTTCAACAGCGACGGAGTTGTGTGCGCGACGAACGAAGCGTCGAAAGTCAGCCCCTCGTCATCCACGGAGCAGTTTTCCCACTCAAGGTACCTTACTTCCCGACGACGTAACTTTTTACTCGTAGCACCGATTTTCGATCCGTAAGATTTTCTGGAAAGTAGACTTGACCCTCCTCGAGATCCTCTAGATGGATTTCAACATCACCATCAAGCTGGTTCGAAAAATCGAACCGAAGTTAGCAAAAAAATCTATTTTTCTGGACTGTTAAATTCAATTCTAAACGACAACTTGTCGGCCAATTTTCTTGTTGTGCATTAAAGATTTGTAGAAACTAATTGAAAAAAAAGTAAAAGACAACATAACTGAGATCGTAACGCATCTTCTGGATCGTCGTTTCGATTAACGTGTAAAAAGTAAATTGTTGTTGAAGTTGGAGAAAAACATGTGTAAATTTATATAAAATTCTAAAATTTTCTCGATACGGCGTGCGCCCCGACAAACCGGGCGACATGGTCGCACATTATATGCATTGAAAGGCGCGTATGAAAGTTGCCGACGTGTGGGAACTGACGGAACTCAGTTTCGTCGTGTGTGCGCGACGAAATCAGTCTGTATCCGTCAAGATACCCCCGTATCGCCAATTTGCAAACTTCGCCCTAACTTCGTGTACAGTCGTCGATTCGAAACGAAACTTACGCCAACAGGTCCGAATCGAAATTCTGGTCCTGTGTGCCAAGTTTGGTTCGATTCTGAGAAGGTCGAATCGGAACCCCTTTTTGGCGGGCCCGTGACCCACTCAAACGGGCGATTTTGTACACGGCTCATCGGAATCCAAAACAGGACATACCGTTGAGTTCCTCTCCTTAAAATGAATCCGTAGACATGTAGTTTGACGACTTTAGAGACCATAGACTTTGGCACGCGTTTCGGTGCAAAGCGGGTCCAACGACGGACATCGTTTTGATCCGAAATTACGATTTTGCCCCTGTTCCAGAATTAGACTTTTGAACAGGCGTTTTCTAGGTATATCTTTTACACCGAGTGCGTTTTTGATATTTGTTTCAGCGCCCGGGGTTGTTTGTAGACTGTAACGTTTCTTGGCTGACATTGTGATTTCTTGGGCTTGCCACTTTGTACCATCAGGCAAGATACCTTGCCACCTTACTCTGTAATTATTATATTCTTATTTTTAGATGTTATTTTCAGCATTTTTTTATTTTTTGATATTATAAAACTGTGCGTCCAAGTCATACTTGGGTGCAAGCGACTCTATCGGTCGTTTTTTTTTTCGCTTTATTTATTTCTCTCGCATTGACTTAGTCTAGTGACCACCCATTGATGTTGAGATATTGGTATATTTCATACGGCCTTGACACTTGCTTTACTACGTTATGTGAGTCACATGTAGGACACGTATCCGCGTAGTCGGCTGGCCACCGATACGTATGGAGCGTGCGACGAATAGGAGTAACTGCCAATAGAATTGCATGCTAGAAGACTTGGCGGTTACTAGAGGTTCATGAGTCATGGATGTGACCCTAATAGGCATTGGATGGGAAGAACAGTTTCTTAACGTATGGGTCATATATGCACTGTCCTGATAGCCGGTTATCTCCAGTGGAAGGTACGGTCCTGATAGCCGGTTATCTCCAGTGGGAGGTACGGTCCTGATTGCCGGTTATCTCCAGTGGGAGATACGGTCCTGATTCCTGATCCTGCCCATGTGTCAAAGGTTTGTTCTTATTGCATTATCACTGTAGACTGGTTAGGCACCTGATTGTATACATATTTCTTTATATTAAATATCATAGTTATTATGGCATGGTGTTTTCTTATATCTTGTTACGTCCCTCTGAGGACCTGGTTATCTCTCCAGGTGTGTGCTCTTGTCTTTCGCAGGTGTTCTAGCTCTAGTCGTGATCATCGCTATTTTTCGAGGATGATTGCACTTGGATCATCTTCGCTTCGCTCGCCAAAATTATTCTTTTGTATATCATGTATTTCTTTTCTTACTTGTTGGTAGTGGATTTGTCTCCGCCCAACATATTGTATCAAAAAATTTTTATAGTTGATTATATGATATCTTTTATTCTTTTATTTTGTGGATGAGATTAGTTAGTTATGGTTTACTGCATTTTACAGCTTATGTATCCATACGAGGCCTATGTACTTCGTATGTATACAGCTGGCATGTCTACGTTCCTAGTCCTACGTATTTTGGGACTGGGGCGTTACATGTTTTTGTGGTGGCCCATGCAAGTCAAGATAAATTGTTTGGTTACTTTACCGTACCAAGCAAGCATGCAAATAGGATTAGAAGTCTAGGATCTCATCCACATACTTGGCCTTTTTTCTAAGATTTTATCTACCGTTCGACTCATCGATTGCATCTTGCTTGATTCCTTCTATCATTAATCTTATCTCCCCTTCGTGCTTGCTAGAGGTTAGACAGGTGATCCCTACTGGTTAGACATGTTTCTTTTGTCCCAAAACACCATTAGTTTAATTCTTTTAAGTTAGGTAGAATGCCTTATGACCTAGCAACCCCTTTGTCCTTGCGACCTATATTAGCAAGTCTACTTAGATTCTAGAATTTAGAGGACCCTAACCCATCTAGTCAACCAAGGACTTGGACAAGAAGACTATAGGACGACTGTATAGAGACCAACACAGGATATGACTTAGAATCATTCTGCTTTCTTTCAATCTTAATCTCTCGTGCCTATGTTTTTACCATCTTGACTAATGATGCTAATGTAGTCTAGTTTTTGCAAGCTTATTCTTTTATCGAGCTTGTTTAAGACATATGTTATTTGGGTCGCACCCACTAACATATTGTTTAATCAGAACCGGTGCATGATGGTCTGATCAACCTAGTGCATTTTGGTTCGCTTTATCTATCGTTCTACGTAGATGGGGACATAGTTAAACTTGCCCTCTAGAGTTCCAACCACAACTGCCTTGGCAACTCCTTTTGAATTATTCGGTCGCCTTTGAACCACGTATTCGTATTCGATAACACCTCCTACGAATTCCATATTCCTTTCGCCTTCATCTATTTTACAAGGACGAAGGCGTTATACTAGAACTTCCTCTAGCCTTCCTATCGACTGTGACCATTCTCACTCGATGTTGCTATATCTTCATTCTAAACTACTCGTCCTTTTTCTCGTTCCTATACTTACTATCATGACTTTCTAATCGCTTAATTTAGGAGTAAATCAAATTCGTCCTCTTAATTGTACTCTCAACCTACTCTCAAGAAATCTTATCTTCTAGGTCTCTAACTTATTTTCTCATGATACCATACAATTCCTTATTGCATGTTATCTTGATTAAACTTTAACCCTTGATCAATTTCACTCTTGCATTAATTAGCCATACCCACGATTATTTTCGTATTATAAATCACGATTTCCTAATGCATCTTGTGTTGAACGTTGTGAATTATTTTTCCTCATCGCTACCCTTTTGTGCCTTCTCACCCCCTACTACTTCTTAATTTCGAGGACGAAATTCTTCTAAGTTGGGTAGGATGTAAATCCCCTAAAATTTTCTACTTTTATTTATTATTATTAAATATAATTAATTGGTATTTTTTATTTAAAAGAAATAATTTAACTCCTAGGAGTGGTAAAAATTTATATTTTAGCATTATAAAGTGAGTAGAAATTTATTGTTATTTTTATTTGATATTATGTGTGGGTTATTTTATACAAAATAACTCTATAATATAGGCATCGCCCGCATAAATGCTTCATAAAGCATGCACGGTCCCATCGTCCAAGGCTTGGCATAGCCTTGGCTTGCCCATGAGTTAAGTTGTGTTGAGCGGCTTGTTGTCACGCCCCGCTCCCGTAGGAGCGATCGTCCTCACTAAGGCGTGATGCCGCACGAGCCTAGATTGCGCTCGTGCAAGGCGAGTTCCATAACGGCCGATTTCAGCGGCTGCGACGGGGTCGTCGCACAGAAGTCCCATGCAGAGACATTGAACATAGCAGCAGAAATTTAGAACAAACACAAGTCATTCAAAAGAAGCTCTTTATTGATATTGAAACAACGATTACATTGGGGGCGCAAGGCCAAGATTACAATCACTCAAGCTCACTCTACTCACATATTACAAGTTCACTCAGCTCTCTCTCATCTCTCAAATACAGTCTTGAGCCGACGGAAGCTTCGGAAGGCGATGTCCATACATTATGTCCCATATAAGTCTTTAATCCATACGGCCGCACGCTTCGAATCGCCAAGGAACTCCGTGCCTCGACGCATCCAAGCGAGCTCCGTGCCATGAGCTTCTACCTGTGCCTGTACATGTAAACTATGTGGGTGTCAGTACTCAACTGTACTGGTGGAATGAGCTTCTCGCCCACCCATACAAAACCCGCACGTTATTTTACTTTGTGCAACATAGTCCCTTCTTATCAATTGTCTTTCTAGTCTTGCCTTAGGATCAGTTTTAGGACCGACGCCTTGCCTATTTTGTGTCTTTAGACCATCCCGTGCTTGCACAACAATGTCGACTCATACCTTGCCTCAAGACCCTGCTCGTGCCAACAACGTTAGCCTATCGAGTCGTGTTTGCCTTACGGCTTAAATCAGAGACGCAACTACGCGATGAAGCTCCCTTTTCTGTGTGACCGTGCTACAAACCCTTGCTAAGGCCGTGCCTCGCAATTCAGTAAGACTTAACCATATCGCCGCCTCGCGGCCCTTGCTGCCTAGCGGCCCTTGCTACTTTGACCACCAACTGACCCAATCAAGACTTCTGAACTTATGTTGACCCACTTTGCCTTGCGGCGGTTTCCCGACTTAACTCAAACAACTCAACCAACTTAAGGAACTTATATGCTGACAACTCAAGACTTGACGCCACCTCTCGTGCCGAAGCACGACGCCTATGTTGAAATCCAATCTTAGGCCCGAACTTTGTGTTCTAACTGTCCACACCTTCAACTCAACTCAATCCAAAGGCATACACGCGGTTAGCCGCTATTTGCCGACATCTATATGAACTTGGCCACCAGCATCACAAGCTGTACCTTGACGTATAGTTTTGTTAATCGGGATCCTTTCGACGCAAGCAGCTAGCCCCGTCGCAAGTCCCCGCTTAACCTGTGCCAAAACCTTACGCACGACTATACCCTGTTCCCTCCTAGGCCGAGTCGGCCCCCATGGCCCAGGGGTTACCGCTCGAGGGTTCATCGCCCTTGTCGACAAGTTGTCAAATGACCATGCAAGACTCGACACAAACTGACGTCTCACACGGTCATTCCTTTACCAAAACCAAGACTTCTATCCTTGAGACCCCTCGACGACCCACGGTCGCGAGCATTCTTTCCTTGAGACCCCTCGATGACCCACGGTCGCGAGCATTTCCTTCCTTATTACCTTATCGTTTGGTTCAACTCATAAATGCCTATTTGATATCCCTTTCTTTAAACTCACCTTGAATCATAGTCCTTGCCTTAGACACTAAGCCCGTGCATCGTGCCTTAAGCCAATCGTGCTCTACGTGATACTCCTGCCCAAGTCGACGGGCCTTGAGATCGAGGGACTACTTAACTTGACAACCGCAGAATGAGCGGGACAGCACCTGAAATGACTTAGGTCGACCGGCATAACTTTGCCTAACTTACTCAAGCCTACGACTTAACCCGAGGGACGAGCAAAGGCTATGCCAAGCCTTGCGCAATAGGACCGTGCACGCTTTATCAAGCGTTTATGTGGGCGACGCCTATGACTTAGGCTAACTCTTAGCTTTTGCACCGAAGGCCAGCATTCCTTCTCCCAAGCCACGGGACGAAGGACCGAGTGTCATTTTCAAAGCACGCCGTGCACCAACTCTAAGCCGACCGTTGGACCTTTTTCCATGTTCTAACTCATTTCGACCCGTCGGGATCATTCCCTTTAGCTATGTGGATTCATCTCTTTTATTATTACGCCTACTTGTGCAAGTTGAAAACATACGTATTATTATGTGAAGGCAAAGATGAGGCAAGTTCACCGAAACTACTCCACCTGAGCGAGCGGTCGCCTTGACCGAGCAATGTCTTCCAGCAGCCGTTGCAAGGCTAAGGCCGAACGCCGCCGACGTTTCGATTCCTCCGATTGACTGAGCGGGACGGGGCACTACATCATACACCACTCAGAAAAAGTTTCGTCCTCGAAACTAACTGAGTATACTTATCGACTTGTCACTTTACTCAACATTCAAGACTCTCGCACACAATTCTCCTATGCCTTTCCCAAATCCGAGCCACGCTCGTGCTACCCACAGTCCATTCTTCAAAACTTACGATCTCAAAATCCTCGACACTTTCCCGTTCCTCCAGTCTCACTTGATTCAACATATCACTTAGTATGGATCGTGCACATATCTTAGGCGTCCCCAAAATACATGCTTTTCAACCAAGCCTCGTGATAGCGAATCACACCATCACCACTCGAGTCGGATCGTGCACGCATTCAAGCGTCCTTGATATACATGCATGTCAACCGAGCCTCATGAGTGGTACCTTCACCATTCCTATCGCTCCGCACCGAAACGTCTGCCTAACTGCTAGGCTATGTCTTTCCGTCAGTATTGGAATCATAGTTCCCAAACAACGATATCAACACTGACCCCATCCTAAGGTCAAACCAAGTTGATAGTACGGGGTTTTCTACCCAAGCTCGCATCACTCCGATTTCTAAACATCGAGCATAGATCGCCTACACATATCCCAATATTTTGTCGCACGGGATCCGAGTCATTCAGCAAAGCCATCCTACGACAACTCACGTTCAACCAATACTCGACATGAACACATTGCTCTTTCATCAAGCCATTTCGTATAGTCTATCCCTTCAAACACGTTCGGTATAATCCACCCATCAATCCTTCTCAATTCAAGCACGCTACGACACAACACATCGCTAAACCATAATTCACATTCCATACTCCCAAGTCATTTATCCCAATCCACGAAATCGATCACAAGGTCATCTGACTTAACAATACGTTGTGCCCCGATCTCACGCGAGTCAGATTTTCCACAATGGGCATGAATTCACCATGCACGCTCCCGCGGGATAATCATCCTCATCAGGACGTAACTCTTGTTTTACGTCTAGACTAGTTCATTCTCGATGCGCGGATTGGACCTACTCAATCCTCAAGTTTCTTTTATTCATCAGTCGCAAGTCCTACAAATCCTCGAGTTCATCTTCGCATCAAGCCAACAAGTCGGGACAATCAAAGTTGTCGCATCCTAATTTTTTGAGTTCGATCATTCCCGCGACATGAATCACCATGTCAGCGCTCACGCGGAACGATCGCCCCAAATTCGATGCAACGCATGTGCGAGGCTGGAGTTGCACTCGCGCAAGACAAGATCGTCGACGTTGTGGCTATCAACGTAACCATCAAGACACGATCATTTTCATCCAACATTCATCTCAATCCAAATCCTAAGTATCGCATCCAACTGAACAATAACACTTGCACGATCGTCATTCGTCGAGTTAGAGTACCCTCGAGTTATCGCATATCGATCTTTGATACGCCTCAATACCATCGACGACATGCGTAACCTGACGATCTTCCTTTGCAACCAATTCTGAGTCGTGCGAATGGTGCCATCGTCCGACTGGATACTTTCCTCGACATTCAAATTCAAGTTCGATCATTATCCCTCGATTCATTCACAACATCCATTTCCTCGAACCAAACTCGTATATCGTTCATCCGTCCATCTTAAGTCATCGACCAACGTATTTCCTCAATTCGTATCATTCCTTGCTAACTCAAATCATCGAGCAACATTCATTCCAATCCTCCGAGTCAATCGTGTAACTTCAAAATCAAGCCTTCCATGCATGCTATCTACCTGTCGTGCTAACTTTTCGTATACGATCCGTATCAATTTTCTCGATCAAGTTATCCATTCGCACACCCTAACTTTCCTTCATTCGATTTCACCTACTCAATCGTTTTCGCGCTTCTTACTCGCACCATCCTCAATCCCGTGCACGTTCCGTGCGCGTCAATTTCTAGGCCGTTAGAATCAACTTATCAATCTTCAAGACAACAACTCACTCCATCGTGTACAATCTAAGGCTTTACATATGTACGACGCTTGCTGATAGACTCACCGACACCCCGCATCCTCAATTGATCAATCGACATTCCTGAGCCTATCGCATACACCACTCAGGAATGAAGTCATTCAACAAATTCTCAAAACTATCCTTTGAATCAAAATCGACTTTTTCAAATTTTTCGTTCGAACCATTCCTCGAATTCCAAGCACGCTCACCTATATCGCACCGACGTTATTGTCGCTCGATAGCACCCCTATCGACAGTCATCCCACTTACTCAACCAAGTCCAACTCATTCTAGCTCGAACATTTCAATTCCCGCACTCGACTTTTCTAAGGTCGACGCAACTTTGGTGTATATGCCCAGCCCGACTTAGCCAACCGTGCTTACGCGAACCATCCTTTTTGTTTTGTTGAAAACTGTTCACCTACATTTTTGCAAAATAGATAGACTTATTGTATGGACATCCCGTGGGACAATTGAGAGAGAGCGCACTAACGATATCAACTTGCGGAAGCAACAGAGTTTACGAAAACGACGAGTTAAAGAATTCAATCGATAGTCCAAGGACGTAAAGCCGTGCTTTGATACCATTATGTCACGCCCCGCTCCCGTAGAAGCGATCGTCCTCGCTAAGGCGTGATGCCGCACGAGCCTAGATTGCGCTCGTGCAAGGCGAGTTCCATAACGGCCGATTTCAGCGGCTGCGACGGGGTCGTCGCACAGAAGTCCCATGCAGAGACATTGAACATAGCAGCAGAAATTTAGAACAAACACAAGTCATTCAAAAGAAGCTCTTTATTGATATTGAAACAACGATTACATTGGAGGCGCAAGGCCAAGATTACAATCACTCAAGCTCACTCTACTCACATATTACAAGTTCACTCAGCTCTCTCTCATCTCTCAAATACAGTCTTGAGCCGACGGAAGCTTCGGAAGGCGATGTCCATACATTATGTCCCATATAAGTCTTTAATCCATACGGCCGCACGCTTCGAATCGCCAAGGAACTCCGTGCCTCGACGCATCCAAGCGAGCTCCGCGCCATGAGCTTTTACCTGTGCCTGCACATGTAAACTATGTGGGTGTCAGTACTCAACTGTACTGGTGGAATGAGCTTCTCGCCCACCCATACAAAACCCGCACGTTATTTTACTTTGTGCAACATAGTCCCTTCTTATCAATTGTCTTTCTAGTCTTGCCTTAGGATCAGTTTTAGGACCGACGCCTTGCCTATTTTGTGTCTTTAGACCATCCCGTGCTTGCACAACAATGTCGACTCATACCTTGCCTCAAGACCCTTCTCGTGCCAACAACGTTAGCCTATCGAGTTGTGTTTGCCTTACGGCTTAAATCAGAGACGCAACTACGCGATGAAGCTCCCTTTTCTGTGTGACCGTGCTACAAACCCTTGCTAAGGCCGTGCCTCGCAATTTAGTAAGACTTAACCATATCGCCGCCTCGCGGCCCTTGCTGCCTAGCGGCCCTTGCTACTTTGACCACCAACTGACCCAATCAAGACTTCTGAACTTATGTCGACCCACTTTGCCTTGCGGCGGTTTCCCGACTTAACTCAAACAAATCAACCAACTTAAGGAACTTATATGCTGACAACTCAAGACTTGACGCCACCTCTCGTGCCGAAGCACGATGCCTATGTTGAAATCCAATCTTAGGCCCGAACTTTGTGTTCTAACTGTCCACACCTTCAACTCAACTCAATCCAAAGGCATACACGCGGTTAGCCGCTATTTGCCGACATCTATATGAACTTGGCCACCAGCATCACAAGTTGTACCTTGACGTATAGTTTTGTTAATCGGGATCCTTTTGACGCAAGTAGCTAGCCCCGTCGCAAGTCCCCGCATAACCTGTGCCAAAACCTTACGCACGACTATACCCTGTTCCGTCCTAGGCCGAGTCGGCCCCCATGGCCCAGGGGTTACCGCTCGATGGTTCATCGCCCTTGTCGACAAGTTGTCAAATGACCATGCAAGACTCGACACAAACTGACATCTCACACGGTCATTCCTTTACCAAAACCAAGACTTCTATCCTTGAGACCCCTCGACGACCCACGGTCGCGAGCATTCTTTCCTTGAGACCCCTCGACGACCCACGGTCGCGAGCATTTCCTTCCTTATTACCTTATCGTTTGGTTCAACTCATAAATGCCTATTTGATATCCCTTTCTTTAAACTCACCTTGAATCATAGTCCTTGCCTTAGACACTAAGCCCGTGCATCGTGCCTTAAGCCAATCGTGCTCTACGTGATACTCCTGTCCAAGTCGACGGGCCTTGAGATCGAGGGACTACTTAACTTGACAACCGCAGAATGAGCGGGACAACACCTGAAATGACTTAGGTCGACCGGCATAACTTTGCCTAACTTACTCAAGCCTACGACTTAACCCGAGGGACGAGCAAAGGCTATGCCAAGCCTTGCGCAATAGGACCGTGCACGCTTTATCAAGCGTTTATGTGGGCGACGCCTATGACTTAGGCTAACTCTTAGCTTTTGCACCGAAGGCCAGCATTCCTTCTCCCAAGCCACGGGACGAAGGACCGAGTGTCATTTTCAAAGCACGCCGTGCACCAACTCTAAGCCGACCGTTGGACCTTTTTCCATGTTCTAACTCATTTCGAGCCGTCGGGATCATTCCCTTTAGCTATGTGGATTCATCTCTTTTATTATTACGCCTACTTGTGCAAGTTGAAAACATACGTATTATTATGTGAAGGCAAAGATGAGGCAAGTTCACCGAAACTACCCCACCTGAGCGAGCGGTCGCCTTGACCGAGCAATGTCTTCCAGCAGCCGTTGCAAGGCTAAGGCCGAATGCCGCCGACGTTTCGATTCCTCCGATTGACTGAGCGGGACGGGGACTACACTTGTGACCTAAGTCTAGACACCCGAGTGACTTGGTCGTTCAAGTCGAATGCGTGTACGGCACGATCCATTAAGGCAAAGCTTGACGCAGCCTTTGCTCGTTAAGTTGTTGCGAAGTTAAGTTAGGCAAAGTTATGCCGGTCGACCTAAGACATTATAAGTACCGTCCCGCTTTTTTGCGGTTTGTCAAAGTTAAGTAGTCCCACGATCTCAAGGCCCGTCGACTTGGGCAGGAGTGTCGCGTAGAGCACGATTGGCTTAAGGCACGATACACGGACTTAGTGTTTAAGGCAAGGACCACAATTGATTCAAAGTGAGTTTTAGGAAAGGACTATCAAATAGGCGTTCATGAGTTGAACCAAATGATAGGGTAACAAGGAAAGAATGCTCGCGACCGTGGGTCGTCGAGGGGTCTCAAGGAAAGAATGCTCGCGACTGTGGGTCGTCGAGGGGTCTCAAGGATAGAAGTCTTGAACATGGTTTTGAAAGAGATGGTAACATTGGAAGAGGAATGACTGTGTGAGACATCAGTTTGTGTCGAGTCTTGCATGGTCATGGATAACTTGTACAAGGTAAAAAGGAAGGGTTTCCTCGGATCGACAACCTGGGGCCATAGGACCGATCCGGCCTAGGAGGAAACAGGTATAGCTGTGCCAGGTAGAGGCAACAGGTATTCGATGGACGGTCATTGGGGCTCGCTACTTGCTTTGATCGGACCATCCTATACGCCAGCTATGAGTCCAGGATGGCTTGTTCAGCCAGTGACCCGTGTTCATATAGATGTCGGCAAAATAGCGGCTATCCGCGCGTATGCCTTTGGAATTGAGTCGAGTCGAAGGTGTATACAAGTTAGAACATGATGCTTAGGGCCTAAGATGTGGCTTCAACCTAGGCGACATGCTTGGCACAGGGGTGTGGCGTCGAGTCGTAAGTCTTGGCATATAAGTTGCATGTGTTGGAGAATGAGTTGTCTGGAGTTTAAGTCAGGAACCGCCGCAAGGCAAAGTCGGTCGACACAAGTTCAGAAGTCTTGATTGGGTCAGTTGGTGATAAAAATAGCAAGGGCCGCGAGGCGGCGACATGGTTAAGTCAGATTGAGTGGTGATGTACGGCACAATAAAGGAGGTAGCACGGTCACATGGAAATGGAGTCTCATCGTATAGTTGCGTCTCTGATTTTGGGCCGAAAGGCAAACACGACTTGATAGGTTAACGTTGTTGACACGAGAAGGGTCTAGAGGCAAGGTATGGGCTAACGTTGTTGTTGCAAGCACGGGATGGTATTGAGGCACGAAATAGGCCAAGACGTCTGTCCTAAAACTGATCCTAAGACAAGAGTAGAAAGACAATTGATAAGAGGGGACTATGTTGCACAAAGTAAATCAAACGTGTTGGTTTGTATGGGTGAGCAAGGAGCTCATTCCACCAGTACAGTTGAGTACTGACACCCACATAGTTTCCATGTGCAGGCACAGGTAGAAGCTCGTGGCGCGGAGCTCGCTTGGATGCGTCGAGGCACAGAGTTCCTTGGCAATTCGAAGCGTGCGACCGCATGGAGTCAAGACTTATACGGGACATAATATATGGACGTCGCCTTTCGTAGCATCCGCTGGCTCAAGATTATATTTGAGAGATGAGAGAGAGCTGAGTGATCTTGTAATGTGAGAAGAGTGAGCTTGAGTGACTTGTGATCTTGGCCTTGCGCCCCATTGTAATCTTTGTTTCAATATCAATAAAGATCTTCTTTGAATAACTTGTGTTTTGCTTTA
Organism: Iris pallida; assembly: GCA_029216955.1. Classification (NCBI taxonomy): domain Eukaryota; kingdom Viridiplantae; phylum Streptophyta; class Magnoliopsida; order Asparagales; family Iridaceae; genus Iris; species Iris pallida. The sequence goes on from JANAVB010032820.1 coordinate 6,723,317, forward strand.
AAATTTTTGCTGCTATTATTCAATGTCTCTGTATGGGACTTCTGTGCGACGATCCCGTCGTAGCCGCTGAAATCGGCCGTTATGGAACCCGCCTTGTACGAGCACAATCTAGGCTCGTACGGCATCACGCCTTAGCGAGGACGATCGCTCCTACAGGAGCGGGGCGTGACATCAACTCCTCGGGGAAGACATCAAGAAACTCTGCAATCAGCGGGTGCGGCAACTCCTAGTCTTCTGTAACTGCTCCGAAGTAGACTCCTTCTGGCCTCTCTGTGATCCGTCTTCTGACCTCGAACGGTAGAACTCCAGGTGGGTTGAAAGTTACCTTCCCTTCATGGCAGTCTATTACAGCAAATTGTTCACTCATCCAGTCGATGCCGAGGACTATGTCAAATCCAGGCAGTGGCATCACTAGGAATCGAGCTCTAAGCTCCCTCCGAGTGATAGTGATAGGGCAATCGACCATCTCACTAACTGGCACTACTCCTCCTCCTATCATAATCTGACAGTTCCTTCTAGTGGGCTTAGGTGTGAAGTCGTTTCTATGCAAAAACTCATACGATACAAAGCTATGTGTGGCTCCAGAATCAAACAATACAATGGCAAAAAATAAATATAAGATGATAGAACCTGTAATAACATCTAGAGCTGCCTCATCCTCCTCAACTGCGGCCATGACGTAAGCACGTCCCTGCTGTGGTCCTCCTCTCTGCTGTTGCTGGTGCTGTGTAAGTTGATGCTGCTGAGGTGGTAGAGCTGGTCCTCTCTGGAGTGCAGCAGGTAGTGCTCTGGGTGGTACAGGTGGTGGTCCTCCAGCTCCTCGGGGTCCTCCTACTAGTATGGCTGTGGCCTGCTGGCAGTCTCTCATCTGATGAGCGTCTGATCCGCAGAATAAGCAAAGTCTGAGCCTCTTGCGACAGACCTCAACGTGGTGTCCTGGCCGATGACTGAATGTGCAAGTGATCCTCTGCTGTCTCTGTTGCTGAACTGCTGGAGATCTAGCAGGACAATGCTGAAGTGTTGTCGGCTGTGGTGGCCTCGTCTGAATCTGAGTCCTCTTCGCCGGTGTCTGGTAACTGCTACTGCCGATGTCCCGGTCCCTCTTCAGCTTCGGATCCGCCTCCTTCTCCACAGCCTAAGAAATCTTGAGAATACTCGCATAAGTCGTCGCCTGGCTGATCGCCACTGCATGCCGTAACTCTCTGGTAAGGCCCTTCTTAAACCTCCAAGCCCTCTCCTCTGGTGTGCCGACTAGGTTCTCCGTGAACCTGCTGAGTCAGGTGAACTCCGATGTATACTCTGCCACCGTCATGTTCCCCTGTTGTAATGCCTCGAATTGCATCCGAAGCTCGTCTCGCTCTATGTCGGGGAAGAACTTCTCTTTGAACATAGTTTTAAAGTCTGTCCAGAGAATCTGGGGTACAGTTAACTGAGGCTCCTCTCGGTACCAGGCTTTGGCAAGATCAAAAAGTCGCATGCTCGCAACTTCCACCTTCAGGTCATCCGGGATCCTCGCCATCTTCAGCGTCCTCTCGGCATTTTCCAGCCACTCATCCGCATATACTATCCCATCATGGCCCCAGAAATCCATCGGACAAAGGTTCTAGTAATCTCTGGCGGTCCCCGATCTCGGTGTTGCTGGTGCTGGAGGTGCTACTGGTGCTGGTGGAACTTGCTCTCGGGTCCTGAGTGCATCTACGACTGTTGTTCGGAACTGTGCGGCCTGATGGTTTTGAGCCTCCATGAACTGCTGGAACATGGCCATCACCTGGACGCCGTCGAACATCATCGTCGGGGGCAACGGAGGAAAGATAGGAGGCGGTGGCGGAAGCTGCTCTACCGGAACGTCTGGTGCAGACTGATCCGAACTGCCTGCAACTCCGGGCTGATCTGCGGTATTCCTCGTAGTGACCATCCTGCAGTAGAAAGAAAACTTCGTTGATTGACAAACCCTAAAACCTAAAAATAAACAATGTTTTTATAATATCAATGTACCTGATATACCCTTATTTTCCGATTTTCCTATGTTGTGATCAAGTTTCCCTAGATTAATTAAGTCCCCTAATAGTACACTAATACCTAGGTACCATTAGGATAGACCTGCATGGGCCACCACTAAAAACATGTTACGACCCGCTCTCGAATAATCGGACACGAGTCAGACACGTCCAGCCTTCGTCGTTGGACACGATGAAGTAAGCTGTACCAAACTCTAGGAAAACTACAAGTCCAGATAAGAATGAATATAAACCACAGCATCTATAATATCGAATCCCAGAATCAAGTACAACTATGAATTATTACATTTCCAGCAAATAAAATGTAAAACTGAAGTCTCTAATACAAAGTCCAAATGAAACAAAAAGGAAAGGTGCTAAGCCTCCTCGGCCTCTAAGTCCAGAGCAACACCAGCTAGCTCAAAGGTACCTCCAGGCTTCTGCCCATAGTAAATGTCACAAATAGCCTCCATCTCACCTGTAACATATCCTAGTCAGGAGCGAAGCTAAGTATATCCAAGGAAATGAACAAGAACAACATGAAGATGAAATATGAACAAGCAATGAATCTCAAATCAGGAAACTAGAACAAGCATGCTGAAATAAAACACAAAACTGTATGAAATGTACCTGAAATGTAATCTTGGTACCTGAACATGAAGTATGCAAAGAACCTGACATGTGTGATATATTTGAAATACTTCCAGCGTGTGTGATCGGCTTGGGTAGAACATGGAACATAGCACAGGCATGAAGGTACAGCTTAGGGCCCGCGTGTACAGTGCGAGGCCTAAGCTATTAATTGAATTGTAACTCGGGTGTGATCACACATCTGTAGTATTTCTCCTCCCAGACACAAGCTAACTCATGAAACAAGACACAAGACAAGGCCGTGTAATATCGTGTCCAATAGGAAGGTACAAGCATGAAATAAATACACAAGACATAAAGTAAATGGACAAATTCGAGGAATATACTTGCCTTGCTCAGGGTGATCAAGTGTGGGTAGTAAAGCTGGATGTCCTCATGTCATGATTTCAATTTGGTTAAAATCTAAACAAGTTCTAATTAATGATTTCATCCATTAACCATGCTTAATTTATAGAGTATCATAAATATTAACTATACTCTATTCTAGCAGGTATCTATGTACTGATGTGTACTACACCTATCCAGCTACTAGAAATACTTCGCTAAGAAGACAAGGGATACAGACAGAAACAGAACACAAGCTTTGAAAATTAGCTACAACATAGGTACCTCATCTCATGGGTGGTTCAAGTTTAGGTTAATTCTTCCTAATAGAACCAGGTATAGCAGTAAAGAGGCATGACTGTAATGTAATAGCCCAACACTAACTTATTTGGACACTACAGAAATGTAAAACTGAGAACTACTAATAAGAATTTAAACCTGATACTAAGGAACTAAAATTGGCAACCTCACCCCCAACCTTAAACTTAGTTTAGCATGGCAGTTAAAACCCCAACCTGTACTGAGTCTATAAACAGGTATCCATCAAAAACTCATATATCATAAATATGAAATACCATACCCCCACTCCTAGCAACTCCATTCAAACCAACAGCAGCTGTAAAGCTACATAACTAACCCCTTCTCAGCTACTCTCCTATTCTAACCATAAAACCATATCACAGCATACATCATTCCTGCATAGCCATTAATGGAACACCCAATCTCAGGTTACTGAGATGAAGCAAAAACCACAGTCTAATGCAAACACTATATAACATCTAAAAGCCAAACTAGAATTGAAAGGCTAAACAGCCTGAACACCCAATCTTACAGTTATTCCTCATTGCTTGAATCACATGTACAATCAAAGGAACTAAACCTTCCACCTGTTCATTTGCAGAACACAAAAATCAACATACCAGGTTTAGTTATACCATGTACTAAAATCACTTAGGAGTACTACAGATATTTTAGCAACAGTTAACAGAGTTCACATTCTCATATATCTCGTGTTCGACCAACTAGACAACCCTGGAAATGCTTGCATCAATGGCGAATCCAAAATCAACAGTTGAACCAATATCTACAGAAAATTAAGGCTAAAAGAAATGCAACAAGGCTTTAATACCCATCCCGAGTCTGCAACCTCCTAAGTCTTGGCACCATCCTAACATCTTAACAGGACATCGATTTTCCACAGCAACACAACTTCTTGGATGAATAAACAGGACACATGTACACTATGTAAAACTGCACCTCAACTTATCCTGGTTGACACTCAAAGAAACCCAAAGTATAAGAATGAAAATTATCATTCCTAACAAAAGAAACAATACCTGGAGAAGGAATTCGATCTGAACAATGAGTCGATTTAAAGGGGATTGGAGAGGTGTCCATATGCCAGATTAACTCTCGACACTCTGTGAGGCATTCCATCGAGCAAGTACACAACATCAAGAATTAGCCAACAATTGAAATCAGGAGGAAAATTCTCCAAACTAGTAAAATAGCAAAAAATCTCAGATTACTCACACACAATTGATCCAAATTTCATGATTGAGAACAGCAATCGATCATCTCCATCCTGACCCATTTAAACCAAAATAGAGACTTGAAATTGAGATCCTCTCTCTCTAATTCAGAGTAAAACAAACAAACTAAAATAATCCTTACCTACTGAAACAACAAGCTGGATTGCGATCGAGAATTCGTCGATCTACACAGTTGTCGATTGCTACTGAAGATCTGCAGTTGAAATACAACCATACTCCAACTAAGGACGAAAGATAGAGAAACAATAATTCGAACAGTCCAAAGTCCTGTCGAAGGACTTACCAATCGAACGAAGAGAAACCGATCCTTCATCGCAGAAATTTGACCGATCACACTACTCCAGATCTAGATTCACATTCTGAATGAAATGGAGGAAAAATCAATGTAGGAACGAAGTTCTTATGAGAGTTTGAATACTCACCAAGTCATGAATACATACGAAAATAGTGAATCCCTGGAGAAACGTCGAAGAACGGAGATACGCCGGCGCCACCTTCGTTGTCGTTCGCTGAGTACTGGAGTGGGACGTCGTGATGATGCTGTTGATGCTGGCTCAAATGTTGAAGCAGAGGATCACTCTCAACGTGGTAGCCATGCTCTCCAAGAATTTAGGTTTGGAAGGGATCAGAGTTTTTTTTTGGAAGGAATGGAATTCTTCAGAGAAAATTGTTATGGCCAACAGGAGAAGAATGGAGGTTGGCTTCTTATAAGGATTCAGTGGCTTGCTTACCACGCAGAGTTGGCGCCAAAGTCAGTTAGGAAATTCGAATTCAAACTCCTCTCTCTCTAACAGGTTAATTATCTATTATAGAGGATTTGGCCCAAAGGCTGGCCTGGTAATTGCAACAGAAATTTAAGGAGAAGTATTAAACAAAATCAATTGTTCAATCGAGCAAGAAAGAATGGCCAGGTTTTATTTTAGTATTCCCCTTCTGAGAATACAACACAGGCCCAAGAGCTGACCTTCAAAGATGGTTTGCCGCAAAAAGGAAATTAGATACAATCAAATTAGGATACTAAATTTATAAAGAAAATATTTATACTTGAAAAAATTTTATAAGAAAATATTATTTAGGATTTTTAAAAAATGGGGTTACATGTCGTCCACGTACAGATAAACGACAACTCCTCTTCCGTCAGCAAACTTTGTGTATACACATTTGTCCGTCTTGTTGACCCTGTAGCCGTTTGATCTTATGACTTTATCAAACTTCTCATGTCACATCTTGGAAGCTTGCTTCAGACCATACAGAGATTTCACCAACTTGTAGACTTTGTCTTTGAGGACCTTGACGACGAATCCTTCTGGCTGTTGCATGTAAATCTCTTTAGTCAACTCACCATTCAGGAAAGCAATTTTAACATACATCTGATGAATAAGTAGCTTATGAATTGCACTTAGAGCAATCAACATCCTGATGGTCATCATCCGTAATACTGGAGTATAAGTATCAAAGTAATCAATCCCCTGCTTCTGAGAAAACCCTTTGGCTACCAACCTAGCCTTGAACTTATCAACAGTTCCATCGGCTTTCATCTTCTTCTTGAAGATCCATTTACATCTGATTGGTTTTGCTTCTTCAGGCAGATCGACCAACACCCACGTGTTGTTGGAGGTTATCGAGTCATACTCATCATAAATAGCCTCCTTCCAAAAGACAGCGTCTCTGGTCTTCATTGTCTCATCATAGGTAAGCGGATCTGCTTAATAGGTAACAAAATCCTCTCCGAAGTCCTTCTGTCTTCTCATTCGCTTAGACACAGGTTCTATGAGTTCTGGTTCAACAGTTGTTCTTGCAACAATAACTTTTTCTTGGACTACATCTCTGTAAGGAGCTTCAGCCTCCTGTGCACTCATACTGTTCTCCGGAATATCCGTGAGAACAATATTCTTATGCCTTACAAATTTATCTTCAACGAATTCTGCATCGCGAGACTCAATGATATGATTAGAATCAATATCAAAGAACCTCCGAGAATCACTATTATTGGCATAACCTAGGAAGATTGTCTTCGTAGTCCTTGTACCTAGCTTCTGAATCTTCAAATCTGGAAGCTTCACATATGCCAGACACCCTCACACTCAAATAACATTCAAGTTGGGTCTGACCTTGAACCAGAGTTCATGAGGAGTGACATCGAAAGTTACATACGGTACTATATTCAGAATGAGAGTAGCCGTAAGTACTGCTTCGCCCCAGAAGCAATTTGGAAGTCCCGCAGTCAACAGCATTGAGTTCGTCATCTTTGTTAACGTTATGTTCTTCCATTCTGTAACACCATTTGATTGAGGGGAGTACGGAGCAGTATTCTCATTAACAATTCCATGTTCTCTGTAGAACGATACGAATTCATGAGACCTATACACTCCACCTCGATCACTTCTGGTTTAATATTCAGCTTCAGTCCTGAAGTCCCTGAACTACTCGAATGTTACATCCTTCAACTTGAGAAGTCATTCGAACGTGCATTTCGAGAAACACTTGGAACCGACCTCTGTGGAGAATTGATAAAGTCACAGATATCTGAGTGTACTAACTCCAGATGATCAGTGCTTTAGTTCAATCGTCTGAGCAGCTTCCTTATAGTCTTGTATCTGCATAGACCTTAAATTCCTCCACCTCCTTACCCCAACATTCTGAAGATAAGGCCCCAGTAGGACATCTTGAGTCTGCTTCTATCATAGAACAACTCTTAGTCCATTCAATGAAGTAACTTCATTGCCATCAGCAGAAGTTCTAACATCCCTTCAACACCGAACATCTTTTCGAAGCATGTTCCTCGCCAAGAAATCACCATCTGGCTAGTACGAATGTCCATCTTTCAAGTCTGTATCAGATAACAGACTTCCTGAGATCAGATCTTCTGAAATCTTCGGTACGTATAACACACATTCCAGTGTCCTTCCCTGTGGTTCATAACCATTGTCTCGATCTTCAGATATTTTGCTAGGTACATGTTCGCCATCAAGACCTTCGTCATAACAAGGCTCGTCTTTGGTGAACAGCTCTTTCAAAAGCACACGTGGTCAGATGCACTAGTGTCCGACCTCTAGTCAGCTACCACGCTAGGTAACTCAACCTGTGCAACAATAGCAACTAAGTTAAGTAATCAAAACAATCAATTTTAGCAATACCTACTATTTTGGTTAGGGCTTGGGCCTACAATCCTTCTTAAAGTGGCCCTTCTTGTCACAGTTGAAGCAAGCCCCATCGCCCTTAGGCTCTGGCTTGAATTGATCTGACTAATCTTTCAGCTGGTAAGAGTGCTTAGCTCTTTTTCAACATAAATCCAGTGCAAGAGGCGTTCAAGATCCACTTCCATCTTCTTGCAGTGCAAGTCCGTGATGAAATTGCTTCACCCAAGTGGGAGCTTGATGACAATACCTCCAACGATAAATGCATCAACTAAAGGCATGTCGCCATCCTCAAGTTTCTGACGTAACTAGAGAAACTCTTTGACTTGAGGCAACATCGTCTTGTCGTCCTCAAATTGCATCTTCCAGAACTTTTCGGTTACGTGAATCTTGTTCCTGTTCTCATCTGCCTTGTAGAGATTCTCTACAGACTTCCAGACGTCCTTAGCATGGACCGTCTTGCTGTATGACTCTGCCAGAGAGTCCTCCATAGAGTTTAAGATAAGCAACTTGCAAAGGTTGTTATCTCTCCTCCACTTGGATTGTAGAGCAGTGGCCTTGGCGACCCTTCGAGCATTTTCACCTTATGGAATTAAAGGCTCGGGATCTGTCAACACGTAGTCAACGCTCACGAGTTGAAGATTAAGGCTGACCTTTCTCTTCCAAACGTTGTAATGCTCCCCGTCAAACTTTTCAAGTTTGTTAAAACTTGTGTCGAGAAGGTTTGCACGGTTGTTTTCCATCGAATCTAAACCTTGCTTTGAGATTGTTAGTCTCTTGGCGTAATTTCAGATAAAAAAACTCAGTGAGTAAACGTAATTAGAAATCTCTCGACTAAAAGTCGTGCTTCCAATACGTGACAGCAGCGAACGTAATTAGAAGGCTTTCGACTGAAAGTCGTGCTTCCGATATGTAACAGCAGCGAACGTAATTAGAAGGCTTTCGACTGAAAGTCGTGCTTCCGATACGTGACAGCCGCGAGGTGGAGGAGAGAGGAAGAAGAAGAATGAAGAAGAGAAAGGCAGCTTTGCTGGGGTGATCAGATCACCGTTGCTCAAAGCAAGATTCACCTATATACGATCCGCTTCCAGGAACCAGCAAGTTCTTAGAGAACTTCTGAAACGCTCGTCAGTCAATTTTTGAGACTTGAACGAGCTTCCTGAACTTTACGGACTCCATTAACTCTCTTCTTTAGTGCATCTAAGAAAGGAGGCCAGGGGGCTCTATTTATAGAGTGGAGTGAGACTTCACCATCTCTCCTATCCGATGTGGGACTAAAATACCAATATTCTAAAATAGAGTTTGATGTTTTACATCATCCCACAATCAACATAGTCGAATGCTAGCCCACGCCTACCCCCCGATCACACGACCGTGCATGCACAAGGCATCCTGGAGTCTGAGTCCGATCAACAAAAATCAGCTTGCATCATTGTTAGAATTAATCTTTTTTTCTTCTAGAAAAATACTCCCACATGGCACACACTTGTGTCCCATTACACCTCATGTGCACACCTCAACACAAGCAATGCATTATATTGAAAATACTTATCATTTGGTGTAGCCGATGTGGGACTATCTTTCCTAGTCTAAAGACAAAAACACCAACAGATTGTTCGGTCTACTGGGATAGGTCCGACCATAACTATAGATCTAATTGGTAACTCAGCTACAATGGTTTCACTAGCTAGGTTCAACTAATCCCTGGTGTTAGTGTTGTTTTTAGTGTTCATTGTTGCTATGAATATGACAAGCCTGGATTTCGGCTCCTATATTGTCAACAACTTCATTATATTTTCTTTTCTTTGTAAGCATGCCGATAGCATAATGACCAATTCCGGAATACTATTCATCCAATTCGCACTAAGGTGAGTTCCAAAACTTTTAATGCCATAATTTTTTACTGCTACCTTTCAACCTACCAGCAACTCAAATAGGAACTTGTAATAGGGTCATAACACGTTATACTATTTTACATTTAGGTCCTTAACTTTTTTCAGTTTAGCTCCTTAGAAAAATAAAGAACCAGATGCATGTAATTCAACGGTTATTAATGGCCGAGTTTTTAAAATTAAGAACTAGAGTTTCTTTAGGATTTTTGCATTTTTTTTTCATCGCGTCTTTTTTTTTTTATTAATGATGCACCTCGAGACTATCCATTTCTATTATGTAAATTTTACTATACCGTATTGCATAACCTAGAATCTGGACGAGACTTAAAATGATCAAAGTCACAATATTGATAATAGGACGTGAAAGCTTTAATGAAACTGTGACTATGATGTTTAATTATTACATCAATGTAATATATATCTACAAGAATAACAAATTAATTATTAAAAAAACAGATATTACTCGAACAAGCAAGAAATTACACAATTAAGATGGTGTTCTAAACTCTTATGTGAAAAACTTGGAACAATAAAGCCTTCTTGGATGAGTATCCTATATGTCAAAGTCCCTTTTAAGAAGACTTCTATGTTTATGTGATATTTGCCATATAAAAATTCATCTATATCGTGTCATTAAATAAAATAATTAAATAATGGTATTTATTATTAAATGGCAAGTAAATATTTATGTGGGATTCATTTTTATATATTGCATAGACATCCAAAATTTTATAAAAAAATTTACGTGTAAAGCCCCTTATATAGTTCCTTTATTTTTATTGTTTTTTACCTATAATAAAACCTTAGAAAGAAATTCCTATGAGAATTTTTTTTTCATAAGAAAATGATATGTTTATTCCTATATGTTGTAATTTTTTAATTACTTATCTACTAAATTCCTAACAATATTAAGCAAGGCCTTGTTTAGTACGCGTAAAAAAAATGAAAGAAAAAAAAATCTTTTCTATTCCTTTGAAAAATTATAATCCACACGATTTTTTTTTTTTAGTGTTTGAGAAAGTCAAAAAAAATTGGAAGGAGAACTGAATCCTTATAGTAAAAAAAATAAGTTCTTGATTGGATGGTATGAACCATTTTCTCTTATAATTTTTCTTTTTTAGAAAATTATTTTCTTTTTCTTCCTTTTTATTGACATTCAAAGAAATAAATTTTCGTCCACAAAATATAATTTTGTGAACCAAACGTGGCCAAGTTATCCTTTTATTGTGTCCTTTAATGATCCTCCATGATCACCATGTGCACGGACTTTTGTAAAGTTCTCAAAAGTTGGTGACTTGGCGGTGTGAACTTGATTATACCTATGACCATGAGTCTTGCTCATTGGTCAATTCCTAATGGAAATAGATAAACCTTTTGTCTTTGCGAGTCAGCTTACTAGTATTTTTTTAATTTATATCAAGGGGAATTTTAGATACATCCCCTTGACATTTTATAAATTGGTAGAGTTTTTGTTTTTTGTTTTTGTTTTTGTTTTTGTTTTTTTCAAGGTTTGGCTTTAACCCATGACCTCTCCATTATTCATGGTCAAGTTTGTTAATATTCAATTCTTAACTATGTTATCACATACGACGTTTAGACGTGCAGGTAAAATAACTATCATCTCGATCGACCTGGATAATTTTTCTACGGTTGCACGGTCGTCTAGGATCAAAGCAACAATGATGTACCCAAGTTCATAAATGATACCTAGACATGTCACCTATAATCAAATATCTATAATCTATGGTTGCACGGGAGGCATGTCGTCCCGTCTTGTTAAGCGTCCAGAACAATAGAACAATATAGCTTACTAGCGAACCCCGAAGACCTATCATGTATACATATACAGACCATTTGTTATTTTGTTGGAATATTTAGTTTTAGAGTCTCACATATACATGGATATTAGGGTTTGGATTTCGAAATTGACCGATGTTAGAGTTGGGTCTCAAAATCACTGTTCACGTAGGCTAATAAACAGTGATTTTGAGACCCAAATTCTAATATCGGTCAATTTTGAGATCCAAATCCTAACATCCATATATATGTGGTACCCTAAAACTAAATAACCCTATTTTGTTCAATGAATAATATGGAAAAAAAAAAATTATTAAATAAAAATTCATATAACGTGTTACTATTATTTGTGGAATTGACTATTCTATTTCAGAAAAGTTCGAGAGGCTGATACTAGATTTCTCCTTGAATTTATCAATCTGTTTGTTATATTGAAGTTACTTAGTCAACCTACTGGTCATAATTTAAAATTGTTTCTTTTTTATAAACGAATAATAACCAGTTTTGACCTGTCTAAGGTACTGGACCACATCAAACTGGTTCAACTAATTGCAGCTTATTGAGTTAACTTAAGTGGTCCAAATTTAATATCTTATAAACACTTAATTTTATAAAAATATTAGTTTTTAAAATTATACTGGATCAATACTGAACCAGATCGAAGAAACTATCGACTCACGAATGAACTGGTTAAACTGACCATTCCGGTTCGATTTTTAAAACAATGACTTGTAACTTTTGAAAGCTCCTTTCTATTTGCTTCCAAAGGTTGTCACTAAGTTAATCATAGTTTTTCAAATTCTTCTTAATAACTTTTTTTTTACCAAAAAGTTTAAGAATTTGTTTTTTCCCCCATAGAAACAAAAAAACAAAAACACAAAAGGAAAAAAAAAAAAAAAATTAAATTAATAGTTTTTGTTACGAATAAATTTTTTTAGATGCTAAAAATAATAATAATAAAATAATTATTATTTTAAGGTTGTTAGGTGACGCGGACACAAAATTGCTTGTATATTGTGAGTATGTTTGTCTCTCTCTTCTTAGTGATATGGACCATAGTATTAAAATTCTTTTTTGAAGACTTTTTTAGTGTTGGATCCTGCTACTTGTACCACATGCGGCTTATCTACCCAATGACAAATTAAGACATCAATAATTATTTTATTGCAAAATGATATATAATATTTTTCCTTGTCGGTTTGGAATTTAAGGTTCATATGTATCTTTGGAATATCATGATTTGAAGGAATACTATATATGATATTATCCTTATGTCACGACCCGCACCCTAGAGTAAGGGCACGAGAAGTGGGTACGTCCAGCCTACGCCGCAGTGTCGGCGGTAGAACGCTGTCCTAGGTAAATCATCTAACAGTATAAGGTACCTGTACAGTTTATACTCTCCGAATGGAGGTGACAAATAGAAAACAATCTCAATCACATCTAGGGTAGAAGAACGAAGAACAGATAGATAGTAACTCAAAGAGAACCATAGCATAGATGAAATAAGACTAAGTGTCTAAGATACATAACATCCAGAATGTCAACTCATAATACAATAAGTCTAAGAGTCTATACATCTCCACATCTCAAAATACAACACAGAATGTGAGACAAAAAGTAAATATAGAAAAGACTGCCTAGACTAAACTGGTCTAGACTACTGGAACATCCTCCTCAGCTGTAGGTGGAACCTGCTGAGGGTCCTCAATACAAGTATCATCTAGTCCTGCTCCATAATAGGTAGACACCAGGGCCTCATCCTCATCCTCTGTAATATTTTCAACAGGTCCAATCAGGACGGGAACGAGCACAATACATCTCACGCAGTGCATATCAGGTTAGGAAATACGATACAGGCAATAGAGTAAGATACATGAACTGCTGAAAGGAAATATACGCTGTAAAAGAGATAGCTGTAATAAAATATCTACTGTATATAGAGAACTGTAGTGACTAGTGATGTAGAGCACAAGATAGGCATGTGAATGGCTAGAATTTATACATGACTATACTACTGAGTTTGTACATGACTACACTACTTTGGAATTATTCACATGTCCACTTCTACTCCCCCGTACCCCAATCAATACACAAGGATCTATACAAGTTACGTTATTGTACATGATATCACATGGGGCCCATAAAAGGGTGCACATGATAGTATACATGAGAGCTCAGTAAACATGAGAGTACATGATCACATGAGTGTACATGAATAATGAAAGCATAGGAGTACATGATGATAGTGAAACACACATAACATGAAGTACCCGATGCTCCCGAGGGGGATAACATCTCATGTAAAGATCCATATAGTACCAATCCGTGTTACCAACGTGACAGCAACAAGTAAAGTAATCTAGAGCGAGAAGTAAAGCCTGAACAAGTATGAAACGGTCAGAGAATGTACTCGCCTGCTGTATGAATGTCTGTAGAGAATATGCAGTCTGAGGAGAGGTGTCTGGCTCCTGATCAGAGCAACACAAGTCACAATGTGTTCTAAATAGTAAATATGAAGTCTACTATGCAAACTACATGATTCTAGGTCAATCTGGTCAAAAGTCAACTCTTGGTCAACTCTGGTCAACTCTAAAGTCAAACTAGTCAAGGTTAAGTCAATACTAGTCAAACTAGTTAGGGTTTTAGTCAAACTAGTCAAACTAGTTGATTTAGGTCATTCCTAGTCATTTCTAGGTGATCTAGGTCAACTTTGCCCTAAAGTTGACTTTGGTCAACTTTCAGTCAACAAGGGTCAACATGGGTTTTTGGGTCATTAGGGCTAGCCCCAACCATAGGCCAATAATCCTAGGCCATAGGCCAGTGTCATAGGTTTCACATAAACCTATACTAGAAATCATATATATATGTGTATATATCTATATATAGATATATATCTATCTACTACCCATATACCCATATATGGATACTATATACAATACAAACCCACATACATATATATATATATAATCACTATATGAAAACTAATACAAATATATATATATATATATCAATATATATATATATATATATACCTATATATATATATAAACTCATATATATATATAATATATATATAGAGAGGGAAGAAGAGAGAGAGACTGAATGAGAGAGAGGGAATGAAAGACAGTGAGAAGGAGGGGTTTTGTTCCAGGAATTCTGGAACCAATCCAGAACCACACACACACATACATAACACATATACATACATATATGTATATACATATAACTTCACACACACACAACCAAATCTCCCCAAATTCGACCTACCCTCACAAATACCTATGCACTTCACATCTACACACTAAAATACACTAGTCTAATGTATTAAACATAAACAAAATCGAATCGAAATTCGATTTCCAAAAACTGGAAATAAACCAAAACTGTGAACTGTGCACAGTGCACTGAAATGGGGAAAATCGAATTACCCATACTAAATCGAGCTAAGACTCCCAACCAAGGGTTGGTAACTGACACCCCATAGATACTCTAGGATCCCAAGACACTGACACGACACCACGACACGTTTTCACGTGTCCAAACACCCAAAACAGTCCATCGGGTAAGCACTGATACGTGCACACGAAAACAGCGTCGTGCACGCATTCCACGCACTCGTGGACACACCACGAGACACGACACGTCTCGTGGTCGTGCATACGTGTAGCCCACACATAGGGCTACACATCCCACAGCCTGACACGTGTCCACGACACGCGTGGACACAGAACTAACAGCGTATCAGTCGTGAAAACACGACTGATACACGCGTGTTACGACTACGTCGTGCACGCGGTTACACGCGTCGTACACACGACACAGGACACGAAACACCACGTGCTCGTGTCCACGTGTACGCCACGTATAGGTCTACACTCTCGTGTCACTACGAGGTGTCATCGTGTCGTGTCCGTGCGACACGAGACACTCGAAGTTGGTGTCTGTGCGTGTGTGCGTGACCAGTGCGTGTCCAGTGCGAGTGAGTTTTCTCACTCGACACGACACGACACCACACGAGACTTTGGGGGCATGTTCGCAGACAATGCCCCCTCGTCTGTGTCGAGTTACACGTGTCCAAGTAGTCTGTGCTGTGCACACTAGGTGTCGGGTAGCAGGGCATTACTGTGCACTTGTGCACAGTGTGTCCTGTCGGGTTCGCGTCCAATTTGGACACGGACACCGCATTGGTTTGAGTGCAGAAGACTAGGGTTAGGGTTAGGAAACCTAGGACTAGGTTTTTGTATAAAAAGTTTTGTAAAAACTGGAAGTCCTCTCCTTTGAGGCATTCAACCAAACACCTATATTAAACCCATGATACGTGTCCGATACGGACACCAAATCACATCAAAATCCCACCAAACTTTACCCACAGTATTGTTATCCCTATATGAATGCATTTATGAAATAAAAACAGGAATTAGACTAGGTTTGGACATATTTACCTATTGGTGAAATTCCAAGGAAAATCAATGAAAAGAGGGTGTTGTGATCTCGAACTCGACGATGCCCAAGCTCCCAAATTCTAGATTTCTTGCTTCCCTTAGCTCCCTAGATGTTGTAGGGTTCCAATGCAAAAGATTAGAGTCAATTTGGATCAAAATAGCTCAAGTTATGAAAGTTGAAAGGAAAGGGAATTTTTGTGGATTAAATTTCATGTAATTTCTTCATGAATTAATCCAAGGGGTTATATAGGAGTGTGTACCAGCTAGGGGGGTACCCCTTGGCCGGCCAAGACATGGGGGGGGGGGGGGGGTGTCCTTGGCTTCCTTCTAGGTTAAGTCATGGACTTTTGGTAAGGGGTTGTGATATTTTGCATGTTTTGTGCAAAATATCCATAAAGCAAATATCTAGATATTATCTACTTTAACCCATGACCTAAACATCACCCTAATGATTCTAGGTTAGGGGCTAACTACTAGTTTAGGGTAGGATAGGTTAGGAACTAATCATGAGACCTACCAAGTATTAAATAATATTAAAATCACATAATCACAAATTAAATCTAGAAAATTACCAAAATACCCTTTTGGTCAAAAACCCCAAATTTGATATTCTAAGCCTATGGCTAAGCTATCATGGTCATGGCAACTTCTAGGTTAGAGAAAACTAGGGTTTACACTAAGTTATACTAACCAAAATCACAAAGTCATAAGTCATGACTTAGCATAACTTAGAAAATGGTTTAATCTAACTAAAATCACCAGAAAATCATACCATGACTAAAATACCACTAATAAATAATAAAAATAATAAATTTTTCAAAAATCCCCAATTTCAGAAAACAGGGTGTTACAAGTCTACCCACCTTAAAATAATTTCGTCCTCGAAATTTAGATGGTCGTACTCCTCCTAGGTCAAACCTCCAACAATCAGGGACGAAGCCACTACCTAGGCAACATACAAGGTCAAATAAGCAAAATATGGGTAGTAGACCTATACTGGGTCATGTCCAAAAATTGGCTAGCAGTTTTAGGTCATAAGGTGTCCTAATTGGGAAAGTAAGGAAACAACAATCATCAAGGCTGTTGCGGATAAGATTCTAGGGTAAGTTTAACTGTGTCTACATCCACGTAGATTAATATATGAAAAGGCGAACCAAAATGCAATAGGTTGATCAGACCATCATGCGCCGGTTCTGATTAGACAATATGTTAGTGGGTGCGCACCCAACAAAATATATCATGATCAAGCTCGAAAAGGATAAGCTTGTAAAACTAAGGATAAATTTGTAGCATAAGATATAAGTAAGGGTGGAATGATGAAGGAAGATACATAGTCCTGGTCATGGGCATAGACTAGGAAGGTAAGGAAACAATAAATCACAGGGCTAAAAGGGTCACCATTCTATGGTCAGAGCTACTCTATCAACTCTAAGTCAAAAGGCATAACACAAATTAATTTATTTAAGAGGAAAGTTCTTGACAAAAGAGTTAGTCAAGAATTATATTAATAGCTAAAGCTACTCCTACTCCTACTCCTAAGTAAGAGATAAAGAAACAACAACAATCGACAAAACCAAATGAACTACCAGGACAAAACTGATCACGAATAAAGAATAGGTAGGAGCAGATGGAATTGGATTTTAAGATAGATATAATGAAGCAAGGTGGGAATGGAATTTAGAAGAACAGAACCTGCAAGCACATCACCAATTGCCTGAGCATCCTCAACTGTCATGGCGTAAGCACGCCCCTGCTGACCTCTTCCAGCCTGCTGCTGAAACTGCATAAATCTCTGCTGCTGTGGCTGTAATGGTCCTCTCTGCTGCTGACCTACCGGAGCCTTGGCTCCTGCTCCTGGTGCTGCTCCCTGTGCTACTCTGCCTGTGAACTGGGAACACTCCCTCAGCTGGTGGTCCGCTGCCCCACATATTAGGCACCAGCCCAACCTCTTCCTGCACTCACCCCATCCATGTCCCGACTTCTTGCAGAAAGTGCAACTAACGACCTGCTGCCTGGGTGCCTGCTGCTGGTGCCTCGGCTGCTGCACTTGCTGGAATGGCCTCTGCTGCTGGAATGGCCTCTGCTGCTGGTGCTGAAAATGAGGCCTCTTGGCCTGTCCTCCATTGCTGCCAGCTCCCTGGGTGTCGCGGCCCCTCTTGAGCTTCAGCTCAAGATCATCCTCAGCCGCCATCGCTCCTGCTAGAATATCCTCAAATGTGGCACTCCTCTCACTCTTGGTCAAGGACTTGACTTCCTTGACCAAGCCCTTCCTGAACCTCCTCGTCTTCGCTGTCTCGCTAAGGCCCTCCACGAATCTGCTCAACCGGCAAAACTCACCGGCGTACTCCTCTACGGTCTGGTTCCCCTGAACCAGGTTCTCGAACTGTGTCTCCAAAGCGCCGACTGCCTGATCTGGGAAAAACTTCCCCTTGAAGAGCTCCTTGAAAGCTCCCCATGCCTGCCCTGGAGTACCTACTCTCGGATCCGTCTGATACCAGGTACGGGCAAGATCCCGCATCTGGCTGGCAGCTGCCTCGACCTGGAGTCCGACTGGTATCTCCGCCAGTCGAAAGATCTCCTCAATGTGCTCGATCCAGTCATCAGCATAAAGTATCCCCTCTGTTCCCAAGAAGTCCCTGGGGTTCATCTTCTTGAAGTCCTGGATACCTGGAATCCTCTGCTGTCGCGGCGGTCCTGCTCCTCCCTGCGGCTGGGCTGCCAACCTCTCTATCGTCGCTGTAGCCAGCTGATGGACATCATCAATGCCTCTTGTAAATGCCGTCGTCTGACGCTGCTGCTGGGTCTGCTGCGACTCTAGGAACTGCTGGAAATATGAAAACATCTGCGCAGCATCCACATATCCAGATGGCATCTGCTGCTGGTACTGCTGCTGGTACTGCTGCTGCTGCTGCTGCTGATACTCCGGCTGAAACTGAGGCTGACGAAACTGCGGGGGAGGCATGTCTGGAGTAGCTGGAATGACCCCCTGAATAGTAAGAGGTGCACCCCCAACTGGGGCAGAAGCTCCCACATGAGCTGGAGTATGGGGAGCTGCAGTCCCCGGGTCCTGGTGAGCTGGACGAGAGGTGGCAGACCTCTCAGTAGTATCACCTGGACCGAGTCGCTGCGATCGTGTCTCCACCATCCTGAAGACAGATCAATAAGGAAGTCAATAACGGTACAAGGATGATAGTATCAAAGGACAATATGAAATAGATTATATAGATTTGAACAAAGTCAGTAGATTCAAATCCATGAAAATTTTTCCTAACTTGTGATTGAGTATCCACTCTCTCTAAGCCTATTCCTTAATCCTATCACAGGCTGTAGTGATACTCTAGTTCGAATATCACTACATAAACTCGACCTGCATGGGCCACCACTAAAAACGTGTCACGACCCGCACCCTAGAGTAAGGGCACGAGAAGTGGGTACGTCCAGCCTACGCCGCAGTGTCGGCGGTAGAACGCTGTCCTAGGTAAATCATCTAACAGTATAAGGTACCTGTACAGTTTATACTCTCCGAATGGAGGTGACAAATAGAAAACAATCTCAATCACATCTAGGGTAGAAGAACGAAGAACAGATAGATAGTAACTCAAAGAGAACCATAGCATAGATGAAATAAGACTAAGTGTCTAAGATACATAACATCCAGAATGTCAACTCATAATACAATAAGTCTAAGAGTCTATACATCTCCACATCTCAAAATACAACACAGAATGTGAGACAAAAAGTAAATATAGAAAAGACTGCCTAGACTAAACTGGTCTAGACTACTGGAACATCCTCCTCAGCTGTAGGTGGAACCTGCTGAGGGTCCTCAATACAAGTATCATCTAGTCCTGCTCCATAATAGGTAGACACCAGGGCCTCATCCTCATCCTCTGTAATATTTTCAACAGGTCCAATCAGGACGGGAACGAGCACAATACATCTCACGCAGTGCATATCAGGTTAGGAAATACGATACAGGCAATAGAGTAAGATACATGAACTGCTGAAAGGAAATATACGCTGTAAAAGAGATAGCTGTAATGAAATATCTACTGTATATAGAGAACTGTAGTGACTAGTGATGTAGAGCACAAGATAGGCATGTGAATGGCTAGAATTTATACATGACTATACTACTGAGTTTGTACATGACTACACTACTTTGGAATTATTCACATGTCCACTTCTACTCCCCCGTACCCCAATCAATACACAAGGATCTATACAAGTTACGTTATTGTACATGATATCACATGGGGCCCATAAAAGGGTGCACATGATAGTATACATGAGAGCTCAGTAAACATGAGAGTACATGATCACATGAGTGTACATGAATAATGAAAGCATAGGAGTACATGATGATAGTGAAACACACATAACATGAAGTACCCGATGCTCCCGAGGGGGATAACATCTCATGTAAAGATCCATATAGTACCAATCCGTGTTACCAACGTGACAGCAACAAGTAAAGTAATCTAGAGCGAGAAGTAAAGCCTGAACAAGTATGAAACGGTCAGAGAATGTACTCGCCTGCTGTATGAATGTCTGTAGAGAATATGCAGTCTGAGGAGAGGTGTCTGGCTCCTGATCAGAGCAACACAAGTCACAATGTGTTCTAAATAGTAAATATGAAGTCTACTATGCAAACTACATGATTCTAGGTCAATCTGGTCAAAAGTCAACTCTTGGTCAACTCTGGTCAACTCTAAAGTCAAACTAGTCAAGGTTAAGTCAATACTAGTCAAACTAGTTAGGGTTTTAGTCAAACTAGTCAAACTAGTTGATTTAGGTCATTCCTAGTCATTTCTAGGTGATCTAGGTCAACTTTGCCCTAAAGTTGACTTTGGTCAACTTTCAGTCAACAAGGGTCAACATGGGTTTTTGGGTCATTAGGGCTAGCCCCAACCATAGGCCAATAATCCTAGGCCATAGGCCAGTGTCATAGGTTTCACATAAACCTATACTAGAAATCATATATATATGTGTATATATCTATATATAGATATATATCTATCTACTACCCATATACCCATATATGGATACTATATACAATACAAACCCACATACATATATATATATAATCACTATATGAAAACTAATACAAATATATATATATATATATATCAATATATATATATATATATACCTATATATATATATAAACTCATATATATATATAATATATATATAGAGAGGGAAGAAGAGAGAGAGACTGAATGAGAGAGAGGGAATGAAAGACAGTGAGAAGGAGGGGTTTTGTTCCAGGAATTCTGGAACCAATCCAGAACCACACACACACATACATAACACATATACATACATATATGTATATACATATAACTTCACACACACACAACCAAATCTCCCCAAATTCGACCTACCCTCACAAATACCTATGCACTTCACATCTACACACTAAAATACACTAGTCTAATGTATTAAACATAAACAAAATCGAATCGAAATTCGATTTCCAAAAACTGGAAATAAACCAAAACTGTGAACTGTGCACAGTGCACTGAAATGGGGAAAATCGAATTACCCATACTAAATCGAGCTAAGACTCCCAACCAAGGGTTGGTAACTGACACCCCATAGATACTCTAGGATCCCAAGACACTGACACGACACCACGACACGTTTTCACGTGTCCAAACACCCAAAACAGTCCATCGGGTAAGCACTGATACGTGCACACGAAAACAGCGTCGTGCACGCATTCCACGCACTCGTGGACACACCACGAGACACGACACGTCTCGTGGTCGTGCATACGTGTAGCCCACACATAGGGCTACACATCCCACAGCCTGACACGTGTCCACGACACGCGTGGACACAGAACTAACAGCGTATCAGTCGTGAAAACACGACTGATACACGCGTGTTACGACTACGTCGTGCACGCGGTTACACGCGTCGTACACACGACACAGGACACGAAACACCACGTGCTCGTGTCCACGTGTACGCCACGTATAGGGCTACACTCTCGTGTCACTACGAGGTGTCATCGTGTCGTGTCCGTGCGACACGAGACACTCGAAGTTGGTGTCTGTGCGTGTGTGCGTGACCAGTGCGTGTCCAGTGCGAGTGAGTTTTCTCACTCGACACGACACGACACCGCACGAGACTTTGGGGGCATGTTCGCAGACAATGCCCCCTCGTCTGTGTCGAGTTACACGTGTCCAAGTAGTCTGTGCTGTGCACACTAGGTGTCGGGTAGCAGGGCATTACTGTGCACTTGTGCACAGTGTGTCCTGTCGGGTTCGCGTCCAATTTGGACACGGACACCGCATTGGTTTGAGTGCAGAAGACTAGGGTTAGGGTTAGGAAACCTAGGACTAGGTTTTTGTATAAAAAGTTTTGTAAAAACTGGAAGTCCTCTCCTTTGAGGCATTCAACCAAACACCTATATTAAACCCATGATACGTGTCCGATACGGACACCAAATCACATCAAAATCCCACCAAACTTTACCCACAGTATTGTTATCCCTATATGAATGCATTTATGAAATAAAAACAGGAATTAGACTAGGTTTGGACATATTTACCTATTGGTGAAATTCCAAGGAAAATCAATGAAAAGAGGGTGTTGTGATCTCGAACTCGACGATGCCCAAGCTCCCAAATTCTAGATTTCTTGCTTCCCTTAGCTCCCTAGATGTTGTAGGGTTCCAATGCAAAAGATTAGAGTCAATTTGGATCAAAATAGCTCAAGTTATGAAAGTTGAAAGGAAAGGGAATTTTTGTGGATTAAATTTCATGTAATTTCTTCATGAATTAATCCAAGGGGTTATATAGGAGTGTGTACCAGCTAGGGGGGTACCCCTTGGCCGGCCAAGACATGGGGGGGGGGGGGGGGTGTCCTTGGCTTCCTTCTAGGTTAAGTCATGGACTTTTGGTAAGGGGTTGTGATATTTTGCATGTTTTGTGCAAAATATCCATAAAGCAAATATCTAGATATTATCTACTTTAACCCATGACCTAAACATCACCCTAATGATTCTAGGTTAGGGGCTAACTACTAGTTTAGGGTAGGATAGGTTAGGAACTAATCATGAGACCTACCAAGTATTAAATAATATTAAAATCACATAATCACAAATTAAATCTAGAAAATTACCAAAATACCCTTTTGGTCAAAAACCCCAAATTTGATATTCTAAGCCTATGGCTAAGCTATCATGGTCATGGCAACTTCTAGGTTAGAGAAAACTAGGGTTTACACTAAGTTATACTAACCAAAATCACAAAGTCATAAGTCATGACTTAGCATAACTTAGAAAATGGTTTAATCTAACTAAAATCACCAGAAAATCATACCATGACTAAAATACCACTAATAAATAATAAAAATAATAAATTTTTCAAAAATCCCCAATTTCAGAAAACAGGGTGTTACACCTTACCACAAAAAAATCTTGCATCTGGATGTCTTCTCGTTTACCTACGTATACTAACAAAGCCTGGGCTGAAGTAGGGGTGAGCATTCGGTTAATTCGGTTTAATTCGAACCGAATAACTCAAAATTGAATTGGATCGAAAATCAAATAAGCAAAATCGAAATCGAACCAAAATGATCCATAACTGAATCAAACCGAATCGAATTAAATCGATTCAGTTTTCGGTTTATTCACTTTTTCGGTTTATTTGCACTTTTTTGTTAATATATATAGTAACCAAATATACCTAGATATATTTAGTATAGACTTACAGTATATATATATATATATATATATATATATATATATATATATATATATATATATATATATATATATATATATATATATATATACTAGTCATAACCCGTGTCCATAGGGCATGGTTCATTTAAGGTATTCCCCCTCAAAATCTTGGACCCCCAATTTTAAACGAACAATAATAATTTTGAGGCCCCCATCAAAATATTAAATCCCAACCACTGCTGGATGTGAATTTTCTTTGGATTCCCCAAGAAATCTTACTCTCAATAATGCTCATCCACAACCATTATGAGGCCCCCTATCAAAATATTAAATTTCAACCATCAAAATATTAAATCCCCATCTTTGGATTCCCCATAAAACCCCACTCCCAATAATGCTCTTCCCCATAAAACCCCACTCCCAATAATGCTCTTCCCCATAAAACCCCACAACCGTTGATTCACCAAGATTAAATCCCAACCACTCTTTATCTTGGCACAGTCAGTCCTAGGATTCAAAAACCTTTGTGTTTTGTATAATATATATATATATATATATATATATATATATATATATATATATATATTCTACTATATAATAGCAAAACTTGGATGGTGAAAATTTTGAATTCCGAAAATGCCCTTGCATGTCTATACTAATTAAAAATTGTTCATTAATTTTCAAGTCAACTTAATAATTAGGAAGACTACCCTTTGGTCTTTCTAAGGAGTCTTCCTAAGTTAATTAAAAGAATGTTAAAATACGTGTAAGGCACGTGCACATATGCTAGTATATATATATATATATATATATATATATATATATATATATATATATATATATATATATATATATATATATATATTGGTTTTCGGTTTTGGACCGAAACGAAACCCAAAACCGAATAAGAAAATTTAGTATTTTCAAAACCGAAAGCGAACCGAATTTTTTTTTTTTTTAAACAGAATCGAATCTCTCATTGTTCGGTTCGATTTTCGGTCCAAAATCGAATAATGCTTACCCCTAGGCTGAAGAATCCTCAGGTGTCACTCTAAAGCTAAAGCAAATAAAATGTAAAATTTCGTAGAATTTTAAATTAAGTCGAATTGTGTGTATATCATATGAAGAAGAACATGAGACTATATATAATCTTTTACCGATAACTAGTTATTAATTCGTACTTATCAAGTAAGGCTGGTGATAAGGATGTACTACTTATCATGTATAGCCAATTTATCATTTAAACCGAGTTAATTCGTTGTATCTGGATATGACAATTGGAGACAGTAGACAACTCCAATGTACGGGTATGGATCCAAGCTCGGCCAACACTCAGAATCCCCAAATATATCAATTAGACATAATCTTATTGTGAAAATGCGATTTTGACCGCCCACAGGTGACTGCACTGGCTTGCATCCGTGTGGCGGTCAGCCATTGGCCTCTCGCTAACACGGATCCACCTCCGGCCGGAGGCCAATGGCGACGCGCCACGTGGCCGTGGGGCTAGCGTGAGCACCCCCCAGCGGCGGAAAAAATAGCAGCTCCCATCTTATTGAGATAATGATCAAAGATTCACGGGATATTATACATCTGTCATACCGACTCTTTAAATCCTGACTTGATAAGCAGGAAGCAATCCATAATTATCTACCAAGGGGTGTATATAGTCTCCTCTACGTCTTCATAAGGTACAGACTTTTTATATTCTTCACTCTTAATCTAACTTGAACTTCATAGCGATATCGAGAGATTATACCGTCCCTCTCATGTGTGTTCATCTACTGATCTACACATATGAAGGAGAAATACTCGGAGGAAGAGCTATATATTGACCAATCCAAGAAAAATATTTGAGATTCCTAGTGGTAAAAAATTATCATCATTACGAGTGCCTAAAGTCACATTTAGTGTGTGGAATCAGAGTTTTGAAAAATAAAAGTCATTCATTTTTTGTATTTTGATTTCAAAAAAAATGAGCATGAAAGAATTTTTTTTAAATTTTTTTTTTGATGTTGAAAATTATTTTTTTCTAATGTGGAAGAAAATTGTTTCCCTCGTCGCCCTATGGGTTCAATTTTCCACCCTCAATTATTCTTTCCTTTCCTCTCATTTCATTTCATTTTCCATGGAATTGATTTCCTTTCATTTCATTTCATTTTATTTTCTTTCTGCGAACCAAAAAAAATAAAATAAAAAAACCTGAAACCAAATGGTGTATATTACATGGCCAATAACTCTTTCTTCCTCTTTCAATATTTGTTCTTCTTAATTTCTGAATGAAAGAGAAAAGTTATACACACTGGACCGGATATATATAATCAGGATTCAGAAGTCAAAGGACTTGTACAAAAAATTGAGAAAATTTCATGAGAAGCATAATAATTTAAATAAATTGCGTAAAAGTAACTAAGTTTATGAAAATTGTAAAAAGAGCATGGTCGTGCACTAAAATAGGACATAAAAAATTAAACTCCCTAAATTAGGGTGTGAAAATGTTCAACTAGTTTAGCCACTCTTACTAAACACCCAAATGTGTCATAAACAAAAAAAAATTAAGAACAAAATTTGGCGCCCTAGGACGTATATTTTTTTTTCTTATATATAAAATATAGGCGCCGTTTTGAAGGACGTAATTTTTTCCCCGCCTATTCCCTACAGCTGCCGCGTGGCTCCTCCTGTGACTTCCCCTCTTCTTTCTTTGCTGCCGAGTGGCTGCTCCCGTGACTCTCTCATCTACTTTTTTGACTGAATTGAATGAAAATTTTGGATTGTAGCGGTTTCTTTTTACTTATTTTGAGGAACTTTTTACTTGTTTTGAGACTGTTTTGACCAAAGTATGTTTATATACAGGTATGAAGAGAAGAGAAGAGAAGAACACTGCTTTGTAAGAGCAATACAAGAGCATTGCTTGTCGCAGCAGAAGAAGAGAAGCTGAAGAAAGGAAGAGAGTAGCAAGAGACAGGACGAGAAGAAGAATCATCTATATCAAATAAAGGTTATTTAGTAAAATATTTATGTATAGCCAATAGCTAAGTAGTTTGTTTAATGTAGTTTTGGAGATTCCGGAAAAAAAAAAATTACACCTTAAAGAAGGGCGTAAATTTTACTGCATTTTTTATGTATATTTTAAGTCTTTAAATTTTGGTAAAATTAATGTATAATATTTTTTTTATCAATTTTATAGATGGATGTTCCAAATGACGGTCGAATATCAAGTGGACCAACTACACAGGCTATTATCCAGGAGCGAGGATCTCACGTTTCGAATATGGTATTTGACGGAAAGTTATTTTTAGTTAAAATAAATTATCATTATTATAATTGATAATTATAGGCACTAAAATATTTGAGACATTATTTAGTTATATGATTATCCGACTGTAAAATTACATGAGCATGGAGAGTGGCGCCACGGATGGCATCTCACAACTCGTCAAAAAGAACTTGTTCAATCTTTTGGCTTTTCCTATGTTGACGCTATTCGTTTAAGGCGTCACGATAGAGATCTATTGTTCAATCTTTTGGCTTTTCCTATGCTTATCTGATATGAATGAAATACTATCCCACCGGTCAAAAAAAAATTCAAAAGAAAATTTCAAATTGTTTAAAAACCATGTCCATGATTCGGTATTCTCATTTTCAGCAATACAATAAGCAATAGGATATAATTGGTTGTTAGGATCATGCGCACAGGCCACAAATAAATTACCTTGATATCTAGATGTCAAAAAAGTTGCATCAATACTAATTATAGGTAAACAACCTGTCACACCCCGATCCTGGAATACGTATTTTAATATGTAAAACCGATAAATTGTATTTACTTTGTATTTATACGATATTTATATGCTGTATTTCTTCATGCATTTCCCAAAATATTCGACAAAATATTATTTCGTAATTTATTTTCTGCATTTGGGCCTACAGTTTTGGCTCATTTGGGTAACCTATTCTTGGTTCACCAATGGTTCATCATGAACCCATGGGTTCAAGATTCTATATAATAACTCTTCTCATTCTCTCTCCTCTCATTTATCTCCTCTCATTTATTTTCCTCCACCAACCAAGGCAAGTACCAACTTGCTCAAGAGAGGGATCCATAAATGTTGTTGATGTTTTCTTACAAAAATTATTTGTCAAAATATGTTCTTCTCCTTATTCTATACTAGTTTAGAACTTGAAGTTTTCCATTTTGAAGCTTAAATTTTTGTAGATCTAGGTTTTAACCATTTTCGGATCTTCTTGGTTTTGATCTAGCAAACTTCATTATTTTCACGTTTTGATGGTTCCATGTTGTAGAAAATTTTATTCTACCCAATTTTGACCTTTGAAAAAGTTGGATTTGGACTTATTTTGACCAAGTTAGGGACTTTTGAAGCTTTGGGTTCAACCTATGGAGTTCTTGCTGTTTGGAGAAGACAGTGAGCAGTGCACGAGCTTTTTAGCTTGTGCCACTGAGTTGCGCGCGCTCTTTAGCGCAGCGCAGTCCTCATACGCTGCCTATTGGGAGCGTATGTCTTGCATACGCTCACTTGTGTGACAAGGAGTCGTATGGAGTCCATACACTGCCTATTGGGAGCGTATGTCTTGCATACGCTCACTTGTGTGACAAGGAGTCGTATGGAGTCCATACGCTGCCTTTTGGGAGCGTATGTCTTGCATACGCTCACTTGCGTGACTAGGAGTCGTATGGAGTCCATACGCTGCCTTTTGGGTGCGTATGTCTTGCATACGCTCACTTGTGTGACGAGGAGTCGTATGGAGTCCATACGCTGACCTGAGCGTACGCCGACCTGAGCGTACGCTGATCTGAGCGTAGGCTGACCTGAGCGTACGCCGACCTGAGCGTACGCTGACCTGAGCGTAGGCTGACCTGAGCGTAGGCTGACCTGAGCGTAGGCTGGCCTGAGCATAGCCTGACTTGAGCGCGCTCTGACCTGGACTCCCCTATACCTTATATTTTTATATGTATATATTATATTGTATATATATATATGTAAATGTTTGTGTATGCTATATATCCTTACGCCTTTTGTCCTGAGCATGATATGAGCACTAATGTGCCCCCGGTGAACAAAGTGTTCCTACCTGATACTTGTACCTGAATGTCCCAGTTCTCGTTCATGCTCGACAAATGACTCGTAACTCCACGTAGCATATTTACAATGATGTATTACACCAAGGAGGGTAGAACATGTTAACATACTGACTGACATGGATCCTCTTTTGGGGTACTCGTACTTGAGTACGACATTTAGGAGGATAATCATGTAGGCCACAGCATGTGAGTCCAAGATTTCACCTAGGGTTAAACTAGGCAACTAAATATACTAGATGCATGGGGAGGACAGAATCCCGAGATCGTGTTACACCAGCCGCCTTGAGATATTGTCTTGACGCGCCGGCTGGTCTCCACGGATACTGTGTCATCCGCAACGAGTGGATGACTGTATCCGATTAATTTCTGCTATATATTATGTCTTGGCAAGGTGGCCTTACGAGGGACCTGTGCTCAATGACACCTGTCTACGCGAACCCCTGGGTTGGCTAGCCTTGCTGGAAAGATACGATCTGAGGATTTTGAAATAACATGATGCGAGGATAACCTCGTCCCACTAGAAACTCGTAGACTTGATTGGCCGCAAAAATGACTTGCGTGTATCTTATTACCTTCCGTGAATAACTGAGGGAAGCGGACTGTCATGGTTCGGGATCCAACCCATGTTCTTGTTTGATTGTTGGGTTGGTTACCGTACTATGACAGGCTGTGGACCGAAGTTATGAACGGAAGGCTTATTCTGGTTGTGAAGTGCTACTTCTGTGAATGACTGAGGAACATGGTCTATCATGGTACATGATCCAACCCATGTTCTTGTTTGATTGTTGGGTTGGTTATTGTGCTGCGATAGGCTATCGACCGAAGTCACGATCAGGAGACTTTATTGTTTATACCTTTTAACTTATGTGAAAGTTATAGAGTACGACACGTCCCGACTCCATGCGGCACCTTTTGTCCTTGTTTGGTTGTAAGGGTGCCATATGGGTTCGAGGATGTTGCGCTACCCTATAATAGTTGCATAAGTATTACTATTATCAATTATTCTATTAACTGGATTTTTAATATTAACTCTTGTGCCCCTTTGGCGGTACTTGCTATTCGGGGCTGACCCCGCTGGTTTTGTTTGGCCAGATCTCGTAGCAGAGCCAGAGGACACGATCTTCCTCCCTGACATCCATGGTGCATACTAGGAGCATGGCGGTTCGGAGACTCGAGTGGGTTTCTTCTCCACCACTCATGCTTATATTTTGTGCGGCATTTAGCCACCGGCACCTGTTAGCCGAATTACTTGATATTTTGTGTCAGTACATAATTGTAATTAAACAGACTGCAGCTGTGTATAATTTTGTACTCCTGACTCTCTGAGATAGCTAAATTATAAAGCTAGTCTCTCATGATCATTTTGATGAAGCATCGGGGACGCCTTACTGCTTTATCTTTAATGTTCATTTATTTGCTGATGTGATTTGATTGATTGAGACATAGAACTCTGTGGGACTATAGGAGACTTGATTGTAGCATGTACCCCCTAGTCTCTCGACAGCCACGATCGCCGTATGACGTTACGTACCTCATATGGAGTAGCTGGCCTAGTCCGTCTCCGTATTTCGGTACTGGGACGTGACAAGGTTTTAGTGGTGGCCCATGCAGGTCTATTTTTTAGACTTGTGGGGTATTGTGAATTATTAGGAGTCTCAATCAAAACTTGTTCCCCTTGAAATTCTGTTTCGAATTCTCTGTCCTTGTCTTGATCTCTAACCTGACTTGCATCCTCGAAATCTTCCTCGTTCGGACTTGATAATCTTATATCTTTCTCTATAGGGGTGCTTCATTCTCATTAGCGGGTGAGGCCCAAGAGGAAGAGCAGCGAGAGCATGGCTCGACTGGGCACCAGCAGGGGAGAGAACCTTCCCCAGGGCGGACACGAGCAGAAATGGAACCAGAGGCAGTGCAGCCGCAGGTTATTGAAACTCCTGCAGCACCAGCAGCAACGACAGTCCCAGATGCCGTAGCACTCCTGGAGGTCATTCGGGGGATTCTTGTCACTCACCAATAGCAACAGACTCAGCAGCAGGAGCAGAACATGTTATTGAACCAAGGGATTCAGTTAGCTCTTGAGAGGAGTGTCGGGGTTGACTCGGGAGCATCAGAAAGGTTCCGTCGCTTGAACCCGAGGTATTTTGATGGCACGGAGGATGCCATCACTGCGGATGCATGGATTCAAGACATCGAAGCCATCCTTGTGGCAGCCAAGGTTCCAGATGATGAGAAGGTTGATCAGGTCAAATTAGTACTTCAGGATCTTGCCCGCGACTGGTGGGCATCAGAAGAAGTTGGTATAAGATGCCCTGTTCGTTGGACCACCTTCAGTGAAAGATTCAAGGCCAAGTATTTTGGCGTAGTAGCTCGATATGAGCTCCAGCAGAAGTTTATTAGTCTCAAGCAAGCAGGCAAGACCGTAGATGGGTATGCAGCAGAGTTCTGCAGATTGTGCCGTTTCGCACCAGCAATGGTGGCAACGGAGCCAGAGAAAGCTATGAGGTTCCAACAGGGACTTCATTTGGAACTATTACAGCTTGTGGAGGGACACGACTACCAGACGTTTGATGCTGTTTTGACGGCCGCTCGGAGGCACGAGCTTACCCAGCAGAGGTTGGCATCGAGGACAGAAGGTCAGAAGAGATCTCATTCCCAGGTTGGAGGAGGAGTGATGCAGCGAACATCGGCACCAGCACCCGGTGTACGTATTCATGATGCAGGAGCGCCGCGGAGGACGGCCGTGTCAACTAATACAGCGCCAGTTCGGCCTCAGCAGCCGAGGAACCAACAACAGCGTCAGGGAGCACCCCAGGGCTGTACATTCTGTGGGAAGGCAGGGCACACGAGGGAGGTGTGTCGGTCAGCGAATGGCTTATGCTTGAGGTATGGTAGTTCAGACCACCGTATCTCCACTTGTCCTGTGATGCAGAGGCCAGGAGGGCCAGCTCAGCAGTTTCCAGCATTGCCAGCTCCGGTGGCAACCCCGAGTGGAGGGCCAGTATTAGCAGTGAAGCCCCTAGCCCAGCGTCTACCAACGCAGGCTCAGATGTTTCGCCAAGCACAGGAAGCCGAAGGCCCTCAGAGACAACAACAACATGGTCGAAGAAGGCCGCAACAAGGGGCTTCGCGGGGCCAGGGCCAGGCTCTCACATTATCCTTGGGAGAGGCTCTAGCGTCTAGTGACGTGGTGGCAGGTAAAATTCTCGTCACCTCATTTCCCGCTGTAGCATTATTTGATTCAGGCGCTACTCATTCATTCATCTCTGCACAATATGCTACACGGATTGGACTAGTGTTTGAGACATTGCCGGAGAGGATGGATATACTCACTGGCAATGGGCTCGTAGAAGTTAGCAGAGTGCGCTTTTCATGTCCGGTAGAGGTGTGTGGACATTTACTGCGCGTATCATTGATTGAATTCCCTATGGGGAATTTTGATGTCGTTCTTGGCATGGACTGGTTGAGAGACAGTCATGCGACAATTGATTGTAGAGGAGGTAGGGTCATATTCAGCGTTCCTGGGATGGAACAGTTCATCTTTACTCGAACCTTGAAGAATCAGGCCGGAGGCGTCATCTCAGCAGCAGTGTCAGAGCCAGGACAGATTCCGAGAGTGGTCGAAGATTTTCTCGACGTCTTCCCTGATGAGCTCCCAGGGATACCCCCAGTCAGAGAGGTAGAATTTAGCATTGAGTTGAACCCTGGAACGAGGCCTATTGCAGACAGAGTTTACAGAATGTCGCCGTCAGAACAGGATAAGTTGTATCAATATAAGGAAGAGTTGAAGTCTAAGGGAT
Source organism: Iris pallida (assembly GCA_029216955.1). Classification (NCBI taxonomy): domain Eukaryota; kingdom Viridiplantae; phylum Streptophyta; class Magnoliopsida; order Asparagales; family Iridaceae; genus Iris; species Iris pallida. Next base: position 6,755,710 of record JANAVB010032820.1, read on the forward strand.
TCATCCGAGACAGTAAATCGCCCTGGGCCGTGTCAGTGATTCTAGTTCCCAAGAAGGATGGGTCGACGAGGATGTGCATCGACTACCACAAGCTGAATGCAGTAACAGTAAAGAATAAGTACCCGCTACCAAGGATTGATGGCCTGTTTGACCAGTTGAGCAAGGCCAGCGTCTTTTCCAAGATCGATCTTCGGTCGGGATACTATCAGGTAAGAGTCCGGGAGCAAGACATACCGAAGACAGCATTCAGATCTAGATATGGGCATTATGAGTTTTTAGTAATGCCCTTTGGACTAACCAACGCCCTCGCAGTATTCATGGATTTAATGAACCACATCTTTCTGCCGTATTTGGATAAATTTGTGGTGGTGTTCATAGATGACATTCTTGTCTATTCCAGCAGTGAAGAGGAGCATGAGAAACATCTTAGGACTGTCTTGCAGACATTGAGGGAGCATCAACTTTATGCGAAGCTCGACAAGTGTGAATTCTGGTTAGACCACATTTCGTTCCTGGGACATGTAATTTCTGGAGCAGGAGTGTCAGTGGATCCGAAGAAGATTGAGGCCGTAGAGCATTGGCCGGTCCCGAGAACGGTTGCAGAAGTGCGAAGTTTCTTAGGATTAGCTGGTTACTACAGAAGGTTCGTGGCGGACTTTGCCAGGATCTCTGCGCCCTTAACGCGTTTGACGCACAAGGACGTAGAGTTTGTTTGGTCAGCTAGCTGCCAGGCATCATTTGAAGAATTGAAAAAGAGATTGATCTCAGCCCCGATCTTGACGCTTCCAGTAGGAGCGGGAGGCTTTACAGTATATTGTGACGCATCAGGGAAGGGTCTTGGGTGTGTATTGATGCAGCATGGAAAGGTGATAGCATATGCGTCTCGGCAGCTTCGAGACCATGAGAAGAATTACCCGACTCACGATTTGGAGTTAGCAGCTGTGGTGTTTTCACTCAAGTTGTGGAGGCATTACTTATACGGGGATCGGGTAGAGATCTATACTGATCATAAGAGTTTGAAATACGTATTCACGTAGCGAGATTTGAACATGAGGCAAAGAAGATGGTTAGAACTGCTGAAGGATTTTGATTTAGATCTTCAGTATCATCCAGGCAAGGCGACCATAGTTGCAGATGCACTGAGTAGGAGAGACAGTGCCTTTATCTTGACCTCGCAGGAGCATATTTTAGAAGACCTTCAGAGCATGGGAATTGAAGTAGTTTTGCCAAGGGATATAGGAAGAATGACCAGTATGCAGATTCAGTCAACCTTAGTAGAGAGGATAAGGGCAGCGCAAGCAGGAGATCCAAAGATTCAGAGGTTGCGGTCGGAGTGTGAATCAGGCCGTAGGAAGGAGTTAGTGATTCATGAAGATGGTACGCTCAGGTTTGGAAACAGACTCTGTATACCGAGTGGGGACCTTCGGCAAGAAGTTATGTCCGAAGCTCATAGTTCTATTTACTCCATTCATCCAGGAGGAACGAAGATGTATCGAGATATCAGGTAGTTCTTTTGGTACAATGGCATGAAAAGAGAGATAGCGAGATTCGTATCCAAGTGTCTGATATGTCAGCAGGTGAAAGCCGAGCAGCAGATACCAGCAGGATTGCTACAGCCGCTTCCTATCCCAGAATGGAAATGGGAGCACATCATGATAGATTTTGTGACCGGTTTACCTAGATCCCCGGCTGGCAAGAATGCAGTCTGGATAATAGTAGATCGACTCACGAAGGTCGCTCATTTTCTTTCCTTTCGAGTTGGACAGACTACTGAGCAGCTAGCAGAAATGTACATGAAGCAGATAGTAAGGCAGCACGGTGTTCCAGTTAGTATAGTATCAGATCGGGATACGCAGTTTACTTCCCATTTTTGGCGGAGCTTACACCAAAGTTTGGGAACCAAGTTAAGATTCAGTACTGCTTATCATCCACAAACTGATGGGCAATCAGAAAGAACCATTCAGACATTAGAAGATATGCTACGAGCGTGTACCTTGGATTTTGGCGGATCTTGGGAGGATCACCTTCATCTAGTGGAGTTCTCCTATAACAACAGCTATCAGGCTAGCATTCAGATGGCCCCGTTCGAAGCATTGTACGGAAGGAAGTGCAGGCCCCCTTTGGCATGGAACGACATCGGAGAACGGAAGTTGTTGGGGCCAGAGATGATCACGCAGACTGTGGAGATAGTTAAGTTGGTCAGAGAGCACCTTCGAGTTGCACAGAACCGACATCGTCATTGGGCAGATCAGTATCATAGGCCTCTAGAGTTCAGAGTTGGCGACCAAGTATTTCTGCGGATTTCGCCTACTCGGGGTATCATCAGATTTGGAACCCGAGGAAAGCTTAGTCCAAGATACGTTGGTCCTTTTAAGATTCTCGCTCGGGTAGGCGATGTGGCTTATCGACTTGCCCTTCCGCCTTCGTTAACTGGCATACATGATGTGTTTCATGTGTCCCAATTATGTGGGTATGTCCCGGATCCGAGTCATGTTCTCGATCATTCTGAGTTAGTCGTTGGTACCGACCTAACTTACGAGGAACAACCCGTATCTATTTTGGACCGACGAGAGAAGGTACTCAAGAATCGGACGATAAGCCTTGTCCGTGTTTCTTGGAACCATCACTCTTCGGGAGAGTCAACCTGGGAGCGCGAGGACGAGATCAGATCTCGGTATCCTTATTTGTTTGACTAATAAGGTATATTTTTACGCCTTATTGACACGATTCCATGCTTATCTGCACCTACTTGTTTTGTACTTTATGATGTATGATAATAACTGCTATGATAGTTAACTTGTATATGATTGTGCCTTGCTTGCCCTGATTTCACTATCCTGTCTTGGTTGGAATTCCGAGGACGGAATTTTTCTAAGAAGGGTAGAGATGTCACTCCCCGATCCTGGAATACGTATTTTAATATGTAAAACCGATAAATTATATTTACTTTGTATTTATACGATATTTATATGCTGTATTTCTTCATGCATTTCCCAAAATATTCGACAAAATATTATTTTGTAATTTATTTTCTGCATTTGGGCCTACAGTTTTGGCTCATTTGGGTAACCTATTCTTGGTTCACCAATGGTTCATCATGAACCCTTTGGTTCATCATGAACCCATGGGTTCAAGATTCTATATAATAACTCTTCTCATTCTCTCTCCTCTCATTTATCTCCTCTCATTTATTTTCCTCCACCAACCAAGGCAAGTACCAACTTGCTCAAGAGAGGGATCCATAAATGTTGTTGATGTTTTCTTACAAAAATTATTTGTCAAAATATGTTCTTCTCCTTATTCTATACTAGTTTAGAACTTGAAGTTTTCCATTTTGAAGCTTAAATTTTTGTAGATCTAGGTTTTAACCATTTTTGGGTCTTCTTGGTTTTGATCTAGCAAACTTCATTATTTTCAAGTTTTGATGGTTCCATGTTGTAGAGAATTTTATTTTACCCAATTTTGACCTTTGAAAAGTTAGATTTGGACTTATTTTGACCAAGTTAGGGACTTTTGAAGCTTTGGGTTCAACCTATGGAGTTCTTGCTGTTTGGAGAAGACAGTGAGCAGTGCACGAGCTTTTTAGCTTGTGCCACTGAGTTGCGCGTGCTCTTTAGCGCAGTACAGTCCTCATACGCTGCCTATTGGGAGCGTATGTCTTGCATACGCTCACTTGTGTGACAAGGAGTCGTATGGAGTCCATACGCTGCCTATTGGGAGCGTATGTCTTGCATACGCTCACTTGTGTGACAAGGAGTCGTATGGAGTCCATACGCTGCCTTTTGGGAGCGTATGTCTTGCATACGCTCACTTGCGTGACTAGGAGTCGTATGGAGTCCATACGCTGCCTTTTGGGTGCGTATGTCTTGCATACGCTCACTTGTGTGACGAGGAGTCGTATGGAGTCCATATGCTGACCTGAGCGTACGCCGACCTGCGCATACGCTGACCTGAGCGTAGGCTGACCTGAGCGTACGCCGACCTGAGCGTACGCTGACCTGAGCGTAGGCTGACCTGAGCGTAGGCTGACCTGAGCGTAGGCTGACCTGAGCATAGCCTGACTTGAGCGCGCTCTGACCTGGACTCCCCTATACCTTATATTTTTATATGTATATATTATATTGTATATATATATATGTAAATGTTTGTGTATGCTATATATCCTTACGCCTTTTGTCCTGAGCATGATATGAGCACTAATGTGCCCCCGGTGAACAAAGTGTTCCTACCTGATACTTGTACCTGAATGTCCCAGTTCTCGTTCATGCTCGACAAATGACTCGTAACTCCACGTGGCATATTTGCAATGATGTATTACACCAAGGAGGGTAGAACATGTTAACATACTGACTGATATGGATCCTCTTTTGGGGTACTCGTACTTGAGTACGACATTTAGGAGGATAATCATGTAGGCCACAGCATGTGAGTCCAAGATTTCACCTAGGGTTAAACTAGGCAACTAAATATACTAGATGCATGGGGAGGGCAGAATCCCGAGATCGTGTTACACCAGCCGCCTTGAGATATTGTCTTGACGCGCCGGCTGGTCTCCACGGATACTGTGTCATCCGCAACGAGTGGATGACTGTATCCGATTAATTCCTGCTATATATTATATGTCTTGGCAAGGTGGCCTTACGAGGGACCTGTGCTCAATGACACCTGTCTACGCGAACCCCTATGTTGGCTAGCCTTGCTGGAAAGATACGATCTGAGGATTTTGAAATAACATGATGCGAGGATAACCTCGTCCCACTAGAAACTCGTAGACTTGATTGGCCGCGAAAACGACTTGCGTGTATCTTATTACCTTCCATAAATAACTGAGGGAAGCGGACTGTCATGGTACGGGATCCAACCCATGTTCTTGTTTGATTGTTGGGTTGGTTACCGTACTATGACAGGCTGTGGACCGAAGTTATGAACGAAAGACTTATTCTGGTTGTGAAGTGCTACTTCTGTGAATGACTGAGGAACATGGTCTATCATGGTACATGATCCAACCCATGTTCTTGTTTGATTGTTGGGTTGGTTATTGTGCTGCGATAGGCTATCGACCGAAGTCACGATCAGAAGACTTTATTGTTTATACCTTTTAACTTATGTAAAAGTTATAGAGTACGACACGTCCCGACTCCATACGGCACCTTTTGTCCTTGTTTGGTTGTAAGGGTGCCATATGGGTTCGAGGATGTTGCGCTACCCTATAATAGTTGCATAAGTATTACTATTATCAATCATTCTATTAACTGGGTTTTTAATATTAACTCTTGTGCCCCTTTGGCGGTACTTGCTATTCGGGGCTGACCCCGCTGGTTTTGTTTGGCCAGATCTCGTAGCAGAGAAAGAGGACACGATCTTTCTCCCTGACATCCATGGTGCATACTAGGAGCATGGCGGTTCGGGGACTCGAGTGGGTTTCTTCTCCACCACTCCTACTTATATTTTGTGCGGCATTTAGCCACCGGCACCTGTTAGCCAGATTACTTGATATTTTGTGTCAGTACATAATTATAATTAAACAGACTGCAGCTGTGTATAATTTTGTACTCCTGACTCTCTGAGATAGCTAAATTATAAAGCTAGTCTCTCATGATCATTTTGATGAAGCGTCGGGGACGCCTTACTACTTTATCTTTAATGTTCATTTATTTGCTGATGTGATTTGATTGATTGAGACATAGAACTCTGTAGGGCCATAGGAGACTTGATTGTAGCATGTACCCCCTAGTCTCTCGACATCCACGATCGCCGTATGACATTACGTACCTCATATGGAGTAGCTGGCCTAGTCCGTCTCCGTATTTCGGTACTGGGACGTGACACAACCACTTAAAAAACCATCCATACATGCCTTAAAACAAATAAATATTCTTTGAAAGACATTATTTTCTACGGTCTTTAAAAAACATTTGCTACCAGGATTTGTTTGTAAATGTAGAAGCATGAAAATCTCAGGTGTATCAACTAGTCAACATGCGCCGAAAATATCATAAAACAGTAAAAGAGTAGCAGCATAAATGGGCTTTTTTATTTCATAAAAGTCTGTTACATGACTAAAGACTCTTTTTACATAGAAGACTGTTTTTACGAAGAAGAAATAAAAAAGCCTAAAGCTACGCTTCATCCAGGCGCGTCTCAGCTAGGCGCATCTCTTCAGCGTCTCAGCTAGGCGCATCTCTTCAGCGTCTCAGCTAGGCGCATCTCTTTGGCGTCTCAGCTAGGCGCATCTCTTCGGCGTCTCAGTCAGACGCATCTCTTCAGCGTCTCAGTCAGGCGCATCATGAAGTCTCAGCATATGCGCTCTACTTCGACCCGATCAAGTGCTTCGGCTAATGAAGCAGTTATTGAGCATAATAAGGGTGGGCAACCAACCCCACTCTAGCAAGAGGAAGAGCTATCCAAAGCCCAAGGAAGATGGGAGCACCACAATTCCGATCTGGGGCTCTTCCAGCATAACAAAGACGGGACTCGAACGTCCCAATCTTTGGATGCAACAGGCACCTTCGGCCTGCATCGGGACCCCGCGATCCCGACTTTTGGATATAGCAGTCACCTTCACGAGTGCGTACGAAGACGACTCGACGCATCTTCACCCTCGGAAGCGTCTTGTCAATGGAATGTACTCGAACGAAGAAGTTCATCTCCATTCGGGAAGACGGGAGAGAACGAGAAACAAACTCTCTTCTTGCTGCTATTTATAGGCCGGGCAAATCAAACCCACGCGCCAAGTGGCGGGCTCTCCGAATCCCGTACAATGAATTTGCATTCATGGTGATGAACCTATCCCCTCGAATTCAGCCAGGTCAAAACGGCTATTTAAAGCACTCGAAGAACTCAACAGCCAAACCAATGAAGATGCGTCATGCAACAGACGCGCCGGTCAGATACCGCGCATCATACAGATGCGCCCATCAGTACTAAGCGCCTCATAAGGATGCGCCCCATGCGTCCCTATGCACCTAGTGGAACGCAGATCAATGCGCCCACTCAAAAGCTCATCACCCGTCAAAAGCATTAAATGCTGAAGTCTGAGACGACAGCAGCCATGCCTCGATGATAGAACGGCAACAACTTTTACTAAAAATGAAGCGCCACTGACGTCAGCGTCATCATTACTTTCCTCTGTCGGTTACAAGCCACGTGGCCGACCAACCACTCGCATGCGCCTCCGCAGCCATGCGTCCGAAGATTTGCATGCGCCTCTGACTTACTTTTGATCACAGAAGTCAAGTCGCTGCATGCGCCCCCCCGGCCATGTGACCAAAACATGCGCCTCAACAGCCATGCGCCTAGACTGGTTCGTAACTCCTGAAGATTACGAGCCAAAGTCTCCTCATGCGTCGGATCCCAGGCGCAGCTCATCAGATCCTTCTCCACCAAATGCTAGATCTTTGAACCAAAGGTGTCATACCCCGCTCCCGCAGGAGCGATCGTCCTCGCTAAGACGTGATGCCGCACGGGCCTAGGTTGCGCCCGTGCAAGGCTATGTCCAGAAACGGCCGATTTGAGCTAGGCCACAGAGTCGCACATAGTGTCCCCATTTGCAGCGGAAAGTAAATGAACACAAATTGAAAGCAAATTCAACTCTTTATTGATATTCAAGAAGTTTACAAGCGGCGCTAGGCCGATATTACAAATCGCTCAAGCTCTCTCTCTCTCTCTGAAACATAAAAGGCGTGCCAAGTGGCTTACAAGATGGAATAATTCATGGCAATGTTCCGATACATTATGTCCTGTATAGGGTGCTTCAGCTCCTTGCAATGCTCCAAGGCTCCAGAGATAGCTCCGCGCCTTAGCACGTTCGATGGAAGCTCCGCACCCGCCGACGTCTCCTGCATCCTGCAAGCAGACTGTGGGGTTATCAGTACATTGTTATGCACTGGTGGGAAGGCTAGCTCGCCCACAACGCTATCATTACCAAACACGTTCCATTTACTTTTGTGCATCTCTATCATTCATTGTCTTTCTAATCTTGCCTTAGGATCAATTTCATGGCATATTCTATAACCTATCTCGTGTTGCCGAACTCAAGTGTCGTATGAAAATATATGCACAACTTATCCATACTTACCGTCCGGCCTTCCCTGTCCAAAGTAAATCAAGTTAGTCAACAATTCAATATGAACTTTTCGATGCCAAGTGCGTGTCCCTGCCTCGGGTTCTAGCACGTCGTAAGGACGTTATCTAACTCACTTGCACGAATTTTTTATTATCATTTGGTGTGTTACATTTCAAGCATATTCATAAGGCACTTTATTTTGTTAACTTAGATTACTTTGATTTCAATGCAAGGACTTGCACGTGGATTGCCACCAGCAAAGCCCACTTAATCTATATGCATCTGTCGCTGGCATCACAAGCCAATTTGGACATATTCTCCCCTTGGTATTTCTCACCTATCGAAGCGTGCGGCTGGAACACCTTGATAGTCTCTTTGAAATACCCCGTACTTACGTTTCCAGTGGTGGCCAAGCCCGCACCCCGGTTGTCCGTAAGCCCCTTTGATTCCGCCTAGGCCGGCATATCCCCCCTTTGATCATGCCACGGAATCCCTTTTCTTTACGGTCACAGCATTCGCCACCCCTCGCTCGTGCCGTTTGTCCACGACCATTTCGTATTAACTTGTCCTTTTTAACTTAACGGCTGTCTCTGAGCCGTAGGCTAACCCTTAGCCTTTATGCGTTATCGACCAGGTTGGCGTCCGTGCAGCACGGGTAGCGAGCCCCGTTGCACGTGCCCATCACACCTGTCGCTAACCATTCTTTCCTTTCTTTCCTTCTTTTACTTGTTCGTTCGTTTATTGATTCATTCACATATTTATTCATTCATTCGTTGATTCATTCATTCACTTATTCACTCATTCTTTCATTCATATATTATGCAACTCCCATGCGGGAGTCGCCGTGGCAACCCTTCGGTCCCATAGTCTTTCAATGTTGCTATACTCTACTCGGAACGACTATGTTGATAGCCTTCCCATTTCATTATTGCAAACCATTCATTGTTTCATTGTTGAACGCGTAAGGTACTCGAAAGTAAGCTTGTGCCTTAGCACGAGCGTGGAGCGCAGTGCGAGAGTTCTCGTATTTTCTATGTTCCTTTCCATGTTCTATACAAGCATACAAGATGGGATTAATCCCTTAGCTAGGTGCATTGGGTCATTTATTAGCATGCGCGGTGTTATCGCCTAGCGATTTCAGTGATAATGTCCGTATTATTATGTGTCTAGGCTAAGCAAAGACGGGTTCATCGGAGCCACCCACCTTAGCGATATTTGCATCGACCGAGCGATACTCCGAGCGCGCCTTTGATAGTCTAAGTCTGGATTCATCTTTGACGAGCCATTATAAGTCTTGCATCGATTCGCATTGATACTTCATCGGGTCGAAGCAACTCTTCGGGTCGACGGCTCATTTTGAGTCGTTGCACTTGCCGTTTGAATTGGCGTTCTGCTAGGGCAGAGCGGGTCACTACAAAAGGTATGCGCCACGTGTCCTTTGACTCGGTTCAGTCTACGAAGGGGTGCTAACCACCCAAGATCTCAGCAACCGAAGAATCCTCCCTACTGCCACGTGTCAGCCCACGATTGCAGCAAGAAGGATTCATCCCACAAATCAGGGCGCATCATCCATGCACCCTCTGCAGCAACCACCACGTGGCGTTCCCATGCGTAGGCGCATCCTACATATGCGCACATGAGCAGCTCCAACCTGCTGCCTATAAAAAGAGGGATCATTCCTTATTCCAGATGACAGACACACACATAACGAGATCATCAGAGTTATAGAAGACGCACGTCTGCTCATAGAGATCGAAAGAGACACTCAACGTCTTCTTCCCCTCCGCAAGCTCCGGCATCTAGAGCAACCCAGGCCTTCAGAGAACCTAAAATCATCGTCAGATCGTCAACCACTACAACAAAAAGACCTATTAATGACGCTTGATAAGTGGTTTTCATAATGGCTGATGTGGAAGCGTCATCAATGTTCAGCAAGACTAGAATCTATGACGGTTTACATTAAAAATGTTATTGATAGTGCTCCAGTGATACGAGCGTCATAAATAAAGTACGAAAATTTAAGTCGAAACCTCGACTCCCCCGCAATTCTTCCGCACTTAAGAAAAATTCTAAACCCTCTCTCTTTCTTCTTCTCCTTCTCCTCCCGCTCCCCAACTCCCCTCAGCCCACTCTCCGCTCCCCAACTCCCCTCAGCCCGCTCCCCGCTCCCCGCTCCCCAACTTTCCTCAGCCCGTTCCTCGCTTCCCTCGGTTACAGACTCCATCGCAGAGGAAAGGATGTCACCGGCGTAGCCTTCACCACCGGTTTGTCCTAAAATCTCGATCATTGCTTATTTTATGCCCTAAATTCAAAAATCTCCTAATTTTTGACAACCATACATGCATCCATCTCTCCAAAATTAGGGTTCTAAATTTTAGGATTTCCCGACGTCTCCGTCCACGTCGGCGATGATCCGAAAAGGGCTGCATCATCGTTGACTTCTCTTGATTAAGTGAGTGATTTTGATTTGGATTTTTTTTCCTAAAAAAATATTTTGTTGGGAGTGTAATTTTTTTCCTAAAAATTAGGGTTCTTAATTTTTGATTTGGATTTTTTCCCTAAAAAGGTTCTTTGATTTTTTTTCTGTTTGTTCTTGTTCAAGGGAGTGTAATTACATTTGGGGAGCCGAGTCCGAAGCCTCTCAACTGTCACAGCTGCGACCCGGCGAGGTGCTGTGCGTGCCTGCGAGCCGAGTCCGAAGCCTCCCTTCGGATTCTGACACTAAATTCTGGGGTATAAATTCTAAACTCTTGATTGATTTCAGTTTCTGGGTTTATTTTGTTTGTCGATGATGTTGTTGGATCTCGATCCCTACATAAAAAGGGTTTCGATCGACTGATACGTGTTGGGTTTGATTTTGGCTTGATGATCCTACGATTGTCTTTGTTTGTGAAGCGCGAATGATCTTTAAATCATGTTCGGTTCTTTACTTGCTGTTGGATCATTTTCGATTTTGGATTACCTAGCTGCTGTTGGAATTATTTGTGATGCATGTATTATTGGTTTGGGTTTCTTGTATAAATTGTTGCTTGGGTTCTCCTTCCTATACTTGCTGTGGGATGTTGGTTTTGGTTTTCCTTATTATACATGTTGGGTTGGGAAAGATTTCTTTGTTGCAAGAGATGTTTTGCTATTTGGATTAAAATTGTTGGTTGGGTATCTATTATGCATGATGGGTTTAACTTGGTACTGTAGGTGTTTTTGTTGGGAGCTTTTCGATATAAATCACATGCGGGTATATATTAGTTGGGAGTATTTCTATTTCGGGATTGACATCTCCATTAGCATGCATGCGTCGTTGATTTTGGGACTACGTCCACTATGCCATGCTTGGATGTTTTACTTTATTTGTCGGTTTCATTTTTTATTAGAGTACTCTGATATTCTTGGTGTTGGTCGTTCGACCAAATGAACCAAAGCGTTGTAGATCGTATCGGATACACTGGCTCTGTGTCGGGACGTGTCCTATACGTGTTATGGCACGCTAGTACAACAGATGATGATTGATCCTTATCTGAGACATCTTATATATCTCATTTCGTTTCTTGTCGTTAGTCGTAGTTTGTATGTTGGTACTGTTAGGTTGTTCATTCTGGATGCAGATACGCTCGTGTTTGTACGAGTCGATACTGGACACGGATGTGAGGATACCTTCGTGTCGATGATGTAGCCTCTCTACAGTTGCAGCCGCGACCCGACGAGGTATTGTGCATGCCTGCGAGCCGAGTTCGAAGGCTCCCTTCGGATTCTGACACCAAATTCTGGGGTATAAATTCTAAACTCTTGATTGATTTCAGTTTTTGGGTTTATTTTGTTTGTCGATGATGTTGTTGGATCTCGATCCCTATATAAAAAGGGTTTCGATCGACTGATATGTGTTGGGTTCGATTTTGGCTTGACGATCCTACGATTGTCTTTGTTTGTGAAGCGGGAATGATCTTTAGATCATATTCGGTTCTTTACTTGCTGTTGGATCATTTTCGGTTTTGGGTTACCTAGCTGCTGTTGGAATTATTTGTGATACATGCATTGTTGGTTTGGATTTCTTGTATAAATTGTTGCTTGGGGTCTCCTTCCTATACTTGTTGTGGGATGTTGGTTTAGGTTTTCCCTATTATACATGTTGGGTTGGGAAAGATTTCTTTGCTGTAGGAGATGTTTTGCTATTTGGATTAAAATTGTTGGTTGGGTATCTATTATGTATGATGGGTTTAACTTGGTACTGTGGGTGTTTTTGTTAGGAGCTTTTCGTTATAAATCACATGCGGGTATATATTAGTTGTGAGTATTTCTATTTCGGGAATGACATCTCCATTAGCATGCCTGCATCGTTGATTTTGGGACTACGTCCACTATGCCATGCCTAGATGTTTTACTTTATTTGTCGGTTTCGGTTTTTATTAGAGTACTCTGATACTCTCGATTTTTCGATATAAATCACAGACTCTAAAATTGACAGACTCTAAAATATAGGGTTTTGCTTTCTTTTTCAGGGCTTTGCTATACGTACATGTGCTATGGACAGTCTTCATGTGACCAAGTTGAAGCGTTATAAGTGTGCTTCTTCGCTACAGTATCTGTGAGATTTTTGATGTCGATAGTTTTGATGTAGCTAAAGTGTACTCTATATTGGATACTCTATATATTTTGAGAAGATGTATATAATGAAATGGAGAAATGTAGAATGGTAGCTAAAATACTCTATTTTGAGACAATGAAATGGAGAATGGTACTTTATATTAAATTTCAATACTTTGTTGTGAATATGGTTCAAAGTGGTTGTTTTCGAATTGAATTAAGCAACGTTTGGAATGTATAACATGCAGTATAGAGCGTTATAAATGTGATACAACGACCATATACAGCGATTTTTCATAACTATCCATAACGCTTTGAAAATAAAACGTAGCATAAATTAAACCTATTAATGACGGTTTTGGATGAATTATCTATAACGCTTTTAAAAATATTTATAACACCCAATTTTATAACACTTGGACTGAGAAAAAAAAGCGTCATGGTTTGCAATTAATGACGTTTTTTAGCCGTCATTAAAAGGTATTTTTGTTGTAGTGAACGGAGTCAACGTATTACCTCGCTCCATCGACACAGGACCCAGATAAAAACAAAGTGTACTCCTAGGACTACATCTGAGTCTTACATTGTAATACTGTTCTGTTTTTGATTGAAATTTTAACTCAAAGATTTTAATGGCAAACAAGCTGGCGACACTGCTGGGGAACTCTTTCTCCTCCGATGAGAAAGTTGTGTCATAATCTGACAATGTGAATGTGGGCTCCTCCCACAAGACACTAGTCATACGCCTCAATCAACAGACGAATGAGGAGTTCATCTCTGAAGGCAGTACAAGTCCTTCAAAGCGGCTGTCGAAGCCGAAGAAGACTCGCCAAGCCTGGGTGCGCAAGATAGAGGCCCCTGGCATCATCACTGAAGGGGATGCGCCGATGCAGCCTACCCTTCCCGCTGACGTCCTCAGCAGCCAGGATGCGCCCACGGGTGCAGCATATCTCTCAGAGAAATGTGGGGCTGACTACATTCCCCGACCATCTCCTTCTCAGTCAAGGAAGATGCGCCGACGGAGCAGGGGCGCATCTAACGCCATGCGCATTAACTCTGATGCGCCGCGGAAGGCTTCTGTCTTTGACAGACTCACTCGCTGTCATGGCGAGGATAATTTGGACTCTTAGTACTATGCATCCCAGTGGGCTGGTACGAAGAAGTCCAAGGCAGCATGGGCCACGCGCCTCGAACGTGCTATGCCGTCAGTAAGTCAGAGGCATGCGCTCACAATCATGCACGCTGCCAATGGTAAGCTGTACAAGGTTGACTCGGGTGCTTCTGTACCGCGAACGAGCCAACCTTCAAAGACCTCGTTTCACTTGGACGCATCCGCTACGCTTGTAACCAAACCATTCGAGGCAAACTCTGTAGTCTTGAACCCTTGCACCTACATTGGTTGTGCGTCTGAGGCTGGTTCAAACCACCCTAAATGTTGTGCCCCCACTAATGATCTAGGTGCATCTTATGCGCTGGATCAGGGGGTGCAGCATTCACTTGATCACCTCGGCACTTGGCCTTGCTATGCGCCTGATGGGGGTGTAAAGGTGGCACTCTCCTCTAACGATTTGCGTAATGTGATCATTCACAAACGCCGATCAGGAGCGTCAACCGACAAGCACAATGCGCCCCTCACAGGGCACACCCGTGCTGTGGTTACCATCAACTGTTGTTGTAAGCCAGCAGTACCACCATAAAGGCAGTCTGTGTTCCAGCGACAGCAATCGTCAACACCCCTCCGACATCGCCTTGGGAAGAAGGTGTCGATTGAAGAGGAGCCAAAATTAAAGATTGCTTCTTGCAACGTAGTCTCTAACTCCCCATCAATCCGTAAGGCGACTAGCAACTCGTCGACCTCGTCCTCATCCAAGAGCCAGCCGAGGAAGACCAAGATGACTGTCCCGTCCTCAGGAGTGTTTGAAGGCAACCGAGGGAGAAAGAAGATTTCAGAGGAAGTAATAGCTGGGGGTAGTCAAGCCCTTGTTGATCCTCATCCCGAAGACGAAATATCCTCCAGAACATAGCTGGAGGTAGCCAGGACGAAAATCCAGGAGAAGTGACTCTTTTACAAGAAAGTGAGGCTGAAAGCAAAGCTTCAACCGATCAATCCACTTCCAGTCACGTCATGACAGTACACATGACGAGAGGTGGTGATACGGAGTCAGATGCTCCGCCAATAGACCTTGTTCAGCGCATGGATACTTTGGAGGGGGGACTCAAAACCCTCTCTGCCTCTATGCAAACTCTGACTGTCACGACCCGCACCCAGTGAAAGGGCACGAGAAGTGAAGTACGCCAGCCTACGCCACAGTGTCGGCGGTAGAACGCTGCCCCGAGTCACAATATCTAACACAGTCTAGGATATGCTCCGAATGGAGAATAAAATAATAAGTAACTCAATCACAACAACAAAGATGGAATGAAAGAAAGAATCTCAAGAAAGTCACATATATAATAAAAGTCTAGGTGTAAACCACCAGAACAAAATCTCAAAGTACAACTCATAATGTCTCAAATAAAATGACAATAAGATACTAAGTCTCAGCTAGACTATGGGCAAGTCCTCAGCGACTGCTGGATCCTCCTGAGGGTCCATGTCACCAGTGTCATCTAAGCCAATGCCATAATAAATAGGGCAGTACTCCTCGTCATCACCTGTAAAAATTTTAACATGTCCAATCAGGACGAAACGAGCACATATCTCTCACAACAGTTCATATCAGGGTAGGACATATAAAGCAAGCTATAGAAAATTATACATGAAACGCTGTAAAGAAAATCAATAGGAGAGAGAATATCAAGACTAGATATGACTATGATAAGTAGAGAAATATAACTATCTACGTGATTTAGAGCATAAATTGGTTATGTAAACAGGATTGGGTTGCACATGGATAAACTATAGAGTTGCACATGGATACCTACTGGAGATAATGATCACATAACCAACTACACTCTCCCTGCCCCCAATCAATACACAAGGATCAAGTCATGATATGTTATTGCACATGGATAACAACTACTTTATACATGGAGCTCATATGGTCATGAGTGTACATGAATAACACATGAGTGTACATGGATAAATATAAATACATGGAGTACATGATAAACATGATAAAGTACATGAACATGATATACCCAATGTATCCGAGGGGATAACATCGCATGAAAAGATCCATAGGGTACTAATCCGTGTGAATATCGTGTCAGCATCAAGTATACTAGTCTATAACAAGAGACCATATCCAAACAAGTATGAAAAGATCAGAGAATGTACTCGCCTGGCAAACCAAACTGCTGATGATGAAGTGTAGCTAAACCGGGGCAATATAAACCTATTTAAAGTATACACATGTCACAACCAAGTCTAAAATATCAAAGAAAATAGCTACAATGCAAGACTACATGCTTCTAGGTCCCTTTTGGTGAAAGTCAACCCTTGGTCAACTCTGGTCAAACCTGGTCAACGCTTGTCAAACCTGGTAAAACATTGGTCAACTAGTCCATCTACTAATTTCTAGATCATACACAAAATTCTAGGTCATTCGGAGTTCGTTTGAGTTGAATTGGATCAAGTTTGACCCAAAGTTGACTTTTGTCAACTTGGTCAACTTGTCGGTCAACTCGACTAAACTAAGGTCTTCGGGTCGATCCTAATCTGTCCCAATACTCCAATGGTCACAAACACTAACCTACAATCACATAAAACTATAGTCTATCAACCACTAACATATATATATATATATATATATATATATATATATATATATATATATATATATATATATATATATATATAAAAATATATATATATATATATATATATATATATATATATATATATATATATATATATATATATATATATAGACTTCTCTCTAAGCACATACATTACATAACCCATATATGAAAGAATGGTGGTGCGAAGAATACAGACTGTTATCAACTCCAGAATTCTGAAAATAATAGCCCCAAATCATTTTCATACCCAAAAATATATTACACAAGTATTTATATATAAAACATACAATATATAAACTATATATATTGGTATATACAATATATATATATATATATATATATATATATATATATATATATATATATATATATATATATATATATATATATATATATATATATATATAGGTTCGCTAGTACCGGAAATAGATCGATCTCTCGATCCAAAGCGATACAAAAATCTGGAAAAACTGAACCCTCGCTCCAAAACAGTGCTTATATATATACATAACCATATTCATAAAAATATATATATATATATATATACTTATATATATATATATAGGCCTATAAAAAAATATATATATATATATATATAGGCCTATAAGTAGAAAACTCATATATGCTTGAAAAGAGCAAATAATTAAGTAAAAATTCTGCGGATAACTTCCCGCAAGTTCTAAATATCATTTATGAACTAACAAATCCGAAAATGCCGATTAAAAATCAAAGGATCGAAAAATCACATTTCTATTCAAAACTTTGAACTCGAAAAACCAATTTCGACAAAACGACTCAAAACGCAAAATATACCATATCAACCCGCGAAACTCGGCATACACGTTGGTCTCAACCTACGTGATGCGCTCGGGTACTCACGGGTCCGAAATTGTGTCTGTGTCGTGTCCGGAGAATGCGTATCGGAAAGCCGATTTCGCGTGTCGAAGAGGGTGTTCTTGTTCGATTGCATGTCACACGCATAACGAGAAGCCTCGTGCTCGTGCACACGGCTAAGTAGGGTCATAGGGTAGGTCTAGGACACATCAACATGACACAAAGTCGCAGCGATGCGATACAGCAGCTCGCGCAACAGCGCGTAGCCTGCGCGCACGCGCGCGTTCGTGTATGCTCGTGCATGCGGTTCGTCGCTCGTGGCTCGCACGTCGGGCCATGCCACGACTCGTGATCGAGTCCCTGGGTAGTCTAGGTATAGGGATACGTGTTCCAACTCCTGGTACGGGTCCTCGACACGCCGTGTTCGCGTACGAAGGCCGTGTCAGCACCGAATTTCAGCCCAAGTGCACAGTTCAGCTGACCAGTGCACGCGCGATTTCTCCGCGCTCGCTCGACGAAATGTCGTGAAATTTTATGGACATGTGGCCAGAGGTTGCCCCTACGTGCTCAAAAAATTACACGCAAGACGGAGCTATGTGTATCGAGTTATGACGCACGGACTGCAGGGCGTGCACGGGACCGTGCACGGAATCTCGTGCACGCGTGTCCGTGTCCGTTCGAATGCCGAAATCTTACCGATCCGTCTTCACAAAAGTTGTTACAAATCATATAAGGAAGGATTTCGTGAAAACAGAATCAAAAATTAACACTTTTCAATTCTAAGTGGCATTTTGCCGAACACGTGCAACGTGAGACCGATACGTGTCCGATACCGCTATCAAACGAAGTCAAAACCAAACCAAACTTCAGGGAAATGTCAAGGGTACCTATATGGATGCAATTATGAAAAAAATTTAGAATAGCTATGGTAGAAAAGGGTTTACCTATTGAGTGTCGAAAACTCAATAAACGGAGTCCCTCGGTCGTCGTGTCGGTTGATTCCCCTCAAGCAATTGCCTCCGCCTCCTCGTTAGTAATACTCTAGCATATCCTCCTCTTCTAGACGAGTGAAACGGAGTTCGTTTGTGGAGAAACGGACTCCGGATGAAGAAAATAGGATTTTTGGAGGAGGAGATCTATTAGGGTTTCACTTGGAGGCTACGTGCTTTCTCACAAAAGTGAAAAGAAGGGGGGCTGCTGTGGCCGGCCATAGGAGGGGGTATTAGGGTTAGGATTTACACATGGGCCAAGCACTCTCAAGTTGCAAGAAGGCTCGTGTCAAAAAAGGCTTAATACAAAAATGACTTAAAAATCATTTAAACCACTCCAAAAATAGAGATTAAATCTAAATAATTTTAAAAAAACCAAAATGTGGATTTTAATTACATTATTAGGCTTCTAGTGAAGGTTGACTAAGGTCAAACTACTTATACTACCAAGTCACCAGTCTACAACCCATCAAATCATACTGCAATCAATCTAATTAATAAATAGATAAAAATTCAAATAAAAATCATAAAAATTCAAATAATCACAATTACTAAAATACCCTTGAAATTGAAAAGTGAGTGTGACAAATCTACTCTCCTTAAAATAATTTTGTCCTCAAAATTAAGATGATCCTACTCCTTCTAGGTCAGATCCCCAACGATCACGGTCTTAAGAAAACTTATCTAAATTATGCAGTTGGAAAGATATCATACATGATTATGGCAGGTAATCAGTCTGCGGTCTCATCTAGCCACTATAGTCATACTAAATCAAAAGTAGTCATATGGTATCAAACATACAAACAATATGGTAGGGTACAGTAATCATCAAGATAGGATAAGGTATGGGTTAAGAACTCACCTCTACAAGGTCTGGTAGCTGGAACTCTCTCCCGGAGGTAGGCCTCGACTAGGGGCAGGTGTAGTATGACAGTCTCATACCTTGTGTGCAGCTGACCCACAAAATAGGCACAATCCTAGTCTCTTCCTACAGTCCTTCCATACGTGCCCAAGCTTCTTACAAAAAGTATAGGTAGGCACCCACTCAACTGGCCTCTGCTGGACAAGAATCTGAACTGGATAGGCTGGTCTATGCTGGAAGCCTGGGTACTCCTGAGGCTCTGGGTATAAACTACTCCTCGCTCTCTTGGGACTAGGCTCTCCCCTCGAATGCATGTAATCCCATAACAGTTGGATACTGAGACTCTGCTCTCTCATAAGCTCAGCCTGAAATCTTTGTACTTCCCGCACATCCTGAAGGAGTCTGTAAATATGATCTCCATCAGGGATGGCATGGGGTACCAGTCCAGGAGGCAAAGGGAGGCCCTCAGTCTCCGGCTGAACTGCAGCCCTCTCCTGAAGGATAAGAGATGGAGAAAAATTCTCCGATGAGGCTACTAACACCTCCTGAGCAATAGAAGGGGGAAATACAATCTCAGTCTCATCCGGAATTATAGTTGTGTAATGGGGACAGACTCTGGTCATGGGTACCATTCTGGAAAAGATAAGGAAAAATAATAAATCATCGGGCTGTAAGGCAGTCTATCATCCTATATAAAAACTGGTGATTATAAAAAACAACTGAAATTAACTAAAAAGCGTTACTATTCTAAAGATGATCAAAATTGAAAGTTTAAAGCACGACTTGTCAATAGCACTGAAATCCAAGCACACTATATATCTATAAGAAAATTTAGTCTCAATATGATCTAAGTTGATCAATTCCAGGATGAATCGAGGTTTAGGCAAGATGGAGAACGAGGTCATTGAAGTCTGGTCACGAGTATCTAAGACTTGAAATCCATGTCACAATTGAATTAATTCAATTGAATAAGGTTCCAAACATTGGATGATAAGGAGAATGACCAAGTCGACTGGTCGCGATCAAGGGTTTAGAATTCAACACTATTGAAATCCTAAAGGGTACTGCGAGGATATAGAAATAAGTCAATTTCCTCCTTTTGATAAGGAAGCTAAACATGATACCTTGGGTTGACCTATTAAGTACAGTGCCTTGTCTTTCTGAAATATGTGAAAGACAAAAGCAAAAAGAGTTCAAAGACGATGCTATTGAGTACAATACGTGGTTCATAGACGACGAAAATAATTCAAGAAGAATTACCAAAGCTGTCGTGGATGAGACTCTAGGGCAAGTTTAACTATGCCTCTATCCACGTAGAGTAATATATGAAAGCGAACCAAAGTGCAATAGGTTGATCAGACCATCATACACTGGTTCTGATTAGACAATATTTTAGTGGGTCGACCCAATAAAATATGTCATGATCAAGCTCGAAAAAGAGATAAGCTTGCAAAACTAAGGCTAAATTAGCAGCGTAAGGTAGTCAAAATATAAGTAAGGGAGGTAATGATGAAGAAAAAAAAAATAGTCCAAGATCCTTAACTAAACGGGTCAAGCAATCAAGATAAGGTACAAGGTTAAGCATTTAAGGAAACAAGAAGAACACCATCACATGTCGGGTCGAAAGAATTGAGTCATGGTTGAATCTCAAATTTAAGTCAGAAAGTATTTTAGTATCATGGTAAGGGCTATAGTTTAGTCTTATTGACCAAAAAGTCTCATCAAGAAAATAGTGTACAAGGAGACATGTTTAGTGGGACATGATATATCTACATGAAGGTAGACTCGTCTAGGTCTTGCATGTGAAGTTTGTTGGAGGATAACAACTAGTATTACACTCCGAATATCAAAGTCATGGTAAAGGACGTCAAAGAATCTAAAATAGAAGGTAAGGGTTCAAGAGGTGACGATTAATACAAGAATAAAGGAAATCAAGTTGAAGCATGAAATAAATTTAATTAAGAATCCAGTGAAATAATTTAGGGACATAGTTCTAAAGGGAGAATACTGTTAAGGAACGATCAAATACAAATGGTTAGAAAGTCACAATAAACGATCTAGATTTGAGGAAAGGTTGAGTAAGTCAAGATGGAGATACAGTCACATAGTTTGGCAGACGACTAACAACACTTGAGTATATACTACTATCATAGTCATGAGTGATATGGCAATTAGTCTGGAATACTTCTATCTCATTAAGGTTACCTTGGTGGCCTACCATTACATTCTTTTAAAAAAATTCAAAATAACTACCGTAATTTGTATTCACTCTAAGCCATCCAATCTAATCACGACTAACATTTAAATCCTTTTCATAAATCTCATAGTAACTTTTATCACGTTACTACTAACCTTTCCAAAATTTAACATTTCAATCCAACTTTAAACTCCAGAGTTAATGAATCATAAATTTATAAAATTCTATATCACTTCATAACTTTAAAAACTCCCAACTTGTCTCAGATAATCCTCAAGATAGACACTTAGCTTATCACGGCAATCTATCATTTATAGCTCAGTATTTTAACGCGCTTATCAACCATAATTTCTCTTTCTAAGTCATTGAAACATAATCACTACTTCTTAAACCAAAATCTAAATAGATTTTTAAATCTTCAATCAATTGACACGATTCCAAATTTGAGAAGAAAAAAAATTTCCAAAAAAATCGTTTTTATATCTTCCCAATCTTTTAAACCAAAATGTTAATATCATTGCTTCCACTTAAATTTGAAATTCAATAAACATATACATCGCAACTTGTACGACTCAATTTAATAGTTCATACTGCCACCCCCTTTTTTGATCATTATCAAACCAATCTATATACGTTCAAAGATGTATAATCATAATCCAATAATTCATGAATCACATCAATTCCTGAAATCGATTTATATAGATTCTAACTATTTTCCTCCAGTATCAAAATATAATTTTATAATCCTCTGGTGATTACTACTTAGAATCTCAAGTTAAATTTCCTTGGTAATATCCCAACTTACAAACTACTAATCATTAAATCATCCATTTAGAAAAATGCACTTATAACTTAGTCAAAGTCTCCGTGTATTCCAATTCCTTAATGTAATCCTTCTAACCATGTGTTGACCAATGAGTATATAGCAGTGTAGCCATCTTCCTAACCATTATTAAGCACAAGAAAGTAAGGGTTGTAGTGCCCCGCTCCTTGCGGTCCACTATGTAATACCTACGGCTTGTTGACTCAGTCATGAACTGAGTACTTGGTGAAACCTTTGCCGGTATCGATTGATCACGGATGAAATGCAATGAACCTTTCCAATTGATGGATTGGCTTCTATTGAAATAAATCCAAGAGTTTTGCTGAATGTTTTCTCTTCGCTGCTTGGTTTTGATGAATGCATTTTCGTGTTGGTTTTCGATGATTGGTTTTCATTGTTCGCTTTCATCGCATTTCGCATTCATTCTGAATCTTGAGAGAAAGAGACGAAGTATGCTAATCAACTGTTGGTGCCATTGTAGGCCGCGTGAATTGTTCGTGAACGGCGCGTGAAGTCCCTCCTTCTCTCAACTAAGATTCATCTCGGTGAGTTGCTTCAACCGAACAGACATTGATCTGTACGCCTAAGAAAAATGATCTCTAGTCTACTCTGTTGCCTTGTCCCAATGATCAACGATACCACATCCACAAAAGATAAGAGAAGATAATTGAATTGAATCAAATGCAAGAATATGTGTTGCTACTCTATCTGCTCGATAAGAATGATCATCTGCTTGTCATCAGTATGCTTGAAATGTAGACATGTACAGACGAACTTGTACATGTTGAGATAAATCTGAAGGCACGAATCAAACGTGTCGTATACCTGTGCATAAGTCCAAGTGTGTCTCATCTGATAGAACGGCTAGAGCATGCATTTGGTCTCGGACAACTTGTATACAAGGAATTATTTGTCTCTCGGGTGGTATCTGGGGGCACCTGGAACCGCTCGGCCTAGGAGAGATTATGAGCACACTGGGTGCAAGGACCCATGTTAAAAGTGTAGCCGAATATCTGTGTCCTTAGCGACGAGCTGAACCAAAGAGTCACAGCGGCTAATCATGGGGAAAACCCATGGACCAACATGTAGAATAGTCCACCTGCATGACCCGAATGACAACTTCAATATCTGCAAGAATGAATCATGAATCACTCATTATGCAAATTGTGCTAACGTGGTTTTGTGCAGGGATGACTGCCGGCGAGGGTAAGTTACTATGATATATTCTATCTGTCATGTTCTTATGAATTGTTAAAAAGAACCTAGACAAGTAGAAAGATCACTAGTAAATGTTAGCTCAACATATTGATTTAGTGCAGAGATTTGCGAGTTCGGCCAAAAGCCGCTCGCCAGTACATGATGTGTACTGACCCACGTTGTGGGCAACCTTTTCAGAAAGCAAAAGGAGACAGGGGGATTTCAAGTGAGGCACCGAAGCTCGTCTAGCCCAGTAGAGCTCGTGGATCGCCTCGAAGTTTACTTTCAGTCAATTGCAAGTTTCCAGTTTTCATTTCCTTTGAAGGTGTCTTTCAATTCCAGCTTGTAATAAAGGATATCATGTATGGGCATTGTGGCTAATTTCAAAAGAGTATTTCAAAGAGAATCTTGTAGCCAAATTATAAGGCAAATCTGAGTTGCAAAGCTTTGTACTTGTATTCCTATCAAGCTATGAATAAAATGAGTATTTCTATTTCAAATCTCTGTGTCCAACATTTGGTTTTCTGCAATGGGTGCGTGCGTGTGTTTTGCTTGACTAATGGGTACGTGCGTGTGATTTTGCTTGACTAGTTGTTTTTGTGCAGGTACATGGCCTTGTGCAAGCGCAACTTAGGCTTGCACGGCATCACGCCTTAGCGAGGACGATCGATCCCGCAGGGATCCAAGCAAGACGGATGACCCTAGCGGGATCGGGGCGTGACAAAGTGGTATCAGAGCACAGTTTTACGTCCTTGGCCTCTTGCAAATATCGTTTTCAAAAAGTATATAAAGTACTTTGACAACTTTCAAAAGTGTCCGAATTTTGGGTTATGAAAACCAATGTCCCATACAATAAGTCCATAATATTTTATGAGACTGACAGAAGTTAAACTATTTTGTAGAGAAATGGCTCCTCCTCGTCCATCTGGCTCGACCGATGCGGTAGAACGCATCATGACAATGTTGGAGTTACAGAGACAGGATAATGAGGAAAGAAATCAGATACATGAGGCCCGAGCGGCTGCCCAACAAAAGCAGTTGGATGCCTTGACCCAGCTTGTCACGGCGCTTGCGGCAAATCGAGATGCCACCGCAGCGACGGAACCAACGGGAACGCCCGAGATCGAGCCCGTAGAGGGTGATGAGCCCCAGCCGGCGCAAAGGCACACTGTCTTTAGGCCAAAGGACTTCTTGGACGCGAAACCTCCAGAATTTCAAGGCAGGACGTCACCCGACAAGGTGATGGACTGGATTGATAAAATAGAGACTCTATTCGCGTTCATAGGAGTTCCAAGTAGCAAAAAGGTAGTCTGTGCCGTTATGCTCCTACGGCTGCGGGCGAAGGACTGGTGGAAGGCGAAGAAGCCG
Organism: Iris pallida; assembly: GCA_029216955.1. Classification (NCBI taxonomy): domain Eukaryota; kingdom Viridiplantae; phylum Streptophyta; class Magnoliopsida; order Asparagales; family Iridaceae; genus Iris; species Iris pallida. The sequence goes on from JANAVB010032820.1 coordinate 6,780,367, forward strand.
GCGCTGCTCGCAACGGCTAGGAATGGAAAGATCTCGTGGGCCTTGTTCAAGAAGGCGTTTCTCGATCAATATCTGCCTCGAGCCATGAGCAAGAAGATGGAGGATGACTTCATCACACTGAAACAGGGAGATATGTCCGTGGAGGACTACGAATCTGAATTTGCTAAGTTGGCAAATTTTGCCGTTGCTTGGCTCCCCACGGAACAGACTCGCATAAATCGATTCGTGGAAGGTCTGAATTACGACATCCAGTTAAGTGTGCTGAATCGAGAATGCGGGTCCTATTCTCAAGCCTTTGAGGCGGCGCTTCAGGTAGAACAGTTCGAGCAGAAGAAAGCGTCCAACAAGGCGCCGAACAGTCGGAATCAGCCCGCCAAGAGAAATCATGACGGAGAGAAAAAGACCGATGGGGAACCACGAAATGAGACAATCTGTTCCTACTGCGGTCGACGAGGACATGCGAGTGAATAATGTCGCTTTGCGAAAGGTTTGGTATGCAGTCACTGTGGAAAGCATGGACACACCAAGGAGGACTGTCGTGCCGCAAACCACGCTTGTTTTCGTTGTGGCCAACAGGGTCACGCCATCAGAAATTGTCCGAAGAGAAATCGGAATAGAGATGACAATGAAGAGCGTGGGCAGCTGCCAGGCCCACCGCCCCTTCGAGACAATCCGCCGAACCAGCCGCAGCGGATTAATGGACGCGTCTTCAATCTCTCCACGTTGCTTGACCCAGAATGCAACAATAGTGGAGGTGAGTTTTGTTTCTTAAGTTTTGAGGACAAAACTTTTTCTTGGTGGGTTATTATGTAGTGCCCCGCTCCTTGCGGTCCACTATGTAATACCTACGGCTTGTTGACTCAGTCATGAACTGAGTACTTGGTGAAACCTTTGCCGGTATCGATTGATCACGGATGAAATGCAATGAACCTTTCCAATTGATGGATTAGCTTCTATTGAAATAAATCCAAGAGTTTTGCTGAATGTTTTCTCTTCGCTGCTTGGTTTTGATGAATGCGTTTTCGTGTTGGTTTTCGATGATTGGTTTTCATTGTTCGCTTTCATCGCATTTCGCATTCATTCTGAATCTTGAGAGAAAGAGACGAAGTATGCTAATCAACTGTTGGTGCCATTGTAGGCCGCGTGAATTGTTCGTGAACGGCACGTAAAGTCCCTCCTTCTCTCAACTAAGATTCATCTCGGTGAGTTGCTTCAACCGAACAGACATTGATCTGTACGCCTAAGAAAAATGATCTCTAGTCTACTCTGTTGCCTTGTCCCAATGATCAACGATACCACATCCACAAAAGATAAGAGAAGATAATTGAATTGAATCAAATGCAAGAATATGTGTTGCTACTCTATCTGCTCGATAAGAATGATCATCTGCTTGTCATCAGTATGCTTGAAATGTAGACATGTACAGACGAACTTGTACATGTTGAGATAAATCTGAAGGCACGAATCAAACGTGTCGTATACCTGTGCATAAGTCCAAGTGTGTCTCATCTGATAGAACGGCTAGAGCATGCATTTGGTCTCGGACAACTTGTATACAAGGAATTATTTGTCTCTCGGGTGGTATCTGGGGGCACCTGGAACCGCTCGGCCTAGGAGAGATTATGAGCACACTGGGTGCAAGGACCCATGTTAAAAGTGTAGCCGAATATCTGTGTCCTTAGCGACGAGCTGAACCAAAGAGTCACAGCGGCTAATCATGGGGAAAACCCATGGACCAACATGTAGAATAGTCCACCTGCATGACCCGAATGACAACTTCAATATCTGCAAGAATGAATCATGAATCACTCATTATGCAAATTGTGCTAACGTGGTTTTGTGCAGGGATGACTGCCGGCGAGGGTAAGTTGCTATGATATATTCTATCTGTCATGTTCTTATGAATTGTTAAAAAGAACCTAGACAAGTAGAAAGATCACTAGTAAATGTTAGCTCAACATATTGATTTAGTGCAGAGATTTGCGAGTTCGGCCAAAAGCCGCTCGCCAGTACATGATGTGTACTGACCCACGTTGTGGGCAACCTTTTCAGAAAGCAAAAGGAGACAGGGGGATTTCAAGTGAGGCACTGAAGCTCGTCTAGCCCAGTAGAGCTCGTGGATCGCCTCGAAGTTTACTTTCAGTCAATTGCAAGTTTCCAGTTTTCATTTCCTTTGAAGGTGTCTTTCAATTCCAGCTTGTAATAAAGGATATCATGTATGGGCATTGTGGCTAATTTCAAAAGAGTATTTCAAAGAGAATCTTGTAGCCAAATTATAAGGCAAATCTGAGTTGCAAAGCTTTGTACTTGTATTCCTATCAAGCTATGAATAAAATGAGTATTTCCATTTCAAATCTCTGTGTCCAACATTTGGTTTTCTGCAATGGGTGCGTGCGTGTGTTTTGCTTGACTAATGGGTGCGTGCGTGTGATTTTGCTTGACTAGTTGTTTTTGTGCATGTACATGGCCTTGTGCAAGCGCAACTTAGGCTTGCACGGCATCACGCCTTAGCGAGGACGATCGATCCCGCAGGGATCCAAGCAAGACGGATGACCCTAGCGGGATCGGGGCGTGACAAGGGTATTGGTGAAAAGAGTTCAAACAAGATACAAGAATCAAGGGTGGAAGGTGGATTAAAATAAGGGAAAGGGAATTTAAATCGAAGCTCAATATGAGATTCTCAAGGGTCGTCCCAGGAATCTCTCAGGAAATTCTAATAGTGATTGAGTATCCTCTCATTCTAACACCTTACTTTCTATATTCTATAGCAGGCTCGTAGCAGTACAACTAAGTCGTTGTGCTAAGTAGATATCGTACCAATGCGAATCTCGACCTGCATGGACCGGAGAGATGAAATCATGTCTCCATAACTATCTTGAAGACAAATCAAACAAGGAATCAATTAATGAAAAAGAAGCAAAATCATCAAAGGAGGACAGTTGTTTTCAAAAGGAGACAATTAACAGCAAGAATTTGATAAAAATTTTTCTAATGTGATTGAGTACCTTAACTTATATCTTATATCCTACTACAGGCTGTAATGATACTCTAATTCGAGTACCACTACGAAATCACACTAGTTGTGATTATTGACCTGCATGGACCCCCACTAAAAATGTGTCACGATCCGCACCCAGTGAAAGGGCACGAGAAGTGAAGTACGTTCAGCCTACGCCGTAGTGTCGGCGGTAGAACGCTGTCCTGAGTCACAATATCTAACACAGTATAGGATATGCTCCGAATGGAGAATAAAATAATAAGTAACTCAATCACAACAACTAAGGCCGTGTCAGCGGTGAATTTCAGCCCAAGTGCACAGTTCAACTGACCAGTGCACGCGCGATATCTCCGCTTTCGCTCGACAAAACGTCGTGAAATTTTACGGGCATGTGAGCAGAGGTTACCCCTACGTGCTCGAAAATTTTATGCAAGACGGAGCTCTGTGCATCGAGTTATGACGCACAGACTGCAGGGCGTGCACGGGACCGTGCACGGGATCTCGTGCACGTGTATCCGTGTCCGTTCGGATGCCGAAATCTTGTCGATTTCCGATCTATCTTCACGAAAGTTGTTACAAATCATATAAGGAAGGATTTCATGAAAACAGAATCGAAAATTAACACTTTTCAATTCTAAGTGGCATTTTGCCGAACACGTGCAACGTGAGACCGATACGTGTCCGATATCGCTATCAAACGAAGTCAAAACCAAACCAAACTTCAGGAAATTGTCAAGGGTATATGGATGCAATAATGAAAGAAAATTTAGAATAGCTATGGTAGAAAAGGGTTTACCTATTGAGTGTCGAAAACTCAATAAACGGAGTCCCTCTGTCGTCGTGTCGGTCGATTCCCCTCAAGCAATTGCCTCCGCCTCCTCGTTAGTAATACTTCAGCAGATCCTCCTCTTCTAGATGAGTGCAACGGAGTTCATTTGGGGAGAAACGGACTCCGGATGAAGAAAATAGAATTTTTGGAGGAGGAGATCTATTAGGGTTTCACTTGGAGGCTACGTGCTTTCTCACAAAAGTGAAAAGAAGGGGGGCTGCTGTGGCCGACCATAGGAGGGGGTATTAGGGTTAGGGTTTACACGTGGGCCAAGCACTCTCAAGTTGCAAGATAGCCCATGTCAAAAAAAGGCTTAAAAAGGCTCAATGCAAAAATGACTTAAAAATCATTTAAACCACTCCAAAAATAGAGATTAAATCTAAATAATTTTTAAAAAACCAAAATATGGATTTTAATTACATTATTAGACTTCTAGTGAAGGTTGACTAAGGTCAAACTACTTATACTACTAAGTCACCGGTCTACAACCCATCAAATCATACTGCAATCAATCTAATTAATAAATAGATAAAAATTTAAATAAAAATCATAAAAATTCAAATAATCACAATTACTAAAATACCCTTGAAATTGAAAAGTGAGTGACACTGACTCAAGCAGTATTTGAGATACGGTTAGCTTTGGCCAGAGCACCTTCCACCAATCCTGACCCATGAGCCAACGGGGAATCAAGTGTGCCCCTTCAACGGGCATCCTTGAATACCGATTGCCGCGAAGCACCTCGGGTATCGAAACCTTCGAATGTACAATACCAGATTGTACTGCCTTTGCCGACTCCCAACTCCATGGAAGACGTGGTTGAGATGATCAGGGACTTGCGTGAACGCTTCGAGTCAAAGAATAGACAGGAGGAGCGCCAGAAGATGGGGATCCTGCAACCATATCCCCTCAAATGGAACAAAGTGGTCTATCCTCCCAAGTATAAACCACAAACATTGACGCCATACGACGGAAAGGACTCTCCACGCCTTATCTGGCGTACTTCCAGTGTCAAACGGGACATCTTCCGAAGGAAGACGCGCTACTCACCAGCCTGTTTGCCGGGGCATTGAAAGGAGTGGCTTACGACTGGTACTGCAGTCTCCCTGACAACTCCATATCCTCCTTTGATGACCTGACACACCTCTTCCTCGATCATTTCTATGACGGAGGGAAAGACATGACGATGGCGTCCCATATAGAGGTACGTCAGATGGAAAAAAAAGACTGTTCGAGCATTCATCGAACGATTCCGACAAGCCTGCTTAAGACTGCCCTCGGGTATGCCAGAACATGCGCTCCTCTCCTCCTACAACATGAACATGCTTCCTACGGTTAAGCTCTGGCTCAACTCCACTCCTCCTCCTGACTGGAGCTTATTAATTATTGAGGCCGAAGCAGCTGAAAAGAAAGCATGCAATGCTCGCCTTCTGGGAGTCAGTTTTCCTGCCTTTGAGGACAAAAAAAAATGGCCTGCTACCAGCAACCCTGGACGTGAGACAAAAGGGAAGCAGGCGTTGAATGTCAATGCTTCTAAAAGCGCACAAGCACCTACTCAAAAGCCGCCGCTTATACCGAGGCCAAAGGAGGTCTACTCCTTTAATGATGAAGACAACATGCAACTCTTTCAGATGTTGAAGCAGGGTGATAAGATTAAATTATCGGACCCGAAGCATCCCGACGAGGTTGGAAGAGTTGACAATCCGAGGTACTGTCACTACCATCGGTTTGTCAGACATCCAACTCAGGACTGCTACGTTCTCAAGAATTACATCCAGCACATGATCAATGCGAATGTCATCTCCGTCGATTACGAGGAGAAGACAGTCTCGGCCAACCTGGTGTCGCTCAAATTTGGCACCTTCCCTCCAACCACAGCACAAGATGGCGTCGTCCCCATCCCAAAGGCGACAATGGAGGTGGTCAACCTACCACCTACCCGTGACAACGTGAGTGGACTCATCCCACTCACCACATCTCGGGGAGAGATCATATGGGTTCACCCAGACCTCGTCTCCGAAGTTACTCAACCGGGGGTACGCTCTGCTTCCAAAACCAAGGGCAAGAAGACCAAGTCTTGCCGCATGGTCTCTTCCTCCACGGAAGAGGCACTTCCTATACAAACGCGTTCGCAGCAGAACACCCAACCTGATGAAGCTGCCATCGAGGTGGTGCCTCCCTGCACCACTCCTGCTGTCCAGGAGGGGGGTCCATCCAGACCTTCAGCAGCCAATAAACAGAAGCACGTAGAGGCCCGCTTCGACAAGCCTTTGCGAAGAGAAAATGCTTCGGGGCTAGCCAAGCCCCACAACTTCGACATACTGGCATAACTTGCCGGTACTCCTGTCCGCTTATCTCTGTTCGAGCTTCTTCGTCTTTTCAAAGACACCCGCGAAGCTCTCTATGAAGCCTTGAAGGATGCTGAGTCCTTCATCAGTCAGGTTAAGCAGCCTGAGGATATCCCAACAACATGTGCGCACTGCCATTGTGTGGAGAGGGTCATCCCCAACATAACCTTCACCCAACAAGACATGCTGCTCAAGCACAACCGGCACAACAGACCGCTGTATTACACAGGGTATGTGGGTTCCATCAAGGTGAAGCGAATTCAGATTGATCTAGGGTCTTCCCTCACCATCATCCCTAGGACTCTGCTCTCAACACTGGGGATCCCAATGCACCGTCTGGCGCCTTCCAACACTACAATCAGCAGTTTCAATGCCAGCAGAAGTGAACCGCTGGAAAAATCTGACTGAAATGTCATATCGATAATATCCGAACCGAAGTGACTTGCTATGTCGTGGACGCCGACGTCAACTACAACCTCCTGCTAGGTCGCCCGTGGCTGCACGAGTACATGGTGGTGCCGTCTACACTCCACCAATGCGTGAAGTACGTGTCCACTAACGACATCATCCGAACAGAATTCACGGACATTGACCCTTTCAAGGGGGTCGAAGCCTACTTCACTGATGCTAGCTTATATAAGTCGCTCGATGAAGGGAAAGCCAATGATGCTGATGACGAAGCAGAAACGGCGGCAGAGACGGACGTGGAGACAGATGGTTCCCAACGCTCCTCTGAAAATTCGACTCAAAGGAAAACTGCCTCAAACGCTGCCTCCCATGGCAATCAAGTTACCTGGAAAAGCACCAACTTCTCTAGATAGAACATCCACTGAAGCTCCCTTGAAGATACGGCTCAAAGGAAAACCTCCTCAAATGTGGGCTCCCCTTGTGGCAAAACTACAGCGGAAGGCACCGGTCACCGAAGGCACAGTTGAGGCACCCCTGAAGGTGCGTCTTAGAGGCAAGCCTCCACAATCTTCAGCCTCACTCAAGCTATAAGAGAAGGCCTACACAGCCCTCTCAGAGCCCAAGGTCAAGTCTGTGATGAATTCTCTCGAACCAGCCCCAGTGCTCACAGATGAAGAGTTAGGAGAATACATATCTGCTGATATAGATGCACCTTATCTTGACAATGTAATCCCACGAGACAAAATCTCGTGTTTTATCAATAATAGAGTATCTTTCAATTATTCTAGCCTTCCGCATTGGAATGCCATGTGTACATTAGATAACGCTCTACGGTCGTTACAAACACAAATAACGACCGTCAATCATGTAAATCGAGTAGTCCCATCCCAAGGAGTTTATTTTATAGTCCCACCACGAAACCAGGACAAAGAACCCATCATCTTTGGCAAAGTCGAGCGTCATCAAAACCTCTCGCTACTCGAGCTAGAATCGGATATCGACAGAATACAAGTCTATCGTTACACGGACAAGACAAAATACCTCATCCAAAAGATGGGTTACGATCTGAAAAGAAACAAAGGCCTGAACAACAGCAAAGAACGGCGTCTTCCCCTCCGACTCCCAACACCTGAAGGAAAGCCGCAGGACTACTATCATCGTACTCGATGGGGGGTGGGCTATGTCACGCCGCCGGCAACTTCAGAGAGTTCGGAAGCGAAAGAAGTGGGGTACTCTCATTCATCTGAAGCATCAACTTAGGATTTCGATACCAGTATCAGCCCAATCCTCAGGAAGGTACAATCAGTTAACATGGCATCTGCACAATCTCAAGAGGATGAAGGCGATGACCAAACGCCGAAATTCTTCGAGGAAGAACCTTGGGCTCAACGCCTAGGAGCGCAGTGGAAGTCTCGTTTTGAATTACGCGAACCCCCTACCGAAGACGAAGTCGAGCAGATCGACCTTGGGGATGGGTCTCCTTCCAAACCTATCTTCATCAGCAAGAGTCTAAAGGGAAGAGACCGGGAGTCTTTAGTCCAATTGGCCAAAGAATACATCGACAGCATCGCCTGAAGCTACGAAGATATGTCGGGACTTGATCTCCAGATCGCAATGCATAGACTTAACATCTTACCTGATGCCAAGCCTATAAAACAGCAACAACGACGTTTTCGTCCTCACATCATGAACGCTATCGATCAAGAGGTGGACAAACTCCTGTGCAGCGGGTTCATTCGTGAAGAGCAACATCCGGATTGGGTGGCCAATGTTGTCCTTGTCACCAAGAAGAATGGGAAGATACGAGTCTGTATCGACTTCAGAGACCTCAATACTGCTTGTCCAAAAAACGAATTCCCGCTTCCAATCACTGACGTGATGATCGACAATACATGTGGCTTCGAACGCATGTCTTTCATGGATGGGTACTCGGGCTACAACCAGATCAAAATGTTCCCCGATGACGCAAAACACACGTCATTCAGGACTCCGAAAGGGGTTTTCTGCTACACAGTGATACCCTTTGGTTTGAAAAAAGCTGGTGCTACGTACCAACGAGCTATGAGTACCATCTTCCGTTAACATCTACGCAAAATAGTTGAATGCTATGTTGATGATATCGCTGTCAAGAGCCGTCTCAAAGATGATCACTTACAGGACCTAAAGACAGTCTTCGATCTCATGCGAGCGCATCAACTCAAGATGAACCCCGCTAAATCCTTCCTTGGGATTTCTAGTGGAAAGTTCTTGGGTTCATTATCATGGCGAAAGCCATTCATGTCGACCTCGAGAAGACCAAAGCCATCCTTGACATGGACCCTCCGAAGAACCTCCGAGAACTTCGAGGCCTGCAAGGGTGTCTTGCATACATCCGAAGGTTTATAGCAAACCTTTCCAAAAATTATCAACCCTTCACCCAGCTCATGAAGAAGGGAGTCTCCTACGTCTGGACAGAAGAATGCCAGAAAGCTTTCGATGATATCAAAGCTTACCTGACGAGCTCGCCAGTCCTGGTGGCACCCGTCATGGGCAAACCATTTCTCCTCTACATCCGTGCCATAGATCATTCCCTCGGTGCTTTGTTGGCTCAGAACAACGATGCAGGCTACGAGCAAGCTATCTACTACCTTAGTAGGAGAATGATCAGGGCTGAACACCGGTACAACCCCGTCGAAAAAGAATGTTTGGCTTTGGTGTTCGCCATCCAGAAGAATCGCCATTATGTTTCAGGCTAGACAATTCATGTCATCTCCCGAGTCAATCCACTCAGGATTCTCATGACGAAGTCGGGATCATTGAACTCCCGACTAGCAACATGGGCAATCCTGTTGACTCCGTATAACATGGTATTCGTTCCACAAAAAACCGTCAAGGGTCAAGCTCTAGACGAATTTTTAGCCGCGTACCCCATCCCTGAGTCCTCCAGACTCTATGAAGACATCCCGGATGAGGTCCAAGAATCAAACGTCACCGAAGAAAACTCCGTCTGGCGGTTGTTTTTTGATGGTGCTTCGAAAATAGGCCCCAAAGGCCAAATCATCGCCGGAGTGGGGGTGGTCTTAGTCTCCCCCGATCAGCTGGCCATCCAGCGTGCTTACTCCCTTTCAAAGCTGTGCTCCAACAATGTTGCCGAGTACAACGCTCTCATCATGGGACTCCAGCTGGCGCAACAACTGGGGGTGGATCATCTGGAAGCTTACGGCGACTCAAAACTCGTCGTTAATCAAATCCGAGGGCAGTACGAAGTTCGTCATGAAGATCTGGTTCCTTACCATGAAGTTGTATTAAATATTATCTCAACCTTCACCAAGTTATTCGTAGAACACGTACCTCAGCTACAAAACCTGGAGGCTGACGCTCTGGCTGGCCTCGCAGCTTCATTAGCAGCACCCTTCGGGACTCAACACTATGTCACGGTAGTTGGTCGACACTTGGTCTGTCCTAAAAATAACCTATGAATACAAATAGCCCATGCCATGACGACAAGTGTCGGTGTTAATGTCCGAGACTGGAGGTTCCCATTCATCGATTTCGCTGTCTATAGAATTCTCCCAGAAGACCCGAAAGAAGCCGTCTCGGTCAGAAGGCGTTTCCTTCGGTTTTATTATGATACAGCTACTAAAACGTTGTACCGACATTCCTACGATGGACTTCTCCTTCGATGTCTATCCAACGAAGAAGCAGCCGAAGCCCTTCGAGAAGCTCATGACGGAACTTGCGGGGCTCACCAACCCGGGCCTAAGTTGCAGGATCGACTGCGACGCATGGGTTACTACTGGCCAACCATGGCAGCCGACGCAGTCGACTATGCTAAAAAGTGCCATGCTTGCCAGCTTCACGCCGACTTTATCCATACACCATCGGAACCACTACATCCAACGGTCGCCTCCTGGTCCTTTGAAGCTTGGGGCATGGACATTGTGGGACCTAACACCCCTCCTTCATCGAGGGGACACCGCTGCATCCTAGACATCACCGACTATTTCTCCAAATGGGCAGAAGCAGTTCCACTGACGGAAGTAAAAAGCTCTAGGGTGATCAGCTTCATCAAGCATCATGTCATCTACCGTTTCGAGGTACCCCGTAGGATTACCATGACAATGGTCCACAGTTCATCAGCCATGCTTTCAGCAGATTCTTTGATAAGAATCGTATTCAGAATGTGGCATCAACCGCCTACAATCCGGCAGCGAACGGATTGGTCGAGGCTTTTAACAAGACTATCATCAGGCTACTCAAAAAGGTCATGTCATCCAACAAACGCGACTAGGACGAAAAGCTCGGCGAATGCCTTTGAACCTACCGTATAACGGTACGGACTTCGACGGGCAACATGCCATTCTCCTTACTCTAAGGGAGCGAAACGGTACTGCCTCTCGAGATCCAGATACCCTCACTCCGTGTAGCGATCATATACCAATTGCCAGAAAAAGACAATCAGCGTCGTCGTCTGCGAGAATTGGAGGCACTTGACGAAAAATGTCTCCTAGCTCAGCAGCATATTGAACTCTATCAAGCCCGTATATCACAGGCTTTCAACAAAAAGGTCAAGCAGAGGACTTTCCAAATAGGCAACCTGGTCCTGACAGTCAGGAGGTCGATGGTGTTGACTCATAAAATACCAGAAAAGTTTGAGCCCAAGTGGGAGGGACCTTTCATCATAGAGACGGTATACTCAAACGGTGCTTACCGCCTCGCCCGACCAAACGGGAACTTGTTCATGATGCCCATCAACGGCAAGTTCCTAAAGAAGTACTACTCTTGACATCTTTCAGATATGTACTTCCATTTCCATCCAGCAAGGGAATCAGTAGACCTGATCATCAGAGCTCATATACACCTCCCTTTCATAAAATCTTATGTTTTCAGAACCCAGTTGTTCCATGGCATGCTATCCTCAGTAGAAGAACAACCACGTCCACATTTCCTCTGAGTTGCTCCTCTACACCCTGCAAAGCGAAATCTTACACTACGTAGGGTCGCGCTACTTATTATATTTACCATATCCACATTACCTCTGAGTAAACATCCCGTACAGACAACCCCTGCGTTATCGTACATCGATCGCAGAACTTTCATGTCCATATTACCTTTGAGTAGTTTCGCTTATCCCCCCCAGAGTCACTCCTACCACGTTCATAACACCTTTGAGTAGGAAAATTCTGTCATTTGAACCCCATATTTGCCACGTCCATATTACCTCTGAGCAAACATGTCGGTCCTCTTAAACTTATTATCTGTACCTAAAAACCAAGGTACGCTAAAGATAATAGGTCCACACAAATCACTAGTTCATGACAGTAAAGATGAACACACCTGAAAATTCTTTATTTTGCGTTCAAAAGTAAAGGATATCCCCAGCATAGTTGCGAAAAACAAAAACAAAGAGAAAAAAATAGACTATAATCCCTAAGCATCACTGGGATTGGTAGAAACCTCTTCAATCCGATGCTTCAAGTCTTCAGCCCGAGTCCCCACAGTCGCCAAGACTCGGCGTTCAGCTTCTTGATGCATTACCTCCACAGCCTCAGGAGCAGTATCATTCTCATACTTAGCGCCCAACTCTTGCCGCTGGCAGGTCAGAGAAAGAATATGGTGGGTAAAAGCTGCTTCTTCCTCCTTGGATGATACGTGCTCATCCTGGGCTCCCTCAGCATCTAGCAAAAGTTGGGCTCGTTGGTCCTCAAGGAGGTAAATCTTGGCAGTGACCTCCACTATGCTAGCATCCAATGAGGCCCGCAGCTCTACCTTCTCCTGCGCGGACTGAGATAGTCTCTCGGCCGTAGCCTCAGCATCGACCACCTCGTGGTCCCAGATGGCCACCGTGGCCTGGTAAGACGACTCAACATCAGCTATCAATTTCTTATTTTCTGCTTCTATCAGAGCAGAAAAGTCATTTCGCCGAATACTCTAAAGTTCGAAAAAATGCTGGTCCAGCTCAGCCACCGATGCCTCCAGAATCTCAGCCATATGATTATGGCCCCGGTGGGAACGTATTAAACCAATGTAAGGGAGCACCATGCCTTTTGCCATCGCGAAACTCCCGTTCGCATTCAATACCATCGATACCCCTTTTGCAGCATCTTGTAGACCGCCTCAACGGTAAACTGCACATATTCATCCACGTCTGCCAACACCTGAGGCGTCATAACAGGGGTTGGAGGAGCTATCGTGGAGGTTGAGGAAGGTCCCCCGATGAGCCGCAGAGCCGGAACCTCAATGTCAGTAGGTTTTTCCCCACCGGCAGTACGGATTTCGTCGCCAGCTGAGAAAGCTAGAGAGGGACGCAACACTGTCCCCCAAGTTGAAGGAGCAGGAGGAGTGTCCTCCATTACAGGGCCCTTGCCCTTATCAAAGTCAATGACGGATGGTCCTCCGACATCCGGGTTGATGGTATTATCCCCGGCTGGGCAGGGCGGCTCTCCCTTTCGTTCGAAGCGATAAAGTCCGCCCCTGACAGTTTAACCTCTCTCGGAGTTGGGCTCGAAAAATGAATCTCATCACCCGCATCAGCTCTCCCTACAGGGACGGGTGTAGGGCTCGGCAGTGACGCCGACCCTACCTCATCAACCCCCACTTCCGAGGCAGGGGTAGGGCTTGGCCACGAGGCCTCGTGTGCGACCAGTGCCACGGCACCACAATCGAAAAGAAGCCCGGCCGACAAATTCTTGCCGGAGACGTCTTCGCTAAACGCGATCTCTCTGGCAGCTGGTTCAATATCTTCCTGCGAGCCATCGTCAGAAGAAGACGAGCTCCTTTCTTCCTCCTCGTCTGGAAGGACTTTTTCCACAACTTCCTTTGGGGCCCCGACGCTTTCAGGCACCCCCTTAATGGTTGGTTCTACTCCCGGTCGAGGCTCCATGCCGCCCTCCTGATGGATCGACCGGGAGACCTCAGCAACCTGAGGCGCTAGTACATCTTCAGCTTCCCTTTCAACATAATCTGGAGACACCAAACTCTCCACAGAAGCGACATCATCAGCACTTCCCTCCATGGGAGATGCTGTAATCGGAGGAATGCGCTTGTCGGAAGAGCTCGCTACCTCCTTCGGTCTGCTAATACCCGGTTTTGAAACTCGGGGTTTCTTCTTCGGCACCTCCTACAAAAAAAAGAGACATAAGTCACAGAAATCAAAGAATAAACCAGACTATATGGGACGTCTTTACCTCTGCGGGAGCTGATTTCGTTGGTACTACAGGTGGCACTCCCGGAGCTCCTACCTTCGGAGTCGTAGCTTTCTTCGGCCTTTTCGGCACAGACGAACCGGCCTCCGCGTCAGCCCACCTCTTTCCAGCTGGGGGCTCTTCCAGAGTGTAGAAGCATGGAATTTCAGGACCAGAAATCTTATGCGCCTAATATTACATGCGCCAAGGATCTCAGATGAAGTACTTGGCACAGCAAACAGCAAAAGCATAGACATTAAAAGAAGATTTTTATTTCATATAAAAGTCTATTACATGTCTAAAAAAGGCTTTACAAAGAAGAATTTCTACAAAAAAAAGACCCTAAGTCTACAGTCAGGCGCATCTCTTCATGCGCTCTCAGTCAGGCGCATCTCTTCAGCGTCTCAGTCAGGCGCATCTCTTCAACGTCCCAGTTAGACGCATCCCTTCAGCAGCTCAGCTATGTGCATCCCTTCAGCGTCTCGGTCAGGTGCAGCATAAAGTCTCAGCATATGCGCTCCACTTCGACCAATGAAGCATTTATTGAGCAGAACGAGGGCGGATAATCAACCCCATCCTAGCTGGAGGAAGAGCTCTCCAAAGCCCAAGGAAGAGGAGAGCACCGCAAATCTGCGGCTAAAGGAGCAGCTTTCAACACAACCAGAATGGGCAACACCCACTCTAGCAGGAGGAGGATCTCTCCCAAAGCCCAAAGAAGATGATCGGAGCACCACAATTTCGATCTGCGGCTCTTCCAGCATAACGGAGACGAGGCTCGAGCATCCCGATCTTTGGATGCAACAGGCACCTTCCACCTGCCTCAGCCCTCGACTCTGACTTTTGGATGTAACAGTCACCTTCAAGTGCATCAACGAAGACAATACGTCACATCTTCACCCTCGGGAGAATCTTGTCAACAGAATGTGCTCGAGCAAACAAGTTCATTTCGGAAGGACGTGAAAGAACGAGAAGCAAACTCTCTCCTCGCCACTATTTATAAGACGGGCAAATCAAACCCATGCACCAAGTGGCTGGCTCTTCGAATCCCGTGCAATGAATTTGCATTAATGGTGATGAACCCGACGCTTCGAATTCAGCCAAGTCAAAAATGGCTATTTAAAGCACTCGAAGAACGTAACAGTCGGACCAATAAAGACGTGTCATACAAACGGATGCGTCGGTCAGATCGTGCATCATACAGACGCACCCATCACCATTAAGTACCTCATAAGGATACGCCCCATGTGCCCCCATGCGCCTAGTGGAACGCAGATCGATGCGCCCACTCAACAGCCTATCACCCGTCAAAGAACATTAAATGATGAAGTCTGACACGACAGCAGCCAGTCTCCGAGGACTGAACAGTTGACAGCTTTTTCAGAAAACGAAGCGTCGCTGACGTCAGCATCATCATTACTTTCCTCCGGCGGTTACAAGCCACGTGGCCGCCCAACCATTTCGCATGCGCCTCCGCAGCCATGTGCCCAAATCTCTGCATGCGTCTCAAAAGCCATGCGCTTCAGACTTTTCTCTGATCCTTAAAAATAGAAGTCAAGTTACTACTGAAGCCTCGCATGTGCCTCAAAAGCCATGCGCCCAGACTGGTTCGTGACTCCAAAAGGTTACAAGCCAAAGTCTACTCATACGCCCAATTCTAGGCGCATCCTGTCAGATTACTCTCCACCAAATTCGAAATCTTTGAGCTATGGACCTACGACACGTGTCCTTGGACTCGATTCAGCCTATGAAGGGGTGCTAATCACCTAAGATCTCAGCAACTGAAAGATCCTCTCCAGTGCTACGTGTCAGCTCGGTCGCAGCCTACAAAGGCAACATGAAGGGTTCAACTCCTCAATAAGAGCGCATCGCCCATGCGCCTCCATCAGCAATCACCACGTGGCATCCCCACGTACAGGCACATCCTACATATGCGCGCATGAGCAGCCAGGCTGCAAGCTATAAATAGAGGGATCAATTCCTTCTTCCATACGGAGGAACACACAGAAAGACATACCTACAGACAGAGACCTACACACAGTGAGGGAGGCAGATACAGACACTCAACGTCTCCTTCCTCTCCGCAAGCTCCAGCACCCAGAGCAACTCAGACCTTCAGAGAACCGATAACCGTCGTCAGATCGTCAACGAAGTCAACGCATTACCAATCGCTCCATCGACACAGGGACCCAGATAAATAAAAGTGTTCTCCTAGGACTACATCTAAGTCCTACATTGTAATACTGTTCTGTTTGTAATCGAAATTGCAATAAAAAAATTTTAATGGCAAACAACCTGGCGACTCTGCTGGGGACCTCTTTCTTCTCCACCGAGAAAGCTGTGTCGTAATTCGACGACGTGAAGGTGGGCTCCTCCCACAAGACGCTGGTCGTACGCCTTAATCAACAGGCGTATGAGGAGTTCATCTCTGAAGGCAGCGCAAGTCCTTCGAAGCGGCTGCCAAAGCCGAAGAAGACTCGCCAAGTCTGGGTGCGCAAGGTCGAGGCCTCTGGCACCACCACTGAAGGGGATGCGCCGATGCAGTCCACCCTTCTCGCTGACGACCTCAGCAGCTTGGATTGCGCCCACCGGTGCAGTGCATCTCTCGGAAAAGCGTGGTGCTGACCACATTCCCCAGCCATCTCCTTCTCAGACAAGGAAGATGCGCCGACGGAGCAAAGGCGTATCTAATGCTCTGTGCAGTAACTCTGATGCGCACAGAAGGTCTCTGTCTTTTATAGACTCACTCGCTGTCTTGGCGAAGAGAATTTGGACTCTGAGTACTATACACCCAGCGGGCTGGTACGAACAAGTCCAAGGCAGTACGGGCCATGCGCCTCAAACGTGCTACGCCAGCGGCAAACCAGAAGCATGCGCTCACGATCATGCGCGCTGCTGATGGTAAGCTGTATAAGGTCGACTCGGGTGCTTCTGCGCCAGAAACAAGCCGACCTTCAAAGTCCTTGCCTCACTTAGGCGCATCTGTTACGTTCGCAACCAAGTCGAGCAAGACAAACCCTGTGGTCTTGAACCCCAGTGCCTACATAGGATGTACGTCCGTGGCTGGTTCAAGTCACTGTAAATGTTGTGCCCCTACTACTGATCTGAGCGCATCTTCTGCGTTGGTTTAGGGGGCAGAGCATTCACCTGACCACCCCGGTGCTTGGCCTTGCCATGTGCCTGATGGGGGTGCGAAGGTGGCACTCTCCTCCAATGATTTGCGTAATGTGATCAGTCACAAGCGCCGATCAGGAGAGTCGACTGACAAGCACAATGCGCCCTTCACAGGGCACACCTGTGCTGTAGTCACCATCAACTGTTGTTACAAAACAGCAGTCCCACCACCAAGGCAGTCGGTGTTCCAACAGCTGCAATCATCAACACCCCTTCGATGTCGCCTCGGGAAGAAGGTGTCATTTGAAGAGGAACCAGAACTAAAGGTTGCTTCATGCAACGTAATCTCTAACTCCTCGCCAATCCGAAAGGTGACTGGTAATTCCTCGTCCTCATCCAAGAGCCAGCCGAGGAAAACTAAGACGACTGTTCCGTCCTCTAGAGTGTTTGAAGGCACTCGGGGGAGAAAGAAGATCTTGGAGGAAGCTGGGGGTAGTCAAGCCCTTGTTGATCCTCCTTCTGAAGGCGAAGACGTCATCCAGAACATAGCTGGGGTAGCCAAATCCTTGATGATCGTCCTCCTGAAGACGAAGACGTCCTCCAGAGCACAAATGAGGGTAGCCAAGTCCTTCCCGAAGGCGAAGATATCCCCCAGGACATAGCTGGGGGTAGCTAAGACGAAGCTCCAGGAGAAGCGACTCCCCTACAGGAGAGTGAGGCCGAAAGTGAAGCCTCAACCGATCCATCCACTTCCAGCCATGTCATGATAGTATGCATGACTGGGGGTCATACCGAGTCAGATACGCCGCCAGCAGACCTCGTCCAGTGCATGGATACTTTGGAGGGGTGCTCAAAACCCTCTCTGCCTCCATACAAACACTGACTCAAGCTGTATTTGAGATACGGTCAGCTTTGGCCAGGGCACCTTCTACCGGTCCTGACCCAGGGGCCAATGGAGAATCAAGTGTACCCCTTCAACGGGTATCCTTGGACACAGATCGCCGCAAAGCACCACGGACGTCGGAGCCATCAAATACTCAATTCGAGGCTGTACCACCTTCCTCGACTCCCAGCTCTACGGAAGACGTGGTTGAGATGATTAGGGACTTGCGCGAGCGCTTTGAGTCCAAGAACAGACAAGAGGAGCGCCAGAAGATGGGGATCCCACAACCATACCCCCTCGAATAGAACAAAGTGGTTTATCCTTCCAAATATAAACCACAAACATTGACGTCGTACGACGGGAAAGATTCTCCGTGCCGCTATCTGACGTACTTCCAGTCTCAAATGGGACATCTTTCGAAGGAAGACGCGCTACTCACCAGCATATTTGTCGGGGCATTGAAAGGAGTGGCTTACGACTGGTACTGCAGTCTTCCCGACAACTCCATATCTTCCTTCGACGACTTGATGCATCTCTTCCTCGATCGTTTCTACGACGGAGGGAAGGACATGATATTGGCGTCCCTCATAGAGATACGTCAGAAGGAGAAGGAAACAGTTCGAGCATTCATCGCACGGTTCCGACAGGCCTGCTTCAGACTGTCTCCGGGCATGCCAGAACATGCACTCCTCTCCTCCTACAGCATGAACATGCTGCCTGCGATCAAACTCTGGCTCAACTCCACTCCTCCTTCCGACTGGAGTTCATTGATCATTGAGGCCGAAGCAGCTGAAAAGAAGGCGTCCAATGCTCGTCAGTTTCCCTGCCTTTGAGGACAAGGGAAAACGGCCTGCAGCCAACAACCCTGGACGAGAGACGAAAGGAAAGCAGGTGTTGACTGTCAATGCCTCCAAAGGTGCACCAGCACCTACTCAGAAGCCTCCACTTGCACCAAGGCCAAAGGAGGTTTATTCTTTCAACGATGAAGACACCCTGCAACTCTTCGAGATATTGAAGCAGGGTGACAAGGTCAAGTTGTCGAACCCGAAGCGTCCCGACGAGGTTGAAAGAGTGGACAATCCAAGGTACTGTCACTACTATCATTTTATCGAACATCCAACTAAGGACTACTACGTCCTCAAGAACTACATCCAGCGCATGATCAATGCGGATGTTATCTCCGTCGACTACGAGGAGAAAATGGTCTCGGCCAACCTGGTGTCACTCCAATTTGGCACCTTGCCGCCAACCACAACACAAGATGGCGTCGTCCCCATCCCAAAGTCGATAATGGAGGTGGTCAACCTACTACCTACTCGTGACAACGTGAGTGGACTCATCCCACTCACCACATCCCGGGAAGAGGTCTTATGGGTTTATCCTGACCTCTTCTCTGAAGTTACTCAAATGGAGGTACGCTTTGCCTCCAAAACTAAAGGCAGGAAGATCAAATCTTGCCACATGGTCTCTTCCTCTGCGGAAGAGGCACTTCCTGTACAGACATATGTAGAGTCTCCGAAGTTACCCAACCTGACGAAGCTACCGTCGAGGTGGTGCCTCCTTGCACCGTCCCTGCTGCCCAGGAAGAGGGCCCATCTAGGCCTCCAGCAACCAATAAACAGAAGCATGTAGATGCCCGTTTCGACGAGCCTTTGCGAAAGAGGAATGCTTCGGGGCTAGCCAAGCCCCACAACTTTGACATACTGGCACAACTTGCCAGTACTCCTGCCCGCCTACCTCTGTTTGAGCTTCTTCGTCTTTCCAAAGACACTCGTGAAGCTCTCTGTGAAGCCTTGAAGGATGCTGAATCCTTCATCAGTCAGGTCAAGCAGCCTGAGGATACCCCGACCACATATGCATACTGCCATTGTGCGGATGAAGTTATCCCCAACATAACCTTTACCCAACAAGACATCCTGCTCAAGCACAACCGACACAACAGGCCACTGTATTATACAGGGTATGTCGGTTTCGTCAAGGTGAAGCGGATTCAGATCGATCCAACATCTTCCTTCAGCATCATCCTGAAGATGCTACTCTCAACACTGGGGATCCCAATGTACCGTCTGGCGCCTTCCAATACTACAATCAGCGGCTTCAATGCTAGCAAAAGTGAGCCGTTGGGCAAAATACGGCTGAAGTGTCATATCGGTAACCTCAGAACCGAGGTGGCTATGTCGTGGACGTCGACGTCAACTACAACCTCCTACTGGGTCGTCCGTGGCTGCATGAGTACATGGTGGTGCCATCTACACTCCACCAATGTATGAAGTACGTGTCCACCAACGACATCATCCGGACAGAGTTCGCGGACATTGACCCTTTCAAGGGGGTCGAAGCCTACTTCACTGATTCTACCCTGTACAAGTCGCCCGACCAAGGGGAAGCCAATGATGCTGACGATAAAGCAGAAATGGCAGCAGAGCCGGATATGGAGCCATAGATGATTTCCGATGCTCCTTTGAAAATTCGACTCAAAGGGAAATCGCCTCAGATGCTACCTCCCATGACCATCAAGCTACCTGAAAAAGCACCAACTTCTCTAGGTAGAACACCTACTGAAGCTCCCTTGAAGATACGGCTCAAGAGAAAGTCGCCTCAAACATCGGCTCCCCTTGTGGCAAAACTACAGAGGAAGGCACCAATCACTGAACGCGCAGTTGAGGCACCTCTGAAGGTGCGTCTTAAAGGCAAGCCTCCGCAATCATCCGTCTCATCCAAGCTGTCTGAGAAGGCCCACATAGCCCTCTAGGACCCCAAGGTCAAAGCTGCGGTGGACTCTCCCGAACCAACCCCAGTACTCACGGATGAAGAGCTAGGGGAGTACATATCTGCTGATGTAGATGCACTCTCTCTGGACAATATAATCCCGCGGGACAAAATCTCATGTTTCATCAATAATAGAGTGTCTTTTAATTATTTTAGTCTTCCACATTGGAATGCCATGTATACATTAGATAACGCTCTACGGTCGTTGCAAACACAAATAACGACCGTCAATCATGTAAATCGAGTAGTCCCATCCCAAGGGGTCTGTTTCGTAGTCCTACCGCAGAATCGAGACGAAGAATCCATCATCTTCGGCAAAGTCGAGCGTCATCAAGACCTCCCGCCACTCGAGCAAGAACCAGATACCGGCAGAATATAAGTCTATCGGTACACGGATAAGATAAAGTACATGGCCAAAAGATGGGTTACGATCTAAAAAGCAACAAAGGCCTGAACTACGGCAAGTGTCGACGTCTTCCTCTCCGGCTCCCAACACCTAAAGGAAAGCCGCAGGACTACTATCATCGAACTCGACGGGGGGTGGGCTATGTCACACCACCGGCAACTCCAGAGAGTTCAGAGGCAGAAGAAGTAGAACATTCTCATTCGTCCGAAGCATTAACTTGGGATTTCGATACCAATATCGGCTCAGTCTTCAAGAAGGTGCTATCAGTCAACATGGCATCTGCGCAATCTCAAGAAGATGAAGGCGAAGACCAAACGCCAGAATTCTTCGAGGAAGAACCTTGGGCTCAACGCCTAGGAGCACAGTGGGAGTTTCATTTTGAATTACGCGAACCCCTACCGAAGATGAAGTCGAGCAGATCGACCTTGGGGAAGGATCTTCTTCCAAACCTATCTTCATCAGCAAGAGTCTAAAGGGACCAGACCGGGAATCTTTAATCCAACTGGATAAAGAATATATCGACGTCTTCGCCTGGAGCTACGAAGATATGCCGGGACTTGATCTCCAGATCGCGATGCATAGGCTTAACATCTTACCTGATGCCAAGCCTATAAAGCAACAACAGCGACATTTTCGTCCTAACATCATGAACGCTATCGATCAAAAAGTGGACAAACTCTTGACCAGTGGGTTTATCTGTGAAGAACAACACCCGGATTGGGTGGCCAACGTCGTCCCTGTCACCAAGAAGAACGGAAAGATACGAGTCTGTATCGACTTCAGGGACCTCAACACCGTTTGCCCGAAGGACGAATTCCCACTTCCAATCACGGACGTGATGATCGATAATACATGTGGCTTCGAGCGCATATTTTTTATGGACGGGTATTCGGGCTACAACCAGATCAAGATGTTCCCCGATGACGCAAAATACACGTCATTCGGGACTCCGAAGGATATTTTCTGCTACACAGTGATGCCCTTCGGCTTAAAGAACGCTGGTACTACATACCAATGAGCTATGAGTACCATCTTCCGTCAACATCTTCGTAAGACAGTAGAGTGCTATGTTGATGACATCACAGTCAAGAGCCGTCTCAAAGGTGATCATCTACAATACCTGAAGACAGTCTTCGATCTCATGCGAGCGCATCAACTCAAGATGAACCCCGCTAAATCCTTCCTTGGGGTTTCTAGCGAAAAGTTTCTGGGCTTCATTATCACGACGAAAGGCATTCATGTCGATCCCGAGAAGACCAAGGCCATCCTTGACATGGACCCTCCGAAGAATCTCCGAGAACTTCGAGGCTTGCAAGGGCGTCTTGCATATATCCGAAGGTTTACAGCAAACCTTTTCGGAAAATGCCAACCCTTCACCCAGCTTATGAAGAAGGGAGTCTCCAACGTCTGGACAGAGGAATGTTAAAAAGCTTTCGATGATATCAAAGCTTACCGGACGAGCCCGCCGATCTTGGTGGCCCCTGTCGCCGGCAAACCATTTCTCCTCTACGTCCGTGCCATGGATCATTCCCTCGGCGCTCTGCTGGCTCAGAACAGTGATGTAGGCTACGAGCAAGCTATCTACTACCTCAGTAGGACACTGATCGGGGCCGAACACCGGTACAACCCCGTTGAAAAAGAGTGTTTGGCTTTGGTGTTCGCCATCCAGAAGACTCGCCATTATGTCTCGGGCCAGACAATTCATGTCATCTCCCGAGTCAATCCGCTCAGGGTTCTCATGACGAAGCCAGTATCATTGAACTTTCGGCTAGCTACGTGGGCGATCATGTTGACGCCATACAACATGGTGTTCGTTCCATAAAAAGCCATCAAGGGTCAAGCTCTGGCCGACTTTTTAGCTGCACACCCCATCCCAGAGTCCTTCAGACTCTATGAAGACATCCCGGATGAGGTCCAAGAATCAAACGTCACCGAAGAAAGCTCCGTCTGGCGGATGTTTTTCGATGGTGCTTCAAGAATAGGCCCCAAAGGCCAAATCATCGCCGGAGTGGAGGTAGTCTTAGTCTCCTCCGATCAGCTGGTCATCCAGCGTGCTTACTCCCTTTCGAAGCCATGCCCCAACAATATTGTCGAGTACAACGCTCTCATCATGGGACTCCAGCTGGCGCAACAGCTGGGGGTGGATCATCTGGAAGCTTATGGCGACTCAAAACTCGTCGTTAACCAAATCAGAGGGCAATACGAAGTTCGCCATGAAGATCTGGTTTCTTACCATGAAGTTGCATTAAACATTATTTTAACCTTCACCAAGTTCTTCATAGAACACGTACCTCGGTTACAAAACCTGGAGGCTGACGCTCTGGCTGGCCTCGCAGCCTCATTGGCAGCACCCCTCGGAACTCAACACTACGTCACGGTAGTTGGTCGAGACTTGGTCTGTCCTAAAAATAACCTATGTTCGCAAATGGCCCATGCTATGTCAACAAGTGCTGGTGTTAATGTCCGAGACTGGAGGTTCCCGTTCATCGACTTCGCTGTCTACGGAATTCTCCCAGAAGACCCGAAAGAAGCCATCTCAGTCGGGAGGCGTTCCCTTCGATTCTATTATGATACAGCTACTAAAATGCTATACCGACGCTCCTATGATGGACTTCTCCTTCGATGTTTATCCAACGAAGAAGCAGCTAAAGCCCTTCGAGAAGCTCACGACAGAACTTGCGGGGCCCATCAACCTGGCCCTAAGTTGCAGGATCGACTGCGACGCATGGGTTACTACTGGCCAACCATGGCAGCCAACTCTGTCGACTACACTAAAAAGTGACATGCTTGTCAGCTCCATGCCGACTTCATCCATACACCGTCAGAACCACTACATCCTACGGTCGCCTCTTGGCCCTTCGAAGCTTGGGGCATGGACATTGTAGGACCGATCACCCCTCCTTCATCGAGGGGACACCGCTTCATCCTAGCCATCACCGACTACTTCTCCAAATGGACAGAAGCAGTTCTACTGGCGGAAGTGAAAAGCTCTAGGGTGATCAGCTTCATCAAGCATCATGTCATCTACCGTTTTGGGGTACCCCGTAGGATTATCCATGACAACGGTCCACAGTTTATCAGCCATATTTTCAGCAGATTCTGTGACAAGAATCACATTCAAAACGTGGCATCGACCGCCTACAATCCGGCAACAAACGGATTGGCCGAGGCGTTTAACAAGACTATCATCAGGCTACTCAAAAAGGTCGTGTCATCCAACAAGCGCGATTGGGACGAAAAGCTCGGCGAATACCTTTGGGTCTACCGTACAACGGTACAGACTCCGACGGGCAACACACCATTCTTCTTAGTCTACGGGAGCGAAGCGGTACTGCCTCATAGATCCAGATACCCTCACTCCGTGTAGCGATCACAAATCAACTCACAGAGGAAGACAATCAACGTCGCCGTCTGCGAGAATTGGAGGCACTCGACGAAAAACGTCTCCTAGCTCAACAGCGCATCAAACTCTATCAAGCCCGTATATCATAGACTTTCAACAAGAAGGTCAAGCAGAGGACTTTCCAAATAGGATACCTGGTTCTGGCAGTCAGAAGGCCGATGGTGTTGACACACAAAATACCAGGAAAGTTCGAGCCCAAATGGGAGGGACCTTTCATCATAGAGACGGTATACTCAAACGGTGCTTACCGCCTCACCCGATCAAACGGGGACTTGTTCATGATGCCCATCAATGGTAAGTTCCTAAAGAAGTACTATTCTTGACATCCTTCAGATATGTACTTCCACCTCTACCTAGCAAGAGAATCAGTGGACCTGATCATCAGAGCTCACATACACCCCCCCTTTTTCACAAAAAATCTATGCTTTCGGAACCCAGTTGTTCCATTGCATTCTATCTCCAGTAGAAGGACAACAACGTCCACATTACCTCTGAGTTGCTCCTCTACACCCTACAAAGCGGAATCCTACGCTCCGTATGACTACGCTACCCATCATGTTTACCACGTCCACATTACCTCTGAGTAAACATCACGTACAGACAACCCCTACGTTGCCGTACATTGATAGCAGAACTTCCATGTCCACATTACTTCTGAGTAGTTCTGCGTATCCCCCAGAGTCATTCCTACCACGTCCATAACACCTCTGAGTAGAAAAATTCTATCATTTGAACCCCATATTTGCCACGTCCATATTACCTCTGAGCAAACATGTCGGTTCTCTCAAACGTATTATCTGTACCTAACGACCAAGGTGCGCAAAAGATAATAGGTCCACACAAATCATCAAGTTCATGACAGCAAGAATGAACACACCACAAAACTCTTTATTCTTTATTTAAAAGTAAATGATTACATCCCCAGCAGGAGTTGCAAATTACACAAAATAACAAAAAAAAGAAGAGGCTACAATCCCTAAGCATCACCGGGATTGGCTGAAAGCTCTTCGATCCGACGCTTCAAGTCTTCCGCCCGAGTCTCTGCGGTCGCCAGGACTCGGCGTTCGACTTCTTGACGCATTATTTCTATGGCCTCAGGGGAAGTGTCATCCTCATACTTCTCGTCCAACTGTTGCCGCTGCTGGGCCAGAAAAAGAGCCTGGCGGGTGAAAGCTGCTTCCTCCTCCTTAGATGCTACATGTTCAGCCTGGACTCGCTCAGCATCTAATAAGAGCTGGGCCCACTGGTCTTCAAGGAGGCGAATCTTGGCATTAACCTCCGCTATACTAGCGTCCAACGTAACTCGCAACTCTACCTTCTCCTGCGTGGACTGAGATAGCCTCTCTACCGCAGCCTCAGCTTCGGCCACCTCGTATTCCCAGACAGCCACGGTGGCCTTATAAGATGACTCAGTTTCAGCGATCAACTTATCCTTTTTCTGCTTCTATCAGAGCGGGAAGATCATTTCGCTGGATACTCTGAAACTCGAAAAGTAGCTGGTCGAGCTCGGCCACCGATGTCTCCAGAATCTCGGCCATATGGTCATAGCCCTGGTGGAAACATATCAGACCAATGTGAGGGAGCGCCATGGTTTTTTGCCATCGCGAAACTCCCGTTGGCATTCATCAGTGTCGATATGCCCCTCTGCAGCATCTTGTACACCACCTCAATGATAAACTTTACGTACTCATCCGCATCCGCCAGCACTTGCGGCGTCAGAGCAGGGGTTGGAGGAGCTGCTCTAGACGGCGGACCGGAAGAAGACCCGCCGACTTCAATCTGCGAGGTTGGAACCTCGGCATCAACGGACTCTCCCTCAATAGGGGCTTGAACTTCGCTACTGGCCCGAGGAGCCAAAAGAACGGAAGGAGCCGAGAAGGGCGTCGATATCGTACCCCAAGTGGAAGGAGCAACAGAGAGTTCCAGCAAACCCTTACCCTTCTCAAGCTCGGAGGGACCACCAACGCCAAGAGCTATCTCCTCCGCATCCAACACACTATCAGCAGGCCGCACGGGACCTTCCCCCTCTGGCAAAGCAGCGAGATCAGTACTTGTTTTCTGACTCGGCTCCCCTGGAGTCAGGCTCGACGGTCGGCAGCCACATCAGCCTCCGCTGTTGAGTCTGGGGTAGGACTCGGCAACGCTACAGCCGACCTCCCCTTATCATGACAAGAAGGGGAATCAGTCGGCTCCTCTGTTTCAATCATGTCTGTTGCTCCTGCAACAGGCTCACTCATCTCTGGAGGAACGTCATCTGAAGACGACGAACTCCACTCCACTTCCTCATCCAAAAGCCCCTTATCTGCTGGGTCCTCAATGTCAGAGGCCCCCACGGCGGCTTGCACCCTCCCAGGAACTGCTTCATCCTCAGCTTCCCTTCCAACATAATCTGGAGATACTAAAATCTCCGCAGGAATGACATTGTCAGGATTCTCCTCCACGGAAGACGCTACAATCGGAGGAATGCGCTCGTCAGAAGAGCTCGCCACCTCCTTCGATTTACTGACGCTCGGTTTCAAAACCCGAGTTTTTTCTTCAACGGTTCCTACAAAAGGAAAGCATATTGTCAAAAAAATAACAGAAGGAGCCAGATTATGGGGAACGTCTTTACCTCAGCAGGAACTGATTCCATTGGCATTACAGGAAGCACTCCCGTAGCCCCCACCTTTGGAGTCGTCGCTTTTTTCAGCCTTTTTGGTGCAGACGAACCGGCTTCTGCGTTAGCCCACCTCTTTCCAGCTGGGGGATCTTCCCGAGTGCCTTTCGTTGACGCTGCAGCAGCAGCCCGATATCCCGCCAACTCTGGTGGACGATATGACCGGGACGCCGCTAACATGTTCTTCGTAGCCTCTAGCTGAGTTCCAACGATGAAACTAGTCTCCATATCATAATCAGGAGGCACAGTATTCATGGCACAATACAGCCTAACGGCCGAATACAAGATCTGTGGCCGAGGGTTGTGAACTGGTGTATTGAAACGAACCCCAGTACACCCGGCATTATAATATTGCCAACCCCGGGCTCCATCCAGTAAACTTCCAGCAAATCCCAGACTGTTACTGGGGTTCGATAACATTAGCTGGGTGTAACCAAACTAGCGAACAAACCGGCTTGGCAGATATGGCTCCAGATAACACTTATTCTGGTTATGGTAGACCAAGTGGGAAGGCCGAATACTCTGCAACCAACGAAACCCCTATTTCAGCAGAGTGATCGCATCCTCACCAGAGTCTTCCAAATCTTGGTCAGCCTCGAAATCTTTGAAGATGGGACTGACCTTGACGATCTCCTACCCCTGAAGATAAGACAAGACTCTCCTACAGACGGGGACGCCGGTGTGCAGCCACTTTCTCTCGTAGAAGCGACGAATAAAGGCGTCACCTTCAACGTGATCGTCTTCAGGACCCAGACTCATCACGTTCGGGTGATGCAGAATCAACCATCCCATCAGATAATGGAATGGTAGCTCAGTTCGGGGAAAGTTGTCTTTTCTGCCCCTCTCACGGACCACGTCGTCAGCAAAATCCCTCAAACCCCACAGCAGGTTACACACCATCGCGGAGAGGAGAGCCAAAGGGCGACCAAAAACCAATTTCACCGCTGGCAAAATAAGGTTCCGGGTCACCCTCTCCACAGAGCCAGATCCACCCGAGAACACACAGTCCCGGAGCCATATCATCAAGTATGCAGTCAACACTGCCTTGGATGACATCCGGTGCACGTAATGCCAGAAATAGCTGTATACATCTTCGCCACTCTCATTTGAATGTGGGGCCTTCTCGCCTAGTCGGCTCATTTTGGAGGTCACTTCCGCAGGTTTCAGCCCCTGCAGAGTCGTAAACCAAATCTTCGAAGAGTCGCCAGGTCCTGCTTGAAGACGTAATCCCTCCAAGCAGTCACATGAGGATGAGTCTTGCCTTTGTCCTTCCATTGCATCAGATAATGATGGCTCGCCACCTTTTTGAAAATAGCCATCATCTTTGGATCCTTCTTTTCCAGAACAAGGATCTCTTCATTTGTCGGAAAATATTCCTTGTACGGTTTCGAGCCCCAGGGAAGCTTGGACACCTCGTACATCTCATGGAGAGCCAATCCCAACTCCCCCACTGGAGTAAAGAAAGTGCCAGTCTGGGTATTGAACATTTCCAGGAGTGCAAGGAACATATGCTTGTTGAGGTCTACGCTGGCCTGTGTGGCACGGATAGTGGCAGTCAGCCCAATCTCTTTAAGCTCAGCCTTGAACTTCGACAACACCCAAAGGGTCAACTCATCCCACTTCGGCATGTGATGATACCAAACTTCAACCCTAAAGCCACCTTTCGGATACATAACCTTCGATGTTAGCATCCGATTTGCAAAGGTTGAAGCACCAAAGGCAAAGGTGTCATTAGGGACATCACTATAAAGGCTCCCAAGGCACAAAGTTCGGCAACTGAACGAGGTCCCGGCTCGCGAGGCGGCCAAGATATCCCTTTGGTTCGAAGTAATATCAATCGAAAGGGTACCCCCCACTGCCCCTCCTTGAGAAGGAGTAAGTTCCTATGGCATCCTTCTCTTGGAAGCCAAACGGTAGAAGGCCGTCAGCGGCAATTGGCGTTCAAGTTACCGCATGTACAGAACCATGTCCTTCGTAGAGAAGAACCAGTCTTCCTTGATCTTCAGTACCTTCTCTTCGGCAGAGGTCAAGCGGTCACCAAACAGAAAGGCAGGTTTCAAAAAAGTTGTATCCTTGGACTCAGCGAATTTTAGTTTACCGTTCTCCATCATACTCTGGAGAAAAACAGGCGACTGATCTCGGATTTGCAATATTCTCTCGAAAGACTGATTCAATAGGATGGCAGCCTTCGCGGGGTTAATAACCTCCTCGTCGAAATCAACTCCCATTTGGCAAAAAAAGCATCCAAAAGGACTTCATTCAGCAAAGGGATAGTCATCGACACTGACACAGCAAAGACAAAAGTCAGGCAACATAGAAGCCTTAAGAAGACAAAATATTGGGTGTGTCAAGCAGCCTGGCGCATCATCAGGGTCTAAACCCATGCGCGTCAGCAGTGAAGCTTTGGCACATCATCAGGGTCTAAACATATGCACGTCAGCAGTGAAGCTTCGGCGCATCAACAGGGTGTAAACCCATGCACGCCAGCAGTAAAACCTCGACGTATAATCAGGGCCTAAACCCATGCGCATCGGCGGAATAACCTCAGCGCATCATCAGGACAGAAGTCCATGTGCGTCGGCGATAAAGAGTTAGGGCACAGCAACATGATGCAACTCATCCATGCGCTCCAGACTCGTCTAAAAAGTTGGAAGATCACACCCACCCGTCATCGCAGGCCGAACGTCGGTCGGAGTCACGATGGTGACAGGAGCGTCCTCTTCGACGTACTCCGCAGGCTCCTTCCCCTTGCTAGCACCGCCGCGAGGAGTCTTGGGAGCCATTTCGTGAAAAAAGAATTTATGGTTTTTCGAAAAAAGAACTCTAGAGAAGAAGAAGGCAAAGTGGAGAAGAACCCTCTCTCTCCATCAGACGCCTATTTATAGGCTTGGTCGCACGCGTGAACTGATGAAGGGTGACATCAGCCGTCGCCTCGGGTTCTGTGAAGTGATAACTGCAAATAATCCAAAAAGATCATCATTAATCTTTTTGGTTACTTCTAAGCGTTATCATTTGCATTAACTGAGAGGAGCATGCGCCCCATCACTGATGTGCGGAGTAATCATGCGCCCGAACAGTCATGCGCCCCGTTGAAGACACCACCACGCTTCTTATTCAAAGTATTCCAAAACTTGACAAAAATTTTAAAAACTTTAAAGGGGATCTTGTAGAAGCATAGAATTTCAGGATCAGAAATCCTATGCGCCTAACATTACATGCGCCAAGGATCTCAGATGAAGTACTTGGCACAGCAAATAGCAAAAGCATAGACATTAAAAGAAGATTTTTATTTCATATAAAAGTCTATTACATGTCTAAAAAAGGCTTTACAAAGAAAAATTTCTATAAAGAAAAGACCCTAAGTCTACAGTCAGGCGCATCTCTTCATGCGCTCTCAGTCAGGCGCATCTCTTCAGCGTCTCAGTCAGGCACATCTCTTCAGCATCTCAGTCAGGCGCATCTCTTCAACGTCCCAGTTAGGTGCATCCCTTCAGCAGCTCAGCTATGTGCATCCCTTCAGCGTCTCGGTCAGGCGCATCATGAAGTCTCAGCATATGCACTCCACTTTGACCAATGAAGCATTTATTGAGCAGAACGAGGGCGGATAATCAACCCCACCATAGCTGGAGGAAGAGCTCTCCAAAGCCCAAGGAAGAGGAAAGCACCGCAAATCCGCGACTAAAGGAGCAACTTTCAACACAACCAGAATGGGCAACACCCACTCTAGTAGGATGAGGAGCTCTCCCAAAGCCCAAGGAAGATGATCGGAGCACCATATTTTCGATCTACGGCTCTTCCAGCATAACGGAGACGAGGCTCGAGTATCCCGATCTTTGGATGCAACAGGCACCTTCCGCCTGCCTCAGCCCTCGACTCCGACTTTTGGATGTAACCGTCACATTCAAGTGCATCAACGAAGACAATGCGTCGCATCTTCACCCTCGAGAGCATCTTGTCAACAGAATGTGCTCGAGGAAACAAGTTCATTTCTGGAGGATGTGAGAGAACGAGAAGCAAACTCTCTCCTTGCCACTATTTATAGGCCGAGCAAATTAAACCCATGCGCCAAGTGGCTGGCTCTCCGAATCCCGTGCAATGAATTTGTATTAATGGTGATGAACCCGACGCTTCGAATTCAGCCAAGTCAAAAACGGCTATTTAAAGCACTCGAAGAACGTAACAGTCGGACCAATAAAGACGTGTCATGCAAACGGATGCGCCGGTCAGACCATGTATCATACAGACGCGTCCATCACCATCAAACGCCTCATAAGGATGCGCCCTACGCGCCCCCATGCGCCTAGTGGAACGCAGATTGACGTGCCCACTCAATAGCCCATCACCCATCAAAGAACATTAAATGCTGAAGTCTGACACGACAGCAGTCAGTCTCCGAGGACTGAACAGTTGACAGCTTTTTCAGAAAATGAAGCATCGCTGACGTCGGCATCATCATTACTTTCCTCCGGCGGTTACAAGCCACGTGGCCGCCCAACCATTTCGCATGCGCCTCCGCAGCCATGCGCCCAAATCTCTGCATGCGCCTCAAAAGCCATGCGCTTCAGACTTTTCTCTGATCCTTAAAGACAGAAGTCAAGTTACTACTGAAGCCTCGCATGTGCCTCAAAAGCCATACACCCAGACTGGTTCGTGACTCCTAAAGGTTACAAGCCAAAGTCTACTCATGCGCCCAATTCTAGGTGCATCCTGTCAGATTATTCTCCACCAAATTCGAGATCTTTGAGCTATGGACCTACGACACGTGACCTTTGACTCGATTCAGCCTATGAATGGGTGCTAATCACCCAAGATCTCAGCAACTGAAAGATCCTCTCCATTGCTACGTGTCAGCTCGGTCGCAGCCCACAAAGGCAGCAGGAAGGGTTCAACTCCTCAATCAGAGCGTATCGTCCATGCGCCTCCATCAGCAATCACCACGTGGCATCCCCACGTACATGCGCATCCTACATATGTGCGCATGAGCAGCAAGCCTGCAAGCTATAAATAGAGGGATCATTTCCTTCTTTCACACAGAGGAACACACAGAAAGACATACCTACAGACAGAGACCTACACACAATGGGAGAGGCAGATACAGACACTCAACGTCTCCTTCCTCTCCGCAAGCTCCAGCACCCAGAGCAACTCAGACCTTCAGAGAACCGATAACCGTCGTTAGATCGTCAACGGAGTCAACGTATTACCACTCGCTCCATCGACATAAGGACCCAGATAAACAAAAGTGTTCTTCTAGGACTACATCTAAGTCCTATATTGTAACATTGTTCTGTTTGTAATTGAAATTGTAATAAAAAGATTTTAATGGCAAACACTGAGTACCCTCCGTTGATGCTACAGCAGCAGCCTGATAACCTGCAATATCTGGTGGACGACACGACCGGGCCACCGCCAGCATGTTTTTTGTTGCCTCTAGCTGAGTGCCAACGATGAAACTAGTCTCCCTGTCATATTCAGGGGACACAGTGTTCATGGCACAATACAGCTTAACAGCCGAATATAAGATCTGCGGCCGAGGGTTGTGAACTGGCATAGTAAAACGAACTCCAGTGCATCCGGCGTTGTAATATTGCCAACCCCGGGCTCCATCCAGTAAACTCCCGACAAACCCTAGACTATTACTGGGGTTCCTTCATATTAGCTGGGTGTAACCAAACTGATGTGCAAACCGGCTCGGTAAATACGACTCCAAATAATACTTATTCTTGTTGCGGTAGACCAAATGGGAAGGCCGAATACTCTACAATCAGCAAAACCCCCATGTCGGCAGGGCGATCACATCCTCACCAGAGTCTTTCAATTCTTGGTCCGCCTCGAAATCTATGAAGACGGGATTGACCTTGGTGATCTTCCACCCCTGAAGATAAGACAAAACCCTCCTACAGACAGGGACACCGATGTGCAGCCATTTCCTCTTATAGAAGCGACGGATAAAGGCGTCGCCTATAACATGATCGTCTTCAGGGCCCGGGCTCATCACATTTGGGTGATGCAGAATCAACCATCCCATCAGATAATGGAACGGTAGCTCAGCTCGGGAAAAGTTTTCTTTCTTGCCCCTCTCATGGACCACATCGTCAGCAAAATCTCTCAAACCCCGCAGCAGGTTACTCACCATCGCGGAAAGGAGAGCCAGAGGATGACCAAAAACCAGTTTTACTAGCAAAATGAGGTTCCTGCTCACTCTCTCTACAGATTCAGATCCGCCCGAGAATACAGTCCCGGAGCCATATCATCAAGTATGCAGTCAACACTGCCTTGGAAGACATTCGGTGCACGCAATGCCAGAAATAACTGTATATGTCATCACCACTCTCGTTTGAACGAGGAGTCTTCTCGCCTAGTCGGCTCATTTCGGAGGTTACCTCCGCGTGACTCAGTCCCTGCGGAGTCATAAACCGAATCTTGGAAGGGTCCGTCAGGTCCTGCTTGAAGACATAATCCCTCCAAGCAGTCACATGGTGCTGTGACCCACCCTTATCCTTCCGTTGCATCAGATAATGGTGGCTCGACACCTCCTTGAAAACAGCCATCATCTCTGAGTCCTTGACTTCCAGAACATGGATCTTTTCATTTGTCGGGAAATATTCCTCATATGGCTCCGAGCCCCAGGGAAGCTTGGACACCTCATACATCTCATGGAGGGCCAATCCTAACTCCCCCATCGGAGTAAAGAAAGTGCCAGTATGGGTGTTAAACATTTTGAGGAGAGGAAGAAACATATGCCGATTAAGGTCGACACCTGGTTGGGTGGCACAAAGAGCGGCGGTCAGCCCAATCGCTTTGAGCTCAGTCTTGAACTTCGACAAAACCCAAAGGGTCAGCTTGTCCCACTTCGACACGTGGTGACACCAGCCCTCAACCCGAAAAACTCTTTTCGGATACATAACCTTCGATGTTAGCATCCGACTTGCAAAGGTCGAAGCACCAAAGGCGAAGGTGTCAGTAGGAACATCACTATAAATGCTCCTAGAGTGCAAAGTTTGATAATGGTACGAGGTCCCGGCTCGCGAGGCGGCCAAGGTATCCCTTTGATTCGAAGTAACATCAATATAAAGGGTACCCCCCACTGTCCCTCCTTGAGAAGGAGTAAGTTCCCATGGCATCCTCCTCTTGGAAGCCAAACGAGAGTAAGCCGTCAGTGGCAATTGACGCTCAAACTGCCGCATGTACAGGGCCACGCCCTTCGCCGTGAAGAACCAGTCTTCCTTGATCTTCAGTATCTTCGTCGCAAAGGAGGTCAAGCGGTCACCAAACAGAAAGGTAGGCTTCAAGATAGTCACATTCTCGGATTCAGCAGATTTTAGTTTGCCGCTCTCCATCATACTTTAGAGAAAAATAGGCGACTGATCCCGGATTTACAATATTCTCTCGGAAGGCTGATTCAGCATGATAGCAGCCTTCGCTGGGTTAATAACCTCCTCGTTGAAGTCAACCCCCATTTGGCAAAGGGAAGCATCCAGAAGGACTTCGTTTAGCAAGGGGATAGCCATCGACACTGACACATCAAAAACAAAATTTAGGCAGCAAGAAAAAATTTAGAGGCTTTAAAAAGATAAAGCATTTGGGGCGCATCAGCAGCCTGACGCATAATCATGGCCCAAGCCCATGCGCATCAGCAGTAAAGCTTCGGCGCATCACCAGGGCCCAAGCCCATACGCGTCAGCAGTGAAGCTTCGGCGCATAATCAGGGCCCAAGCCCATGCGCGTCAGCAGTGAAGCCTCGGCGCATAATCAGGGACCAAGCCCATGCGCGTCAGCAGTGAATCCTCGGCGCATAATCATGGCCTAAACCCATGCGCATCAGCGGAATAGCCTTTGCGCATCATTAGGACATAAGTCCATGCACGTCAGCAATAAGGAGTTAGGGCACATCAACAGGATGCAACTCATCCGCATGCCCCAAACTCATCTAAAATGTTGGGAACCACAAAGACAGAAGACACCCACCCGTCACCGCTGGTCGAACGTCGGCGGAAGTCACAGTGACGACGGGAGCGTCCTCCTCGTCAAACTCCATCAGCTCCTTACCCCGGCCTTGTCCTCTGCCAGCGCCACTGCGTGGGGTTTTGGAAGCCATCTCTTAAAAAAAGTTAGGGTTTTTTTAAAAGAAGGAAGCAAAGAGAGGAAGGACTCTCTCTCTCTCTCTCCACCAGACGTCTATTTATAGGCTTGGGCATACACGGAAACCGATGAAGGGCGACGTCAGCCATTGCTTTGGGCACCGTAAAAGGATTACTTCGGATATCCAAAAGATCATCATTAATTTTTTTCGTTTATTCCGAAGCGTTATCATTTGCATTTAAAACTGAGAGGGGCGTGCACCTCATCACAGATGCATGGAGCAATCATGCGCTCCAAACAGTCATGCGCCCCATTGAAAACACCACCATGCTTCTTATTCAAAGTATTCCAAAACTTTAGAAAGTTTCAAAACCTTTGAAGGGGGTCTTGTAGAAGCATGAAAATCTCAGGCGCATCAACTAGTCAACATGCGCCAAAAATATCATAAAACAGTAAAAGAGTAGCAGCATAAATGGGCTTTTTTATTTCATAAAAGTCTGTTACATGACTAAAGACTCTTTTTACATAGAAGACTCTTTTTACGAAGAAGAAATCAAAAAAGCCTAAAGCTACGCTTCATCCAGGCGCGTCTCAGCTAGGCGCATCTCTTCAGCGTCTCAGCTAGGCGCATCTCTTTAGCGTCTCTGCTAGGCACATCTCTTCAGCGTCTCAGCTAGGCACATCTCTTCGGCGTCCCAGCTAGGCACATCTCTTCGGCGTCTCAGTCAGGCGCATCTCTTCGGCGTCTCAGTCAGGCGCATCATGAAGTCTCAGCATATGCGCTCTACTTCGACCCGATCAAGTGCTTCGGCTAATAAAGCAGTTATTGAGCATAACAAGGGTGGGCAACCAACCCTACTCTAGCAGGAGGAAGAGCTCTCCAAATCCCAAGGAAGATGGGAGCACCATAATTTCGATCTGGGGCTCTTCCAGCATAACGAACACGGGACTCGAACGTCCCGATCTTTGGATGCAATAGGCACCTTCGGCCTGCATCGGGACCCCGCGATCCCGACTTTTGGATGTAACAGTTACCTTCACGAGTGCGTATGAAGACGACTCGACGCATCATTACCCTCAAGAGCGTCTTGTCAACGGAATGTACTCGAGCGAAGAAGTTCATCTCCATTCGGGAAGACGGGAGAGAACGAGAAACAAACTCTCTCCTTGCTGCTATTTATAGGCCGGACAAATCAAACCCACGCGCCAAGTGGCGGGCTCTCCGAATCTCGTACAATAAATTTGCATTCATAGTGATGAACATATCCCCTCGAATTCAGCCTGGTCAAAACGGCTATTTAAAGCACTCGAAGAACTCAACAGCTGGACCAATGAAGATGCGTCATGCAACAGACGTGCCGGTCAGATACCGTGCATCATACAGACGCGCCCATTAGTACCAAGCACCTCACAAGGATGCGCCCTACGCGTCCCTATGCGCCTAGTGGAACGCAGATCAATGCGCCCACTCAAAAGCTCATCACCCATCAAGAGCATTAAATGCTAAAGTCTGAGACGACAGCAGCCATGCCTCGATGATAGAGCGGCAACAGCTTTTATAGAAAATGAAGCGCCACTGACGTCAGCATCATCATTACTTTCTTCTGTCGGTTACAAGCCACGTGGCCGACCAACCACTCGCATGCGCCTCCGCAGCCATGCGTCCAAAGATTTGCATGCGCCTCTGACTTACTTCTGATCATAGAAGTCAAGTCGCTGCATGCGCCCCCCCCAGCCATGTGACCAAAATATGCACCTCAAAAGCCATACGCCCAGACTGGTTCGTGACTCCTGAAGATTACGAGCCAAAGTCTCCTCATGCGCCGGATCCCAGGTGCAGCTCATCAGATCCTTCTCCACCAAATACTAGATCTTTGAACCAAAGGCATGCGCCACGTGTCCTTTGACTCGGTTCAGTCTACGAAGGGGTGGTAACCACCCAAGATCTCAGCAACCGAAGAATCCTCCCCACTGCCACGTGTCAGCCCACGATTGCAGTAAGAATGATTCATCCCACAAATCAGGGCACATCATCCATGCACCCTCCACAGCAACCACCACATGGCGTTCCCACGCGTAGGTGCATCCTAAATATGCGCGCATGAGCAGCCCCAACCTGCTGCCTATAAAAAGAGGGATCATTCCTTCTTCCAGAGGACAGACACACACATAACGAGATCATCAGAGTTACAGAAGACGCACGTCCGCTCACAGAGATCGGAAGAGACACTCAACGTCTTCTTTCCCTCCGCAAGCTCCAGCATCCAGAGCAACCCAGACCTTCAGAGAACCTAAAATCGTCGTCAGATCGTCAACGAAGTCAATGCATTACCACTCACTCCATCGACACAGGACCCAGATAAAAATAAAAGTGTACTTCTAGGACTACATCTGAGTCCTACATTGTAACACTGTTCTGTTTGTGATTGAAATTTCAACTCAAAGATTTTAATGGCAAACAGTAAACTCCCTATTTTTTTTAGAGATTTATTTTATATTTATAATTGTATATTAAATCATCTTACTTAGTTGGATAATTTGTTAGAATTTATTGTGTATAAAATATAAGTCTAATATATTAATTTAATATAAGTATAAGATTATTCCTAGGCTATAAAATGAATTATTGCTACAAAACAAATTGTTTTGATATTTTAGATTTTTAGGAACGTTTTAAAATATTTTAGGATTTTATTCTTTGGATTTTAAAGCTATATATAAATATTTAGTATTTAACTTTAGAACTTTTACTCATTATAAGTAAATGTGTAAAATGATGTTATTGTATTCATAATAATGTTTTTTTAAATATATGTTTATTTAAATTATTGAAATTATATTTTTTTATATGTTTTATTTTTTTATTTATTATCTTGGGAGTGGATTTTATTATCATCTTATATAAGAGTTTATAATAAATAAGTTTGTATCTCTAAATTAATAGAAGAAAAAAAAAACTATATTGTTACATGTATTATGATACTCTTAAAAATTTTAGAGTGATTTTATAAATATTCTATAATTTATGTGTGTGTGTATATATTTATCTCTCTCTCTCTCTCTCTCTCTCTCTCTATCTCTATATATATATATATATATATATATATATATATATATATATATATATATATATATATATATATATATATATATATATTAAAAAAACATAATTTCTCGCGAGATGAATACCCTCCCTAGAACCCGACAGTGAGTATATATGATTTTTCGATTCTTCTCGACTTAGAAAATCGAGTAAATCTTGGTCAAATCGAACCAAAATTTCTTCCACATAAACCCAATCATATTCTCCACTAGATCATCCTAAATCCAGTTTAAATTGATTTTAAATTTGAAGAGAAATCAGATTTAAATCTTAAGGTAATCTGTATCTATATAACCTTTGATTTCCATCAAAAACCTTCAAAACCCTATCGTGAGTTCACGTGATCGATCCCAGGTGAACCCCAGCCTTGGGCGCACCTCCTAAGCCACCTGCAACCGCCGTACGGCCGTCATCCAACGGCCAACATCACCGTACGTGCGCAAACAGGGCACTGGCAACACAGCAGACCGACCCCCAGGTACTCCACTTGGAACCCTATTTTCTTTCTTCTCGCTCGATAATTTTCAACTCCGTAAACTCGTACGAACAGTCTATATAACCCTCTAGAAACTCTGTCAATTAGTTTATATATAACTGATAGGTATTCGATTGGAATTCAAAAAGAAATCGAGGCAAAACCTAAATTTTTTGAAAAACAGAACATAAGCAAACCTGTCCAAAGTGCTGTTTTGGAAGACCATTTCTAACCAATTCAGTGACCGAATTAGAAATTTAATTTAATAGATTCAAACACAACCTATAGGTGATTATAACCATCTATTATTTCCTGATTTCATTCAGCATGTGCAAAGAAATTCAATTTCAAAATTCAGCAAAAATAGTTTTCAAAAACAATAAAAATTAGTAACTCTTTCCGATATGGCGTACACCCTGTCAAACCGAACGACGTGGTCGCAACCCATAAGCATCGAAAGAGGCGTATGGATGTTGTCGACGTGTGAGATTCGACGGAACTCAATTTCGTTGTGCGTGCGCGACGAAATCGAGGCGTATCGGTCGAAATATCCCGTATCGGCCCCTTTGCATACTAGCCCATAACTTCATGCACGTTCGTCATCTTGAGACAAAACTTACACCATCAGGACCGTGTCATTTTTTTGGTCCTATGAGCCAAGTTTGGTCCGATTATGGGAAGGTCGACCGAAACGTCCATTTGGCGGGCCCGCGACCCGCTCCAACGGGCAAAATTGTGCACGGCCCGCTGGAATACAACTTTGAACCTACGGTTGGTCGTCTTCTCAAATTGGACCTGTAGACATGTAGTTTGAAGACTTTAGAGATCGTAGGAACTGGCACGCTTTTCGGTGCAAAATGGGTCCAACGGCGGACATCGTTTTGATCCGAAATTACGATTTTGCCCATGTTCCAGAATTTAATTTTTGGATAGGCGTTTCCTAGACATATTTTTTATACCAAACACATTTGTGATGTTTGTTTCAGCATCCGGAGCTCCTTGTGGATTTTGACTTTCGTGCTGACGATTCTGACTGTTGGATTTTGCTACATCTCGTACCACCTCAGGCAAGATACCTTGCCATTTGCTGTCTATTTATTTTAGTTCATATTTCATGCATTTACTTATTATTTACTTTCTGTAAAATAAACTGTCATACATGGCATAATTTGATAGAATCTTATTGTTCAGTTCTATTTCCTGCTATGTAGTATTTTCTTACACATTGAACTTAGATTTAAGGGACCACCCTTTGTGTGTTGCATTCATAGGCCTTGACACATTTATACCACATTATTGCAAGTTGCATATAGAACTCGGATATGCATGACTGGCTGGCCACCAGTACGTATAAGCCGTGCGATAGGATTAACCGCTAATAATGTTTGCATGATTAGTTTGACTTAGCGGTTAATAGAGGTTCTGTGTTGTGGATACAATATAGTAGGCATTGGGCGGGGAGAATAATACCTTAGCATATGGGCTACTATACACTTTACTTTTTGTAACCCATGAGCTCCGCCGGAGACGCGGGTGAGATTACCCGTGGATATTGACGACCACTGACGTTCTGCGAAACGTTATGCTCTCTTGGGCCTCTGGTGCCCCAAGGGGGGGCCATGCCGATCCTATTTTAGCCAGGGCCCATGCGTTGGAGGATGTTCTTAAAACTGCATACACTTAGACTGGTTAGGCTACCTTATCCGTTAGGTACAAGTACTCTTGGTTTGGGTACTTGTATCTGACCGTGGCTTGGAACAGTAACTTATTGTGGACTAGTTTATCACATCTTATCCTTGTTTGGCTGTAGGTGTGGCTCACTACTCCGATGAGAAGGTACTGAACCTTGTTTTAGTCTGGATACCATATTGGTTTCATGGCTAGGGAAGATACTTCATCGTGGGTTAGTGTGCCATCTCCTGTCCTTGTTTGGTTGGGAGGATGGTACGCTGATTTAAGGGTGAGTATTGGACCATGTTATGATCCGATTGACTTATTATTGAGCAGTATTTATTCAGTTTATATGGTGATATTATGTATCTTGTTATGTTCCTCTGAGGACCCGGTGATCTCTCCAGGTGTATGCTCTTATCTTTTCACAGGTGTTCTAGCCGAGGTATGATCTTCTCCATTCCTTCGAAGATGACGTGTCTTGGATCTTTCTTGCTACCTTCACTAAATCATTTCACATGTCATGTACTTCCTTTTATTTAAATAGTTGGTAGTGGATTTGTCTTCGCCCAATATTTTGTACAAAGATAATTCAACATTGATTTATGACATTATCTTTTATTCTTTTATTTTATGGATGAGATTAGATTACTCTTGGTTTACTGTATTTTACAGCTTATGTATACATACGAGGATCCCATGTATTGGAGTATACTTCGTATGTATACAGCTGGCATATCTACATACATAGTCCTAAGTATTTTGAGACTGGGGCGTTACATATTTTTGTGGTGGCCCATGTAGGTCGAGATAAATTGTTTGGTTACTTTACCGTACCAAGCAAGCCTGCGTATAGGATTAGAGTCTAGGATCTCATCCACATATTTGACCTTCTTCCTTGACTTCCTTTACGAAATTCTCGCTTGACTCCTTGAATGCATCGTGCTTGATCCCTTCTATCGTAAATCTTATATTTCCTTCGTGCTTGATAAGGGTTAGAAGAATGACTCATAGGCCTCACTGGTTCAATTACACTATTTGTTGAATTCCTATAAGTTGGGTAGAATGCCTCATAACCTTGCTTCCCATGGTCCTTATAACCCTTTTAGGAAACATAGTTGAATAACAATGGTAGAACTATAGAGTTTTAGAGGTTCATACCCCTCTGGTCGACCAAAGCCTTAGACAAGAAG
The DNA here is from genome assembly GCA_029216955.1 of Iris pallida. NCBI lineage: Eukaryota > Viridiplantae > Streptophyta > Magnoliopsida > Asparagales > Iridaceae > Iris > Iris pallida. Next base: position 6,821,865 of record JANAVB010032820.1, read on the forward strand.
ACAGTAGGACAACCGCATAGGCTCGAACACCAGACAACACTTAGGTTCTTAAGGAACTTGAATTAGTTGTATTTCTTCCATCATTATCTCGCGTACTCATATTTTACCATCTTGACCAATACTGCTAGTATAAGCCTAGTTTTGCAAGCTTACTCTTTTATCGAGCTTGTTTCAAGACATATATTCTTTGGGCGCGTTGTCACGACCCGCAGTCGCTTTTCGAGATGCGAGTATGTGTCCAAGCCCAGCCTACGCCTCAGTGTCGACGGTAGTACGCTGTCTAGCCACATTGTTCATATCATATAAAATATAACTTTATTGCTCATTCACATTGCTACAACATTTACAAGATTTATATTTAACCGATACCACATCTCACAAAATCTATTACAACAATTCTAACTGGTCTCTAGGTTTGGCCTCCAAGACATCTCTAACTCCACCCGAAGGAACCCAAACAAGAGAGTAAGTCAACAAGGATCTGTCAACTGAAAAATGTATCCAATCAGGATTGGAACATGCACACATATGACAAGCTATCCGAGACATAATAGAAATCATAAAACATGAAAATATCATATGAGAAGTGAAGCAGGAGAGTAGACTAGTACATGTCATATCTAGAAATAAAGTGTAAGGATACAACATGATATATCGACTAGAACTAAATATGAAAAACATGGTGACCTGGCAAGTATGAAGATATAAGATGAACAACTGAAAAGGAAACAAGACCTAACTACGTGTGTTGAAATATCAAGTTCGACATGTGAACGGCTAAGGGGTAAATATGGCACCCTGCACGTGTCATGTGCAGCTACTATCAGTCAAGATTAGATAATTTGGGGATAGAAAGGATAGTTCACATGTTTACTAAGATATTTCCCAGCCCAGCTGGTACTCATAGAATCAAGTCACAAGCATGACAATCAAGAAGTATAAATAATCCATGATACTAATATCCGTGTAACGAGCGTGTTAACAAGCAGAAAAGACATATGTAGAACATGTAAATGAAACTATTAGAATCGAAAGCAATCAATATATGTACTTACCTTGAGTTGGTTGCAGTTGACGTACGGTATGATTGTGTTAGCACAAATAGTCGTAGATGCCAAAAATACGCAAGATGATCTCAATTGATGAGACGGACCTCTAAATTAAAAACACAAAAAAAATATTTTAGAAAATTGTTGAGAAAAATATATGATGTGTACTTTTTCATCAGCGTTCCGAAACTTTAAACGGATCGTGATTCCGATTCCTGGTTCTCCCGAAATCTCGAAAACACCGAAACGTGTTAAATTTCGGACAACTGACACTCCACGAATTTTCTAAAAAGTTAGGTTAAAATTATTTGAAAATAAATTTTATATTCAGAAAATATACCTCAAGACGGTTACAACAAAAAAACTGGAGATCAAACGGAGTCCGGAGTTGGAAGTTATGGCCCTTCGAAGTTGGTAAAACATTTGAAAAGGAAGGCTGAATTTATGACGAATTTGGGGTAATTATGACGAAAAGAGAGAATTTTTTTGGAAAAGAAGGTATGAGTGATGATTTTATTTTATAGGTTCAATATATATAGATAATGGAAAGCAATTAGTGAATTAGGATATGATTAGAACTCAATCAATAAAGATATGATTATGATTACCAACTAATTTGGATAGGAATATGATTAGTTCAAATAAGAAATAATCTATCTAATACTAGATATGATTCAAATAGGATTAGAATTTCTAACGGACAAATCTCTCCATAAATTTAAATCAAATAAATTATTTAAATCCAAATCATATGAATTCAAATCCAAATCTAAATCCAAATCAAATTCAACATAATAACTTTAAGATAAATTTAATGTTTACCAAAGCAATTTAAATCATATAATAGATAAATCGTTAAATCAAATAATATTTCAAATCTAGATTAGATAATTCTTAATGCCACAATTAGTCACCATAAGTATTTTAAATAATGTTTGATGTTATCAAATAAGGTAAAATATATTTTATAAATCTAAATCTTATTCAAAATAAGTTACTAAATATTTTTATTGCTCCAAAAATAATTATGATTTTCAAACTATTTTCGAAACCGATATTTTTTTTTAAATCCAAACATAATAATAAATAACTTTATAATTTCAATAATAAAATTTCAAGAACAAATATTTATTAAAACTAAATAGTACTTTCAAACCGTTAATTACAAACTACATTTTGAAATGCAAAAAAAAAATAGTAAATATCTTTTACAAAGTTTCAAAAATAAATTACTTTCAAACACAATAAAAAAATTTGAGAAACATGAGTTACAAATCTATCCACCTTAAAAAAAATTCGTCCTCAAAATTTAAGGATGACAGGAAAAATAGGCTTGGTTGGTCAGGTGAAAAGATAGAAAAAATTTAAAAAGGAATAATGATCAATGAGATAAAAATAATATATATTTTTCTTAATAAGAAGATTGATCAAGAAGGATGGAAGAATGTAGTCAACGGATATAGTTCGGAGGAGTATTACCTACATGACATCTAAGTTATCACTCATCAATCTTATAAATTTGTATCCTCAAGAATATTTGAAAAAAAAATCCTTAAATTCAATCATTTTTTTTAAAATCACTAACTCAATTTAATACCGTGATGTAGCAATCATGAATATCATCTTATCAAATTCACAACCCTTAATCCAACTTGATAAATATCTTCAAAATCTAACTTCAAAAACTTTAAATTCCTTAATTTTATTTTAATTTCAAAATTCAACATTTTTATAATCTCCTCAAAATTTTAAATTCTATAAATTTTCAAATCATACCTCAAATTTATTGATCAAATCAAAATTATTTCCTTTAAAAATTAAATATTCGACCTTATCAATAATTCATCGATCATATAGAAATTTAAACCTCAGAATACCAAAAGCTAAAAATTTCATCTTCAACAGTAACCAAAATATTCAATTTATCAATCGAGAATTCTATCCATCTTTGATTAGAGTCATTTATCAAATCACAATTTCAACTTCATCAAATAGGGCATCTCAAAATTCAACGAATATCACCACCTTAATCATGTAGCCTATGTAACAACCTTAACTACCCATACAATCAATTCAAAATAATTCTATGGGTTACCCACGGTGTACCTAGGCCTAGGCCTAGTCATTTTTTAAAAATTAAATCAACCTAATTGTGAATGAGTATCCTAATCGCAGGCTTGCAGTACGACTAATATAGGTACTATCACAAGTTCGCATAATTTTGCGAAAACGGACCTCCATGGGCCACCATAAAAACTTGTTACGACCCGCACCCGCTTTTTGAGATGCGAGTACGTGTCCAAGCCCAGCCTACGCCGCAGTGTCGGCGGTAGTACGCTGTCTAGCCACAATGTTCATATCATATAAAATATAACTTTATTGCTCATTCACATTGCTACAACATTTACAAGATTTATATTTAACCGAATACCACATCTCATAAAATCTATTACAACAATTTTAACTAGTCTCTTGGTTTGGCCTCTAAGACATCTCTAACTCCACCCGAAGGAACCCAAGCAAGAGAGTAAGTCAGCATAGATTGGTCAACTAAAAAAATGTATCCAGTCAGGATTGGAACAAGCACACATATGACAAGCTATCCGAGACATAATAGAAATCATAAAACATGAAAATATCATATGAGAAGTGAAGCAGGAGAGTAGACTAGTACATGTCATATCTAGAAATAAAGTGTAAGGATACAACATGATATATCGACTAGAACTAAATATGAAAAACATGGTGACCTGGCAAGTGTGAAGATATAAGATGAACAACTGAAAAGGCAACAAGACCTAACTACGTGTGTTGAAATATCAAGTTCGACATGTGAACGGCTAAGGGGTAAATACGAAACCCTGCACGTGTCATGTGCAGATGCTATCAGTCAAAATTAGACATTTTAGGGATAGAAAGGGTAGTTCACATGTTTATTAAGATATTTTCCCGTCCAGCTAGTACTCATGGAATCAAGTCGCAAGCATGACAATCAAGAAGTTTAAATAATCCATGATACTAATATCCGTGTAACGAACGTGTTAACAAGTAGAAAAGACATATGTATAACATGTAAATGAAACTATTATAATCGAAAGCAATCAATATATGTACTTGTCTTGAGTT